>SJXQ01002281.1:213374-223904 GCA_006408695.1 Aepyceros melampus
GCAACTCACGCCTCTTCCTAGGGTGTGGACTTGATGTTTAAAATTTAAATAAAAGTAACTGAAAGGATGTGTTTCCTCCTAGGATGGCTCATATTCATCAAAACATCAGACTCACAAACACTCTGCAAGACACTGGCCGTGGGGCAGCCACAACTCCAAGCAGAGGCTGTATTTCAACCCGTGATCGAAAGGCCAGCGCGGCCTCCCACAGGGCTAGCCACAGCCCCGAGCTCGGAGGCCCCTGAGTGGGGAGGGCTCGGCCTCTGCTTTGCTGCGATGGTTCGGGGCTGGTCGGGTGAACCGTCCGCCCCAGGCAGGCCTGGTCCTCACCACCGCTGGGCAAGTCCACCCTCAGCAGGCGGCCCCACGGCCTCTCCCTCCATTGCGGACCAGGACACAAGCTCTCTGACCCCGCTGCTGCCGGACCCCGCTGCTCACCCGTGCAGAAGCCGAGCCCCCAGTGCGGGCTTCTAGGGGCCCCCGTTTCCAAGATGCTCCTGGGGCCGCGGTGCCCAGCTCCGAGCGCAGCCCCGGGCTGGCTCCCGCAGCGGCCTCGCGCTTCCCCGCGTGGCCAGCAGAGGGCAGCCCAGGAAAGGCCCGGGCGCTGGGTCAGGGACCCTCGCGCGCCGCCCAGCTGAGCCCGCTCTGCAGTAAGCGATCGGGCGGGAACAGGGTCCCCCGCTCTCTAAAGCTCAGTAACAAAAACCGCCCACAAGCAGACACAGCGACAGTTTCCAGAGCCTTCACCTGTCTTTCCTGTGACCTCCGCGGCCGCGTGGGGTGACTGCGCCTGTCTGCCAGGAGGCGGAGACAGACTCGGACTGGGGACCGAGCGCCTGCAGCCGAGCTGCAGGGCAGGCTTTGGGAACTCGTGACCCAGAGTCCCAGCGCCTCGGCCCCGTGTCCCCGGGGAGGGACGGGTGGACACCAGCACCCACCCCGGGGCTGAGCACCCGCTCACCGGGCTCCCAGTGCCGGGCCGCCTGGGGCGCGCGTTCACCCCAGCTGCGCGCACAGCGCTTCGGAGTCATTCCCGGAGTTGCTGTATATCGCGGGTCTATGCCCCAAGTTCCCCACCACGTACTGGGACTTGTTCTCAGAGCTCAGACTGGACTCCAGGAAACGGGCAGCGTCCAGGGCGGGTCCTGGGAGGGACGCCCTCGCACTGCGCATTTCCAGTTGGTGCTGGAACGCAGCCTGAACGCCTGGGTGTCAGGCCCAGCTGTGTGCCCGCGAGTGGACCCCTCCGTGTAATCGGTGGTCTGCACCGCGCACCCCGCACCCCGCGCGAGGCCAGCGTCTGTAGCTCACCGTCGTCACAGCAGAAAGAAAGCGGCCAGGAAGAGGGGGTCCATCAAGAGGCAGATGGGAGCTGACCCCGGAGGCAGAGGAAGAGGTGTGGGGTCTGGGCACGCAGGGTCGGGTGTGGGGTCTGGGTGTGGGTCTGGGCGTGGGGTCTGGGCGCAGGGTCTGGGGTGTGGGGTCTGGGGTCTGGGTGAGGGGTCTGGGTGTGGGGTGTGGGTCTGGCGTCTGGTCGCGGGGTCTGGGCGCGGGGTTTGCTATGCCAGGGCAGGCAGCCCTCCTCTGGGGCCTCCTGCGGGCTCCAGCCACCCCATCAATCAGGCAGACTGGCTCCCACAGGAGACCAGGAGACTCAGATTGTCAAGCAGCCTTTGAAGAACAAAGATCTTTCTCAATATACAGAATTCCTAAGTCACTGAGATAAATGGAGGGAGATTTGACATTTACTGCGCATAATTTATAATTCAAAACGGCTCCCAGCAAAGGAAAATCACCAGATATCCTCAACTGCGTGCTTCAGAGTCTGATCCTTCTGCTGACAGGAGGGCTCCATGTCGCCTTAGATCTGCCTTAATTTTTATAATCTAGAGAACAAAAACCACGTTGCAGAATATCATGACGTTCATGTTTTTGCTTTTGAAAGGAAGTTATCCCCATTGTGAATTATTTCTTTAAAAGAAAAAACACTTAAAATGAGCAAGTGTTTTCTCAATTTTAAATATCTGATTCAGAGATAACACCACATGACTGACGTTCCAGAACACTGAGAAACACACAGGTGCAGGTGGGTGTCTAATTTACAGAGAGATTTTTTTTCCCCAGGAAAACGTATGAAGTTTCTCCCAGACCCCTCTGCTCAGGGACACTCGGAGATGGAGGGTCCAATCACCTCACACCCATGACCTTGGTCTGTTGCTCCAAAAATCACAAAGGGCAGAGAAACTCCTGAGTATTTCTGGACAAGACCACGGTGGGAAATCCCCGGGCGCCTCCGGGTCTGGGGGTCTGGCCAAGCCGGCTCTGGCTCCGCCCTTGGCCTGAGCTCACGCCCTCAGCACCACCCACGCCCCAGGGCTGGGAGCCCCCAGGCAGATTAAACTACAAGCGAGTGTTTCCTCCTGTGAGTCTTTGTCAAGACTGTCTGAAAAAGTTAAAGAACCAGAGGAAGAGAAGAGAGCAATTGATTCCGCTGTGAGCAGGATGCTGTGGATGAGGAGAGGAGACGGATGTGAGCTCCCGGCTCAGAGGAAGGGCTTGGTGACCTCTGACCTGCCAGTGACACGCATGTCGCCCCAAATGTCCCATTTTCTGGGACCTGCCTGCAGTGTTGCTGAGTTGCTGGGACACTTGGCCTGTCCTATTGCTACAGGAAGTAGCTGTGCTGACCCAGGACTCACTCATGTCTGGGACACACCTAAACTCCCCAGAATCGGGTCAGTTATGACTCTGTCTCCCATCAGCCTGAACCACGAAACACATCACCTGCTAAACACAAACCCATCCCTCAGGGCCCTGCTGGAGAGGGCCGGGCGGGGAGGCCGGACCCCTGAGGGCCCTGCCAGAGAGGGCCGGATGGGGAGGCCGGAGGAGGAGTCCATGCCCCAGACCCGGAACTGTGAGTGACCTTGTTTGGGAAAAGGGTCTTTGCAGAAGGGATTACATTGCAGACCTAAGATGAGGTCATCCTGGCTTCCGAGTGGTCCTAAATCCAGTGACAAGTGTCCTTACCAAAGAGAGACAGAGGGACATCAGACAGAATGGTTGGGGGGAGGGGGGATGAGGCATGTGATGATGGAGGCAGAGGCTGGGAGGACACCCCATAACCCAGGGCCGCCGTGGCCGCCAGAGCCAGGGAGGCAGGAGGGCCCTCCCCGGGAGCCTCTGCAGGCAACGCGGCCCTGCTCACACCATCCTCGGGCCGCGAGCACACAGGTCAGTCGTGTGGACTCATCGGGCTGTGGCCATCCCATACAGCCGCCAAGGAAGTCCTGCAGTTGCCTCCTCTGGGCTTCGTCCTCACGGAATCTTTCAGCCACATCCCAGACCTGCTCCTCCAGGTCAGCCATTTGGCAATCTTCCCTCTGACTATCTCCACTCTTCCTAAGTTAGGTGACAATGACCCTGCTTGCCCGGGGCTGTCCTGCTTCTAGCACTGAGAGTCCTCCTCCCAGGAAAAGTAGGACAGCAGGTCCTCCTGCTTCTAGCACTGAGAGTCCTGCCTCCCAGGAAAGTAGGACAGCAGGTCCCAGTATCGGTGAGGCTTATCAAATAGCGAGGCTGTCAGATAGATAGACAGATAAGAAGACTCTTGAGAGTCCCTTGGACTGCAAGGAGATCCAGCCAGTCCATCCTAAAGGAGATCAGTTCTGGGTGTTCATTGGAAGGACTGATGTTGAAGCTGAAACTCCAATACTTTGGCCACCTGATGCGAAGAACTGACTCATTTGAAAAGATGCTGATGCTGGAAAAGATTGAGGGCAGGAGGAGAAGGGGACGACAGAGGATGAGATGGTTGGATGACATCACCGACTCAATGGACTTGAGTTTGGGTAAACTCCGGGAGCTGGTGATGGACAGGGAGGCCTGGTGTGCTGCAGTTCATGGGGTCGCAAAGAGTCGGACACGACTGAGCGACTGAAATGAACTGAATGGAACCAGATAGATAGCCGTGTGTGTGTGTGTGTGTGTGTACATATATACACATACACACACATATACACACATATACAAGTATATATATACACACATGGCTTCCCTGGTGGTTCAGCAGTCAAGAATCTGCCTGCAATTCAGAAGACTCAGGTTTGATCCCTGGGTTGGGGAGATCCCCTGGAGGAGCGCATGGCAACCCACTCCAGTATTCTTGCCGGGAAAATCCCATGAACGGAGGAGCCTGGCAGACTGAAGTCCACGAGGTCACAGAGTCGGACACACTCTGCACACATTGAGCACACACATGCACACGTATGTGTACACGTATAGAGAGAGACATTATGGAGGCTGGGGGCTGAGAAGCCTTAAGACCTGCCATCTGAGCCCCGGGAGTACCATGGTCTGAGTCAGAGGCAGGTCAAGACCAACGTCCCCGCTTCAAGACCAGCAGGCGAAGACGGCACAGCCTCCCGTCCCCAGCCTCCGTCTGCTGTGTTCAGGCTCCGAGGGGCTGGCTGACACCTGCCGCCCGCTTCCCACCCCCGCTCGGGAGGGACCTTTACTCAGCCCGCCAACTCAGCGTCACTGTCTTCCATAAACGCCCTCACAGACACGGGAGCATGGCTCAGCTGGCCCCGGCCTGGAGCGTCCAGGCGGCCCTCAGCAGCGCCGCCCCCGGATGCTCTGGGGACGCATGACCCTCGGCGCTCCTTCCAGCTGTTGGCTGTTCTCTGGCCTTTGAGGTTGGTGGGTTGTGGAACCAAGGGTCTCCTCCGGAGCCGGTCTGGGCTCCTCCAGGCTGCCTGCCCTCTCTCCTGCGCTTCCCACGTGGCCCCTCCAACACGGACAGGCCAAGGCCCTCACACACCTCAAACCTGACTTTCCCGTCTGCGTGTCCCTGACTTCCGCTGGAGAAAGTTCTCTGCTTTCTATACGCGGTGTGGTTAGACTCCACAGTTACTCCTGGATCCTCTCTGTGCTCACGTCTGTAGCCTTTTCTTTTTTTGGTGGTGGTGTTGCCATACCTCGCAGCTTGCAGGATCTTTCCAGGCTCTGAACCCACGCCCCCTGCAGAGGAAGCATGGAGTCCTAACCACTGGACGCCAGGAAGTCCCTGAGGTCCGTAACGATTCCATCTGCAAAGTCCCTTTTAACATGTAATGTAACACAGTGCTTTGACTTTTCCTTCCTCAGTCATTTGCGGAAAAATCCAGGGATCCAGTCCTTGGCGGGAGTAAAGACAAGACAGAATGACCTGGAATGCTGGTGGAGCTCCAGCAGTAAGGCGGCAGCGAATTATGAAGAGCCAGGAATGTTTACATCAGTTTTATTCAAATTACCAAAATTTGGGAGCAACTAAGATGTCCTTCTGTAGCTGAACGGATTAGTAAACTGCAGTCCATCCAGACAAAGGAATATTACTCAGCAATAAAACAAAATTATTTGTCAAGCCATGAAAAGATATGGAGAACCTCAAATGCACACTGCCACATGAAGAAAAGCTGACTATGAGGCATTCTGGAAAAGGTGATACCATGGAGGCACTGACAAGATCGCGCTGGCTGCAGGGAGGGAGGGAGCACAGAGGATTTTTAAGGCAGTAGAAACACACGGTATGATGTCACAGTGATGGAGACGTCAGGACACGTTCATCTAAACCCACAGAACGGACGACATCGGGGGCAAGCCCCGGGTGCACTGTGGAGTCTGGGAGCGTGCTGATCTATCAGCACGGGCTCATCCTTGGTCTCGCAGGCACTGTCCTGCTGAGAGATGCTGACAAAGAAGGAGGCTGTACAGGTGTGGGAACCCAGGGTACAGGGGAAACCTCGGCACTTCCTTCTCAATTTTATCGTGAACCTAAAGCTGCTCTTAAAAAGCTGTCTTAAGAGTCAGAGGCACGACCCAGCAGCTGCACTCTGAGCCGGACCCCACCCCAGGGCCACGGGAGGAGCGTGAAGGGCCCAAGGCAGGCGCTCGGGGGCTGCTCACACAGTCCGCCCGGCCCCAAGCAGCCCAGGGGCGGGACCAGAAGCCCAACCCCAACGGGCTTCAGAATCAGGCTGCATTCCTCCAGGAGGCTATCTCTCTAGGCTGGCAACTGTGTCTCAACTGGAAAATAACCTTCATTTAGCTTGCTAAATGGCATTTAGTCCCTGAACTCTGAATAGCTCAAAGAAATTGTTTTTTAAAAATATAAGCATGCCGGGAAGAACAATTAACAGGGCATGTTTCTCCATGATTTCTTCCAAACTTTTAAGACATAAAGTCCTCTTTAGGCGTGGAGAAAAGTTACAGACGAGTGTTGTCGAGGAAGGAGAGGCAGGAGAGCTTCAGGGAAGTGGAGCAGCTGCCGTCAGTGTGAAATACTCAGAGGCGCGTGAACCCAGGCGCTAGCAGGTTTCCATTCGGTTTTGTAGTTGAAAGTTGACTTTAGCAAGAGTAATTTTATTTGAATGGTATTTGCTGAATAAAATAAGGACCAAATAATCCACTAGCAAAGAAGGAACTTGATTTGAATGATAGGTAGGAGAGGGGCCGTAGCATTAGATGAACCGACCAGGAGCCTTTTTTAAGACGTTTATTTTTTGACTAAACTTTTAATTTTGAGATAATCATAGATTCTTCTGGAGAAGGAAATGGCAACCCACTCCAGTATTCTTGCCTAGAGAATCCCATGGACAGAGGGGCCTAGTGGGCTGCTGTCCATAGGGTCGCACAGAGTCGGACACGACTGAAGCGACTTAGCATGCGTGCACGGTAAGTTATAAGTTATATTTTTAAAAAGCTATTTTATTGAGTTATAACTCACATACAATAAAACGGACATCCCCTCCCCTCCCCCGCCCCGCCCACTGCATGGCTCCGTCTTTGAGGAGTTTCCATGGCTGCATATCCTTGTGCAATCTCTTCTCCAGTAAGACCTGGAACGTCTCCATGACCCTGGAAAGTTCTCTCTTGCTCTTTCCCAGTCAACCCCTTCCCTGCTCGGCAACTACAACCCCTATCACTAGCAGGTTGTTTAGCCTGTTTTATTTTTCAACTTTTTATTTTGTACTGTGGTATAGCCAATTAACTGGAGGAATTGCAACCCACTCACTCTGGTACTCTTGCCTGGAAAATTCCATGGACAGAGGAGCCTGGCGGGCTATAGACCACGGGGTCACAAGAGTCAGACACGACTAAGCGAGTGAACAACAACTGTAGCCAATTAAGAAACAATGTCGTGACAGGTTCAGGTGAGCAGCGGAGGAACTCAGCCATAAGAAACAATGTCATGACAGGTTCAGGTGAAGAGCGGAGGAACTCAGCCATATGTACACAGGCGTCATTCTCTCCCAAACTCCTATCCAGGCTGCCACATAGCACTGAAGAGTCCCCTGTAGGTTTAGCCTGTTCCAGAACTTCAGGGTTCTCCAGAGACACAGCCAACTGGATATACGAGACACATCAAGAGACTTAAGGAAACAGCTCACTTGATCACAGGAGCAGGCACGTCTGAAACCTGTATTGCAGGCTGGAAACTCGCACAACGGGGGATTTGCAGTCTTGAGGCAGAATTTCTTCCCTGAGAAACCTCAGTATTTATTCTTAAAGTTTTCAACTGATGGGGTGAGGTCCTCCTACATCACCAGGGGTCACCTTCTTCCCTTAAAGTCAGCTGATCCCAGGGGTTAAGCACGCCTGCGAAATACCTTCACAGCAACACCTTAGCGAGTGAACAACAACTGTAGCCAATTAAGAAACAATGTCGTGACAGGTTCAGGTGAGCAGCGGAGGAACTCAGCCATAAGAAACAATGTCATGACAGGTTCAGGTGAAGAGCGGAGGAACTCAGCCATATGTACACAGGCGTCATTCTCTCCCAAACTCCTATCCAGGCTGCCACATAGCACTGAAGAGTCCCCTGTAGGTTTAGCCTGTTCCAGAACTTCAGGGTTCTCCAGAGACACAGCCAACTGGATATACGAGACACATCAAGAGACTTAAGGAAACAGCTCACTTGATCACAGGAGCAGGCACGTCTGAAACCTGTATTGCAGGCTGGAAACTCGCACAACGGGGGATTTGCAGTCTTGAGGCAGAATTTCTTCCCTGAGAAACCTCAGTATTTATTCTTAAAGTTTTCAACTGATGGGGTGAGGTCCTCCTACATCACCAGGGGTCACCTTCTTCCCTTAAAGTCAGCTGATCCCAGGGGTTAAGCACGCCTGCGAAATACCTTCACAGCAACACCTAGCTTCCCATGTGATTTAATCCTGGTCCTATGCGCTAGTGAAGCGGACACAGAAGACTCAAATCATCCCGCAGATGGAATCATGTGCTCCTCTGGGTCCGGGTCCTTTCCTTCCGTGGCAAACTTCTGACTCGTCCCTGTTGTTTGTCTCGGTAGTAGGTTCCCTATTATTGGTATGAATACACAGAGAAGGCAATGGCACCCCACTCCAGTACTCTTGCCTGAAAAATCCCATGGAGGGGGGAGCCTGGTAAGCTGCAGTCCATGGGGTCACTAAGAGTCGGACACGACTAAGCAGCTTCACTTTCGCTTTTCACTTTCATGCATTGGAGAAGGCAATGGCACCCCACTCCAGTGTTCTTACCTGGAGAATCCCAGAGACAGTGGGCCCCTGTCTATGGGGTCGCACAGAGTCAGACACGACTGAAGCGACTTAGCAGCAGTAGCAGCAGCAGTATGAATACAGTAAGCTAGATTCTAATACACACCAGGCATTTCTCAATTTAGCCAAGAGAGCTACAAATAATAAAACAAGAAAACAGCTTTCTGATGCCCAGGGACTTGTAAACACCAGTTAGAATCCACCAGAGTAACTCGCTGGGTATTTAAAGTTAGCAGCAGCAGTATGAATACAGTAAGCTAGATTCTAATACACACCAGGCATTTCTCAATTTAGCCAAGAGAGCTACAAATAATAAAACAAGAAAACAGCTTTCTGATGCCCAGGGACTTGTAAACACCAGTTAGAATCCACCAGAGTAACTCGCTGGGTATTTAAAGTTCACCGGCATTATACAACAGAGCAGTTTAAAATATCTCAGTATCAGCCGAAGCACAATGGGACGCAAAGGAGGCGGCTCAGCCCTTTCAGGAAGACGCTCATTTTGTGTTGTTTTTGTTCTTTTAGGATTTTAATTTAGTGGCAACTAATTAACCAAAGAATACAGGCTAAACTAAAACTAGTTCTCTTGGGGACTTCTCTTCAATACACACTAAAGCAATTGCATGTGGGAGGGTCTGAGAGTGAGTCTGGGTTTCCCACTGCACAGGGACAGGCCAGTGAGATCTATCAAAGAGGAGGTTACCGCCCACTTCTCCACTCCGCCTCACAAAGGGCTGCTGCTCCTCGCGGCCTTCTCTCTTCTCTGACTTCCCTTCAACCTTCTCACAGCAGGCTACACCGGCCACCCTAGCGTGCTGGCTCTCAGGTCCGCGAGAGCACTCACACTGCCACACGGCCCTCTGGCGGAGCTCCTCCCCAGGGGCTTGCAAGCAGACCCCTCCCCGCCCTGTCTGCTCTCCTGATCCTCCCACAGGGCTCCTCAGCGTCCTCCCGGGTTCTGACCCCAGTCCTCTCCTCCATCTGCCCTCCCTCCAAGGGTGAGGAGCTCACCGGGGTCTTCCAGCTTGAAATGCCTCTACCTCCGGTGCCTCCGGAACCTACACCTCCAGGGCCTCCTTCCCCAAGGCTGCAGATCTGTGTCTGCAACCTTTGCGACCACTCCCAAGTTCACGACCAGTGTCTCCACCAGCCTGCGCACCTGCGAGGCCCAGCCGCTGCCATCCCGGGGCCAGGAAACCCCCTGGTCCCGGGCGCTCAGACCAAGGAGTGCAGTGTCCCTGAGTCCCTTTTCCTCACCCTGCGCCTACTTCACCACGACCCCAGCGCTCCGCCTTCAAAATGCCGCTGACACCTGGCCAGTTCTCAAGTCCTCTCCTACAATCACCACATCCATGATGGCTCAACCCTCATCCCCTTGCCTGGACGACCTTGGCTCCCTACAGTGTATTCTCAGCACGGTAGCCCTGTTAAACGCCAAGTCATCCATGACCCTTCTCTGCTCACGGCCCCACCGCTTCCTATCTTGCCTGGACTCCATCACACTCCCCGCACACGCTCCTCCCATGTCGGCAGGGCTTGCTCCCTCATCCTCCTGAGGTCTTCCCCAGGCACCCCGTTTAAAACCGCCACCTTCCCAACAGGCACTCCCTCGTGCTCCTTCTCCCTCTACTTTTCTGTCCAGCTCCATCCGACCTACTACAGGATTTGCTATGCTCCTGTAATTTTCTGTATCCCTAAACCAAGCTGCGTCCGCCCGCAACGCAGGAGACCCGTTAGATTCCTGGGTCAGGAAGATCTGCTGGAGAAGGGATAGGCTACCCACGCAGTACTCTTGGGCTTCCCTTGTGTCTCAGCTGGTAAAGAATCCGCCTTCAACGCAGGAGACCCGTTAGATTCCTGGGTCAGGAAGATCTGCTGGAGAAGGGATAGGCTACCCACGCCAGTACTCTTGGGCTTCCCTGATGGCTCAGCTGGTAGAGAATCCGTCTGCAATGCG
>SJXQ01002282.1:0-64291 GCA_006408695.1 Aepyceros melampus
GAGGCCTGGCGTACTGCGATTCATGGGGTCGCAAAGAGTCGGACACTACTGCGCGACTGAACTGAACTGAACTGAACTGTAATTGTTATGGTAAAATATAGGTGATTCTTGAGCTACATTTACTTATGATCCCTTTTATTTCTAAAAATCTGTTATTCTTTGAAAGCTTTTGTCTTTTGATAATTCACAGAAATAAGAGAAATTGAAGCAAAACAAATATTTATAAAATACCAATTTAATGCTCAGAATTAAAACTTGACATGAATTTGGATCCTAAGGATTTACTTTAACAATTATTTTTTGATATATTTACACACACACACACATACACACACACACATATATATATATATATATGACTGTATGGAAACTTTTCTTTTTGTAAAAGAGAGTCATACTACTCATATTTCTTATGTTATCCTTTTTAGTTTAACGTGGTAATATTACTTCTCTCCAGGTCAGTAATTATAGGTCTACTTCATATTAAAGGGTAAAATTTATTCAAAATTATAGAAGCACCAAACTATATTTAATTATTTTATTCTCAATAATATTTATACTTAGTTTTCACAAACTGTAAATGAATATCCTTTCATATCTATAAAAGATAATAACACTCAAAGTGGAATTGCCCTGTCAAAGATAAATTTTCAATATTATTGATATGATGTTTTACTTAAAAATACATCTTAATACATTTTCCAAAATTGATTTTCATGTAGGAAACATATCTATAAAAAAGGAACAACTAATAACTTATAAAATATTAGTTCTAATAATCTAAGTGATTCTGTACTCTAGTCTCCCAAGCAATATAGATATTTCCTTTATAATGTTAAATAAATAGTAGTTTAGTTTTTGCTTGACTATATCAATGAATTTAACTCACTATATCAGCAAAGTAATGAAAGCTTAACATTTAAATTAACATTATTATCTGGACAGTACTTGTTTCAACAATATTTTGCTCATATTTATTTTCCTCAATTGAAAGGCTATAGTATCAAACACATATACAAGCAAAGTATATACCCATACATGTTAAATCCTATACCTTGATTCCAAATAAAAAATAATTATGAACATCTCAAACCTTTATTCAAAATAAAAAAAGAATAAAAATTCCTTTTTTTATTTAAGGAAGGAAATATAAAAGAATAAATTCTGCCTTAAACATGCTGATTTATGTTACTGCATTTATTTGTATTGAAAAAATTCAATTGCATAAAATAGATTCAGAAGAAAAATCTCTTCTCTTTAAAACATACCTTTACCTTTTTTTCTACTGTAAAATATAATATTACTTTAGATCAAGCATGAACATATTGAGTGTTACAATTTAAAATAAAATGTAAAACTGAACATTTTTTCTCCTAACCATATATTTAATATACAAATGATTTAATAGTGAAATTATGAATCAGTGTTTAAATATGTCTTTTTAGGGTAGCTTACATTTCAGCTATGCTTATTTTTTATTTTCATTGCATAACAAGTTACTTGTAGATATCAGAAGTGCTGTTCTCCTATATCTTACTCCATCCAGATTCTAATACAAGTCAATTCCGTTCAAGATTGATCCACAATCCCTTAGCTACCATATACTGTAGAATTATCCATCTAAGTAGTCTCCACTGTCTCATTCAGCAGCATTTTAAATTATGTAGGACCTGTTTCCATTACTCAGAACATCCTAGAAGTGATTTCTGGACCCAATTTTATGATGTTATTGAAATGTAAGGCATTTCTATTTGAGTAGCTCAAATTCTATATCTGTATATTAAAATGTTGAGCAGACATGTTGATATAAATAATTTTGGATATACACAATTGCTAATCCTTTAAAGGGCTTCCCTGGTGTTTCAGTGGTAATGAATCTGCCTGCCAGTGCAGGAGACATGGGCTCGATCCATGGATCAAGGAGATCCCCTGGAGAAGAAAATGGCAACCCACTTCAGTTCCTTGCCCAGGAAATCTCGGACAGAGGAGCCTAGTGGGCTACAGTCTATGGGGTCACAAAGTGTCAGACACCACTTAGTGACTAACAGCAACAACAATAATCCTTTAAATGTACAACTTAATTTGTCATGTCCAAAGGTGAGAATACTTGGGTAGCTTGGAAAGATTGAGCTTGTCTGAGCATAATTTATGTATAATATTTCACATAAAACTCCATTTTATCATTAAAATATAAGCAATATGTATTTAAAATATCCAGATAATTTTGTTATCCATCAATCAGAAAATTTATTTTTATTTAAAATACTGTTATAAATATTTGAGATTATAGCTAATGGAAGTTTTCCACATTATAGACATTATTGTAAGTATCTATTGTAAGTATCTATTCTGCCTGTCCATGGAATTCTCCAGGCCAGAAGACTAGAGTGAGCAGTTCCCTTCTCCAGGGGATTTTCCCAACCCAGGGATCAAACTCAGGTCTCCTGCATTGCAGCCAGATTCATCTGAGCCACCAGGGAAGCCCATTTAGATTGTTACTATTTGCAGTTCACTGTACTTCCTGCCCCTATTTTCAAAGGCGAAGCATTGAAAAGAAAGAAAACACTGAAATATTTTAGGCTAAATTATTTAAATATTTTCCTTTATGTTATCTTTCTTATACCAATATAAATGTGAAATAATGAACTATTTGCCAAGTCACTTCAAACAAATTATAAAAATTGAATAATTAAGAATAAGCAGTTTAGCACAGAGTTACCTCATATACCTGCTATCATTTCTCTCATTCATTCATTAAAAAAAAATTATTACTCCCAAACACAGATCTTGGTAGTAGAGATATAATTTAAAATAGGTAATAGACCCTGTTCTCTTATAGATTATATTATAGCAGGAAAAACAGGAATAAATTATAGTAAAAATATATTATTAACTTTCATAAAAGTAGCTCTAAATGAATTATAGATTTAAACATACAATAAAACTTTTAGAAGTTAAATAGGAGATAATCTATGTAAACTGGGTTTGCAATGATGTTTTAGATATAATGCCATTGTGACTCAGCTGGTAAAGAATCTGCCTGCAATGGGGGAGACCTGGGTTGCACCTTTGGTTGGGAACATCCACTGGAGAAGGGAAAGGCTACCCACTCCAGTATTCTGCCCTGCAGAATTCTATGGACTATATAGTATGATCCATGAAAGGCAAAGTTGATAAGCTGGACTTGATTAAAATACTCTAGGCAAAATATTGTTAAAGATATTTGAAAGGTAAGCTACAAATCGAGACAATGTATCTGCTAAAACACTGATCTGATAGAGGGCTTGTATTCAAAATATGCCAAGAACTCTTAGACTTAAGAAGAAGGTAACAATCTAGTTAAAAGCAGGCAACATACATGAATAAACATCTCACCAAAGAATATTTAGAGATGGTGAGTAAGTATATGAAATGATGTTTGCCATCATTTATAATGAATACATTACAAATTAAAGCAAAGAAATGCCACTATGCACCTATTTATTAGAATTACTAAAATCCGAAAGCACATATAACAGCAAATCATCACAAGGAAATGAAACATTAGGAACTCTCATTGATGGTGGACATGCAACAGTCATTCTTCAAGATAGTCTGGGAGTTTCTTCCAACCTGAACTTAAGCCTTACCTTATGATCCAGCAATCACACTCTTAAATGATTCTAGAAATCTTGAAGAAAATGAGTTAAAAACAAATGTTCACACATTGCTTTCATATTAATGTTTAAAACAGCTTTGTTTACACTTCCTAAACAGTAAGCAACCAATAGGCAAATGGATAAACAAGCCATGATACACCCAAACTTTGGAATGTTATTCATCAATGAAAAGAAATGAGCTACCAAGTCAGAAGAAGACATGGAAGAACATTACATACATACAGTTGTATGATAGAAGCAAGTATAAAAATGTTATGTAATGTTTAATTACAACTACATGACATTCTGGATAAGGCATAATCATGGTGCTGTGCTATGTTAAGCTATGTCTAGCTTTTTGTGACCCTGTGGACTGTAGCCCATCAGGCTCCTCTGTCCATGAGTTTTTCCAGGCAAGAATACTGAAGTGGGTTGCCATCTTCTCATCCAGGCATCTTCCCCTCCAGGGCATCTTCCCAACCCAGGGATCGAACCCACGTCTTGTGTCTCCTGCATTGGTAGGCAGATTCTTTGCCACCGTGCCACCTGGGAAGCCCCAAGGCACAACTTTGGATACAATTTTAAAAACCTATGGTTCTCAGGATTTGGGAGGGAAAATAGAAGGGGTGAGCAGGTAGAAGATAGGGCACCTTCAGGGCAATGAGACTATTCTGTAGTCTCTGTAATGGTGAATGTATAACTTTATGCTTCTGTCAAAATCCAGAGAACATAAGACAAAGTGTTAACCCTAATGTAAACTGTGGAGTTTAGTTAATAACAAGCATCAATATTGTGTCATCAATTTTAACATGCTTGCTGTATTCATGCAAGAAGTTAATAATAGAGGAAACTGTGGAGGAGAGGAAGTAGGAGATTGATTATATGGAAACTCTGTAGTTTCTGCTCTTTTTTTTTTTTCTAGAAACCTAAACTTTTCCGAAAAATAAAATCTATAGTTTTTTTTTTTTTTTTAATGACCTGTATCATAGTATTGGAGAAGGCAATGGCACTCCACTCCAGTACTCTTGCCTGGAAAATCCCATAGATGGAGGACCCTGGTAAGCTGCAGTCCATGGGATCTCTGAGAGTCAGACATGACTGAGCGACTTCACTTTCACCTTTCACTTCATACATTGGAGAAGGAAATGGCAACCCACTCCAGTGTTCTTGCCTGGAGAATCCCAGGGACGGGGGAGCCTGGTGGGCTGCCATCTATGGGGTTGGACAGAGTCGGACACGACTGAAGCGACTTAGCAGCAGCAGCAGTAGCATCATAGTGTAGTTTTGATGACATTGCTATGGATGTTCATAGGAAAAGTGGTAAAATATTATGTGCAGAAAATAATTTTCTTATTTAAAAATGAAAAATGAATAAAGGATGATATTTCACATTGGATTTTGTGATCTCTTCTGAAAAATGCATGAGAGTAAAAATAGGAAAAGTCTGTGCAAGATTGCCTGAAAGTTCAGGATAGGTTTTTGAAAAAAGCTTCCCATTATTCATGCTTTTTCCTATACCTCAGGAAAATTTTAGGAAACTTTGGGGGAAAGGATTGGATAGTCAAACAGCAAAAATATTGGAAATGTTTTTATTTTTAACTTTGTTTCTAGCATCATCTTAATATCTCTTAAAGTCAAGGCTTTATCAATTTCTCTGAAGCATATAAACAGAAAAAATTAGAAATTTCAAAACACTCACAAGTCAATAGTTCATTTTCATGTACTTTTAAAAATTTTACCAGAGGCCCAAACCACGGGCTGAATAGAGTTTAACCACAGCAATCAATGCTATGCCAGAGGATGGATATCTTTTAACTACTGAGGCAGTCCTAGGTCCTCAATGCATTTGTGGCTTGTGGGTGACTGGGAGTGGTGGGAGATGTCCCACCAGAAGACTAACAGCTACTTTAGGTACTGCTGCTGCTGCTGCTAAGTTGCTTCAGTCGTGTCCGACTCTGTGTGACGCTATAGATGGCAGCCCACCAGACTCCCCCGTCCCTGGGATTCTCCAGGCAAGAACACTGGAGTGGGTTGCCATTTTCTTCTCCAGTGCATAAAAGTAAAAAGTGAAAAGTGAAAGTGAAGTTGTTCAGTTGTGTCTGACTCTTAGTGACCCCATGGACTGCAGCCTACCAGGCTCCTCCATCCATAGGATTTTCCAGGCAAGAGTACTAGAGTGGGGTGCCATTGCCTTCTCTGTTAGGTACTGCAGAACAAGAATTTTAGTAAGGAGAGAATTTCAAACATGGTTATGTCTTTTACCTAGTTTAATGAGAAAACAGGGACAACTACACTTTTACTCATTTGGAGTCAGATGGGCAAGTTTCTTCCTAAACTATGGAAATTGTTTTGAGTTTTTATTTTTTCCTATTGTCTCCTGGGTTTTTTGTTTTGTTTTTCTTTTTTTTTCTCCTCTATTGGTCTATTTGGGCCTTCTCCCATGTCATCTCCTAGGAAGGCACTTATCCCTTTGTCTGCCTGCAGCAAGCATCCAGCCAGAGCTCAGGCCTACAGACTGGGTAGGTGCCTCTATAACCAAGCAAGACCCTACAAGGCTTTCCTGAGACAGATAATCCCCTTACCCCCGACCACCACCTCACCATCACCCAACCCTCACCACTACCACCATTTCCTCTGCCTCTTGTTAATAGAAAAGTGTTAGTCTCCCAAGCTTCCCCTAAATCACAAAAGACTGGCTCAGGGTAATGACTGGAAGAATATGAACACACAATAACAAAATATAGCAGTTGGATCAGGAGAACTGGTAACAGTTAAACAGTAGATCAGTTATAGACTCACAGAATCTTTACTTCTTCCCTGAGGGACATAGATAACAGTGTCTGATGAACATTCCTGAGTTGTTTTATGCATACTAACCCCCCCAGCAGATGGATGACGCTAACTGCACAATGAGCATGAGCATACAGTGATGATAACACCTGTGATATCAGTCTCATCCTCAACAAATCAGATTATTGACCATGAGCTGTTCATGCACCCTGCAACTCTGTCCCTCACCTTGCCTTTAAAAAATTCCCTAATAGCCATTGAGCATTAGCTGCCCCTACTCCTTGAACGGCCTTGCGGTAAACACGGCACTTTCCTTAGCCACAACCCAGTGTCAATAGATTAGCTTTGATAACACCTTTTCTGCCCTCAGTGATATGAGAGATGAAGAAGAGGTTTTTTAAAAATAATAATGAGAAAAAAAGTGAAGTCTTTGGCAGTTTCCACCCACTAGATCCTTGAGAGCTATAAAGTTTTGCTGATTTAGACTCATTAGGACTGTCTCTGTGCCAGCCAGGGCCAAGAGCCTGGCTAAAAGCAGAAGCCCTCCCAGCCCCAGGCTGCCACCACTGCAGGGGACCTTGTTTTCCGAGGTTCAGGCCTGAGGCTGGAGAAATCTAGGTCAGTCACTATCAAGAACCCCTTCTTAGGACCTCAATCTCCTTTACCAATATGGATTCCTCAGTTTGGAACTACGTAACTAAAGTTGTTGAAGATTATTTTTAAAGCCTTTTTTCCTCAAATCATTTATAGTTACGTGTGTAGCACTTTGCCCTCATGAGTGTGCTCTACAATAAAAAACAAATCAATATATTTTGGAGGGGAAAAGAAGCTAGCAAGATTTCTGTCCTTCCCCTGCCCCCAACAAAGAAGTAAGCACTTTAAACACATTTGTATATGTAACATACTTTAAAGATAAATGAACTCTATAAAGACTTTTGACTAATTGCTTACATTTAAGAAGCAAAGATTTGTATGTAGATAGCTGTAATACTTTATAACAATAGTGACTTTTCCCAAAAATGCATAAAAATGAGGCTGTAGGCATTCACTTTCATTATGATGCTGAGTAAATTTTGAAACATGAGTAAGTATTAATAATTTCACTATCAAAATGTAAAATATCCAAAAGCACCTATCAAAGAAGGTGAATGTATTAAATCTGATATAGAAAAATAGAAAATTAAGTAACTGTGTTTCATATGGCTCAGTTTTTTAGTTTTACTTTATTGATTTGTAAAATTTATATCTGCATTATATTTAAGAAAATAATTAAATCACCAGAAATTGGAAAGAAAGGAGTATTTTATTGCCTTCCAGAATGGAAGACAAAGAACTATTTAATCATTTATCATTTTTCATTTTACACCATTAAATTACCACATTTAATTTGATCCCAACTCCCCTGTCAAGATACAATAATTTTCTTCTAGGTTGAAGTGTTGGTTAGGTTCTTTGATTTTCATGTAAGAATATGGACCTCATGAATTACTTAAGAATAGAGAATTTATCTTTTCCTAATCTGAGATTCATAATTCAATAATGACATGAGAAGCTTTTTACTTTGATCAAATTATCTTGATGTACCAAAGAACTCCTTTCATTAAGTGTTTGGAGGCTATTCTCTTATAGTCCCTTGATGTAACTTACTATAAGAAAAAAAAAAAAAAATTTAATGAAAATTCTTTACTTTTACTTTAGAAATATATTTTTGATAGCATTTCTGAATCTCAATGAACCCAGTAAGAAGGCTGCTCAAGAAATGATTTCATGGCTAAATATCATTATAACTATTTCCTTTTAGGCAATATTATATTTGTCCAAATGATATATGTTTTCATATTAACATCATTATTAACAACTGACATTTTACTTATTTGTGAGCAAAACATCAGGAGCTTAAAGGATATAGAGCAAATTAGGCAGAAAATTTAAAAACTATTTTGCAGTGTTAGCCAACAGAGAGAATGTTTTGTGTAATTCTCTTTTTGAAAGAATCATACTGAAATCTGATGTTACCTTTTTGCCTACAGATTTAAAAATGGTTGAAAAACAAACCAACAAACAAAAAAACCTCTTGAATATTCAAACTAAAGTTTTCTCTTATAACTTTTTTTTTGAGTCCCATCCAGATATTTCAATGTTCTCTCCTTTCCTGTGATAATTATCGAGAGATCAGTCCAATACTGATGGAAGTCTTTTGATAGCCTAGGGCAGTGGAAATTAGTTTTCACACTTATAAAGATAAAATGTAATTTGCAAACTGAGCTGTATTAAGAAATTGAGATTGAAAAGTTAAAATTCACAGTGGAGTACTTGAAACTGAGAGAAGTGACTGTTTCCTGTGCTGTGCAAAAGCTTTTTAGTTTGATGTTGTACCACGCATCTATTTTTGCTTATGTTATCTGTGCTTTTGCTGTCATATCCAAGAAATCATCAACAAGACCAACATCAAGAAGCATTTCTTCTATGTTTTATTCTGATAGCTTTATAGTTTCAGGTCTTATGTTTGAGTTTTTAATTCATCTTGATTTGAATTTTGTTTATTGAAAAGACTCTTTTTCCTGTTACATAATCTTGGCATCCTTGTCAAAGATCAGTTGACCGTATATGTTTGGGTTTATCTCGGGACTCTCAATTCTGTTCCATTGGTCTAAGGGTCTACCTTTATGTCAGAGCCATGCTGTTTTAATTACTATAACATTGTAATGCATTTTGAAATCAGGATATGTGATGCATTTAGCTTTGTTCTTCTTTCTTAAATTCACTTTGGAATTCTAGGTTTTTTGTGGTCCCATGTGAATTTTAGGATTTATTTTATCTTTCTTTTCAAACTTTCATTGGGATTTTGATAGGAAGTTAGTTAAGCTTATTTCCACATATTTTATTATTTTCATGTTATTATAAATGAAATATTTAAATTTCTTTTGGGCTAATTTATTATTAGTATATAGAAATGCAACTGAGTTTTGTATGTTGATTTTATATTCTTCAATTTCAGTAAATATTAGTATTAATTATTTTTTGTGGAGTCTTTAAGGATCACTACATATAAGATCATGTCATCTGCCACAGAGACAATTTTACTTCATACTTTCTGACTTGGATGCATTTTTATCTCTTCCCTAATTGCTCTAGATAGAATTCAGTACTATGTTGTACAGAAGTGGTGAGTGTTATTCCTGGTCTTAGAGATAAAGCTTTCAGTTTTCACCACTGAGCATGATGTTAACTGTGGGCTTGTCATATTTTATTACACTAGGGCACACTTCTTATTATACGTAGTTTGTTAAAAGTCTTTTTTTGTTTGTTTGTTTGCTTAATTTTTTATGAAATTTTTAAAGAGTACACACCATTTACAGTTGTAGCAAAATATTGTCTATATTACCAGTGTTGCATAATATATCCTTGTAGCCTGTCTTGATGAAGGTGAAGGTGAAGTCGCTCAGTCGTGTCCGACTCTTTGCGACCCCGTGGACTGTAATGTACTAGGCTTCTCTGTCCATGGGATTCTCCAGGCAAGAATACTGGAGTGGATTGCCATTTCCTTCTCCAGGGGATCTTCCCGACCCAGGGATCCAACCCGGGTCTCCCGCATTGGAGGCAGACGCTTTAACCTCTGAGCCACTGGGCACCTTCTAATAATGTGTACCTTCTGCTTCCCCACCCTACTGATAACCACTAGTTTGTTCTCTGTGAGTCTGCTTCTTTTTCAGTATATTCATTATCTTCTTGTATTTTTAGATTATATATAAGTGATATCATACAGTATTTGCCTTTCTGTATCTGACTTATTCATTTGGCATAATGCCGTCCAAGTCTATATTGCTGCAAATGCCAAAATTTCATTCTTTTTTATGAGTGAGTAGTATTCCATTCTGTGTGTGTGTGCGTATGTGTGTGTGTGAGACATCCTCTTTATCCATGTATCTGTTGATGTACATTTAGGCTGCTTTCATATCTTGGCAGTTGTAAATAATGCTGTTATGAACATTGGGATGCATATATCTCTTCAAATTAGTGTTAATTGTTTTTTTTCCACCTTGATATGTACCCAAGAGTGGAATTACTGGGTCATATGGTAATTCTATTTTTAGTTTTTTGAGAAACCTCCATGCTGTTTACCACAGTAGCTGTACCAGTTTATATTCCCACCAACAGTGTAGGAAGGTTTTCTTTTCTCCACATCTTCACCAACATTTGATATTTGTGTTCTTTTTGATAGCCATTCAGAAAAGCAGTGTCTTGTTGTGGTTAGGAGATAGATATTTCATTGTGGTTTTGATTTGCATTTCCTAATGATTACAGTTTTTATCATGAAAGTATGCTGAATTTTTGCAAATGATTTTTCTGTGCATATTGAGACAACAGTGTGATTATCAAAAAATAATTGATAGAATAAAAGAGCAACCTACAAACTATATGAGAAGATATCCATAAATTATATATCAGATAAGAGGTTAATAACCAGAATATATAAGAAACTTCTGCAACTCAATAACAAAAAGGCAAATAACCTGATTTTTTTAAAAAATGGACAAAGGACCTGATCAGATCTTTCTCAAAACAAGACATACTGACATAAAGACATACAGATGGCCAACATGTACATAAAAAATTGCTCAATATCCCTAATAATCAGGGAAATTCAAATCAAAGCTATAATGAGCTAAAACCTCACGTTTGGTAAGATTGCTACTAGAAAAAAGGAAAGTGTTGATAAGCATCTGGGAAACTGGAATCTTGTACACTGTTGGTGGGTCTGTAAAATAATGGAGCAAAAGTGGAAAGCACAGCAGTACCACATGCCCTTGCATATTAAATATATAACTATTATATAATCTACCAATTCCACCTCTGGGTATATAGCCCAAAGAATTGAGAGCAGGATCTTGAGGAGGATATCTGCACTTTCATGTTCACTGCAGTGTCAATCATACTAGCCAAAATATGATAAAAAAAACCTCCGTGTCCATGGGTGGATGAGTGAATAACGAAAATGTAGTATATTCCTACAATGGTGCATTAGTCATCCATAAAAAAGGAAAACCCAACGTGAAGCAACATGGATGAATAACTTGGAGAACATTGTGTTTAATTAAATAAACCATTCACAGAAGAACATATCATGCATGATTCTACTTACATGAGCTATCTAAACTAGTCAAACTTACTAGAGTATGGATTGGTGGTTGCCAGGGCCTGGAGGTGAAGAGGAAAAGAAGTTGTTCAATGGATATAAAGTTCGGCCACGTAAAATAAGTTAAGTTCTAAAGATCTACTACCATAGTGCCTATAATCAACAATAATGTTTTGTGCACTTAAATATTTGTTAAGAAGGTATATTTTATCTTGAGTGTTCTTACAACGTACACCACACAATGATAAAAATGAAATTGAAACAAATGTACAAAGGAACACAAGGAAACTTTTGGAATTCATGGATATGTTCATTACTTTGGACATACTTTGCGATTTTGTCATTACTTTGAGGTTCATGGGTGTATGCACATATCATAAATCATCAAATTATTTACATTAAATATGTGCAGCTTTTGGATATCAGTTATGTCTCAATATAGCTGTTTTTAAAAGTTTTTTAAAACTGCGGGAAATGTTAATCATCTTGCAAAGGGTGTATGCAGATCTTGGAACTGCAAAGAGAATCAAATGAAACAAGTTGACAGTGAGAAAAATTGCAGTAAAGATTCTTTGCTTTTGATCTGGTAGTGATCATTATGGCACTCTACTTGGTCATATTTTTCTTAGGCACAGTTTTATCTGATTTGGTTAATGCACATATTTCTTATTTTAGGTTTTTGGAGATTGTGTGTGTTTGTCCTATATATCATGTTTTTAAGAAGGTATACTCCCATTTAACAGAAAGTCTATTTCATGTAGGATGCAACACCTTTACATTTAACTGATCTGCATGGATCTTAGAAGCATCTGAAAATTTATCTAGTGACCCACATCATCAGTTAACATTTGGCAGGGAGCCAGGAGACAGTGATATTTTAGCATGAGTCAGCGTTTGAATTCCTCCACATCAGTACAATTATTTTTAAAACTCTAAATTATAAAAATGTCTACTAAGGGTTCAATCTTTCAAATGTCATTGTCACCTAGGTACACATTATATTGTTATATTTGCAACTTGTAGCAGTCTCCACTGTGGTTTGCTATTCCACATAACTAGAGACAGTTCTCAGCCAAAGAAGAGTCAAATCTTCTCTGAATGAATTTTTGAAGTGTGTATATTTCATAAAATTATATGTAATATATACTATTATAGCAAATATGTAGACATTAAGTTCATGATTCAGGGATAGGAGGGTACTATCTTGGTTGTATTCCGTTTGAAAAGGAAGACAGTCATTTTTCAAATTAACATGCTTGTCTTCGAGCCTGCATACATATCTGAACTACCATTTCATTCACTCATTTCAGTTGTAGGTGACTATTTTTTTATCAAGCATCTTCTGTGTAATAACATGTTAGTTGAAGACAGATTGCTGAATAAAATACAATTTCTATCTTTAAGAAGCTCAATATGTAAATTAAATAGTTTTATAGATATAGATTAATACATATAATATGTATATTTGATTAATTGCATGCTGCTGCTGCTGCTGCTAAGTCACTTCAGTCATGTCTGACTCTGTGCGACCCCATAGATGGAAGCCCACCAGGCTCCCCCATCCCTGGGATTCTCCAGGCAAGAACATTGGAGTGGGTTGCCATTTCCTTCTCCAATGCTTGAAAGTGAAAAAGTGAAAGTGAAGTCACTCAGTCGTGTCCGACCCTCAGCGACCCCATGGACTGCAGCCCACCAGGCTCCTCCGTCCATGGGATTTTCCAGCAAGAGTACTGAAGTGGGGTGCCATTGCCTTCTCTGGATTAATTGCATATAGATGATTTTATGTGTATACAGGTATTTTATATATATATACACACACACACACACACACAGCACTAAAAGTATAGGCAAGGTATAAAAGGAATGTATTAAGATGGAAACTGTGATAACAATGCTTCATAGAAAACATAATTTCTGAACTGAGTTACAGCCCAAATAAAAGGTCCTTAAGCTGAAAAGAATAAGAAGGGTTCCTCATTAAGTGGCAAAAATAAATATATATACACAGAGTTGTGAAACTTTAGGATGGCTTTTGGAATGTATTAACAACCTGATAATCCATAAATGGAACTTTGTGTGTGAATACTTGAGGGGGTAGCCTTTCCCTTCTCCAGGGGATCTTCCCAACCCAGGGATTGAACTGAGGTCTCCCACATTGCAGGCAGATTCTTTACCAACTGAACCACAAGGGAAGCCCAAGAATACTTGAGTGGGTAGCCTATCCCTTCTCCAGGGGATCTTCCCAACCCAGGAATTCAACCGGGGTCTCCTGCATTCCAGGCGGATACTTTACCAACTGAGCTATCAGGGAGCCTCATAAGGAAGCTTGGAAGTTGGTAAAAAGAAACAAAATAAGAAGCTGGAATATTAAGTGGGGACCTCATTCTGACTACTCCAACTCCATATTTCTTCAAATCAGACATAATTATTTTAGATGATAAAGACATAATGAACATTGACTCAGCCATTGCTTCTTTTTAAATGCCCTCTGAAAGAATCTGACCCTCACTGAGATGCCTTAACCCTTTTTAAAATTTTTAAAAATTTATTTATTTTTAATTGAAATATAATTGTTTTACAATATTGTGTTGGTTTCTGCCATACATCAACATGAATCAATCATAGGTATACATATGTCTCCTCCCTCTTGAACCTACCTTCCACCTCCTACCCCATCCCAGCCCTCCACGTTCTTTGCAGTCTTCCAGACCCATCCCTAAACAGACTTCTACCAAATACATGGCACAAATTACATAGCTCAGTCAGAGATTCTCTTTACATGCATTAAAAAAGTAGATTAAAGGATAAAATAAAGAAGAGAACTGGAACTGATGAATTTGGCAAAATGTTATATGTCTGTAATATTCTGTACCCTGTAAGTACAGAGTATTTTAAAATTCTTATGGGGTTACAAAAACTAATGTAAATTATTAAGAAAGAAAAAAAATTTTTAATGGATTATTAGTCTCCTATTCTCATTTGTTAGTTTAGACTGTTCCCTTTCAAAAGGCCAACCAGCGGTTAAATTTGGGGTGAGGACCAAGGGTGATGCTGGCTTGAATATTATAGATAAGTGAGGGTCAGACACCATCTGGCTTCCCAGTAAGAATTAAAGCAAAAAGAAGAGGAGCTACAGGAAGTACCAGGTCAAATATGTGTGATTTGTGCATAGGTGACTATGGAAAGGAACCGGATGCTAAAGAAGGGAATTAGAAAATACAGTAGGACAAGATAATAGGCTTCAATTTTAGCCTTTGAGAAACACCAGTGTGTCCTTATTTAGTTCTAGCTGTTAAATGAACACATTTTAAAGATCAGTTTTGCCAGATAGATTTAAAAGTCATTGTGGAAATACATATTTATTAAGTTATGGGGTCCATAAGCAAGAATTATGCTTTATTTATCATTTTAATTATTTTTGTCTCAAAAAATCTGACATGACTATTTGCATGTGGTAACAATATATATTAATGACTTCAGCTGCAAAGCAGTTCATTCTAAGCTTGAAAATATAATCTAAACAACTTCTAATAAGAGAAAACAGGAAAAAAAAGTATTTTAATCTATGAGAATAATTATTCCCACAATGGAACTTTTATACATAGAATGAGTTATTTAAAGGGATCTATGGCAAGTTGGACTGTGAAGAAAGCTGAGCACCAAAATTGATGCTTTTGAACTGCGGTGTTGGAGAAGACTCTTGAGAGTCCCCTGGACTGCAAGGAGATCCAACCAGTCCATTCTAAAGGAGATCAGTCTTGGGTGTCATTGGAAGGACTGATGCTGAAGCTGAAACTCCAATACTTTGGCCAACTCATGTGAAGAGTTGACTCACTGGAAAAACCCTGATGTTGGGAGGGATTTGGGGCAGGAGGAGAAGGGGACAACAGAGGATGAGATGGCTGGATGGCACTGCTGACTCGATGGACATGAGTTTGAGTGAACTCCGGGAACTGGTGATGGACAGGGAGGCCTGGCGTGCTGCAATCCATGGGGTCGCAAAGAGTCGGACACGACTGAGTGACTGAACTGAACTGATGGCATGTTATATCCCAGAAGAAGTCTTTTTACATCTAACCATAATCCTACTCAGGCTTCCATGATGGCTCAGATGGTAAAGCAGTAAAGCAGATAAAGCAGGTGGCTCAGATGCCTGCAATGTGGAAGAACTGGCTTCGATCCCTGGGTTGGGAAGATCCCCTGGAGGAGGGCACGGCAACCCACTCCTGTATTCTTGCCTGGAGAATCCCCATAGACAGAGGTACCTGGCGGGCTACAGTCCGTGAGTTTGCAGAGTCGCACATGAGTGAGCGACTAAGCACAGCACAATTCTACTCACCTGCCAAATGTGATATATCACAAATATTCATTTTTATTTACGGGTCTTGGCCTTGAAATAAAAGAGTCATTGATGGAATCCCTTATAATGAGTCATACATACTAGGAGATGTGCCTGAACACATTTTGGAGCTGTGGATTAATATAAACTATATTTATTTTCCAGGGTTGTGGCTGACAACATCTCATGGTTGACAAGTCAATCCTAATAAAACTATTTATCTGACTATCTAGATGGCAGGAAGAGTCTAGAGATCAATCTTCAACTAGGAGATTTGATGGAATATGTCATAAACTAAGAGGACGCAATAATACGGTGACCTTGTATTTAATGAGTAAATGACACTTATGTTTAGTAAACTGAATCATTTCCATGATATTAACTATATTCTTCTGTATGTTGGATGAGTTGTATGAAAATATTTAAATGTACCAGAATAAACCACCCAAAAATATAAAGATTCTATTTCAAGGACAAGAATAATAGCAAAGTATTAGTTATGTTAATATATTATTTTTAATATATACAGTCACAAAGGAATATCAGGGAATTTTTATATCATCTTAAAATTTTGTGAGTAGTTGTTGTTTAACTTTCTAGGAAGCAACATTTCACTGGCCTCTTATTAAAGAGTGTAGCTCAACCAGTTAGTTCATGATAATCATAGCCAATATCTTTCAATATCATTAATCTGCCTTCTCAGATGTCACTAAAATATTGATGCTGATAATCAAGTTATCATATCTTCCAATCTGCAGTGCTTCCTATATTAGTAAGTCTTTGCAGTAGCATCTTTCACTTAAAAATGGAAAAAGCTTAGATTTAAAACCACCTAGGGAACCACAAATTAAATTTTTATCTTCTTAGACATAGAAAACAACTGCTATATTTGTAAATATGAATTAGAAAAAATTAGTGAAAAATAGTATTTAAAATTTTATTTACATCATGTTTTCCAAACTACCCTTCTTTTTTTCCCTTAAAAAATGACAAAATGAATACAAAGCTTAGACATATTATTCCAGTGTTCATAGATTTGCATTATTTGATTCTCTTTAGATGAATGTATAATATGAAGATAAAATAAAATTTAAGTTTCAGGAAAGGTTTTTGTTCCAAGAAAAGCAAAATAACTTAAACTGAGCTGATACTGTTTCAGATAATAATTATATACTATGAGACAAAAAGTAATTTAAAAAAATCTATTTGAAGAATCTACAGTGCAACTCCAACCAGATAAAATCTATCCACAATTTTCTCAACACTGAGAAAAATCAGCAAATCCTAAGTCAAAATAATAAATATTATTCACCTATAGTAAAAGTAACCGGTCAGATCTTTTAAAAGCTTCATTATTTTTCACTCTAAAATAATCTATATAAAGTGTTATGTTGTTAGCATGATTTTCAGTCATTACTCCAGAAGTATTAATTCCTATTCATTCTCTAGAAATATTTTGAAGTCATGAAATGAAAAAACATAAAAAAGATCACACATTATGAGGGTATTTTGCTGATCTCCCAGCTAGGTGGAAGAATTGATTTTTTTTTTTTTTTTTTTGACAGAGTCTAAAATCCATAGAGGAGTCCATGTCCATAGGCTTCTATACCAAGGAGAGATAGCTGTGGTATCATTTAGTTAAAAGAGATAATTTGATCAAATATAATTTTATTTTCTATCCTTGAGAAGTTAGAGAGTATAGAATTGAATTTTATGTTTATGTTCCAAAAGATGAATCCTTTGATATAAGAGAAAAAAATTAAATATTTGTGGTACTAATCTTGACATCTTTGTCAAAAAAACCCAAGCAAAAACCACATAAAGATTTAGGAAAAATTTAAGTACAAATGATTATCAAAATTAATTTCAAATGGTTCAAGTAAAACAGAGTTATGCCACCTACAGCCAAAACAATTTTAAATGTTATATATTTAAATTTCTGAAATTCTGAAAACAAAATTACATTATGATTGAGAAAGTTCTATTAAGAAAAGTGAGTTTATTGTAATAGTGGTCATATCATGGAAGAATATAGGGTTGTATATAAATAAATAAAGCAACTATGATTAATTTGTACTATCCAAGCCAAGAAAATGAATTATAATAAAGCATTACAATATGGGTATATCTATTACATCTAATGAAAATGTTTGCATACATATAAAAATGTGTATACAAAATTTTAAAATAACCTAAGCTATACATTATATTTGGAGAAGGCAATGGCACCCCACTCCAGTACTCTTGCCTGGAAAATCCCATGGACAGAGGAGCTACATTGTGTGGGGATGTATCCATATATGGTAAAATATATAAAGGAAGGTAATGACAAAATACAATATCTTGAATCTGGTGAAAGTATCGAGAGAAGTATAGCACATAATTAAATACCAGGGTTTTGATAATGTAATTCTTAAGATAAGCAGTGGGTTCTTGGCTGCCGTCAGTTCAGTTCAGTCGCTCAGTTGTGTCTGTCTCTTTGTGACCCAATGAGTGCAGCTCGCCAGGCTTCCCTGTCCTTCATCAATTTCTGGAGTTTGCTCAAACTCATGTCCATTGAGTCGGTGATGCCATCCAACCATCTCATCCTCTGTCGTCCCCATCTCCTCCTGCTTTCAATCTTTCCCAGCTTCAGGGTCTTTTTCAAGGAGTCAGTTCTTCACCAAAGAAGCTGAAACTGCAATACTTTGGCCTCCTGAGAAATCTGTATGCAGGTCAAGAAGCAACAGTTAGAACTGGACATGGAGCAATAGATTGACTCCAAATCAGGAAAGAAGTAGATCAAGGATCTATATTGTCACCCTGTATTTAATTTATATGCAGAGTCCATATGAGTCTTCTGTGTATCTGAGGTTGTTGATATTTCTTCTGGCAATCTTGATTCAAGCTTGTGCTTCATCCAGCCTGGCATTTCACATGTAATCTGCATATAAGTTAAATAAACAGGGTGACAATATAGAGCCTTGACATGCTCCTTTCCTAATTTGGAACCAGTCTGGTGTTGCATGTCCAAATCTAGCTGTTGCTTCTTGACCTGCATACAGGTTTCTCAGGAGGCAGGTAAGGTAGTCTGGTATTCCTATCTCTTTAAGAATTTTCCACAGTTTGTTGTGATCCACACAGTCAAAACTTTGGCATAGACAATAACACAGGAGTAGATGTTTTTCTGGAACTTTCTTTCTTTTTCTATGATCCAATGGATGTTGGAAATTTGATCTTTAGTTCCTCTGCCTTTTCTAAAACCAGCTTGAACATCTGGAAGTTTATGGTTCATGTACTGCTAAAGCCTGGCTTGAAGAACTTTGAGCATTACTTTGCTAGTGTGTGAGAGGAGTGCAATTGTGCGGTAGATTGAACATTCTTTGGCATACCCTTCTTGGGGATTGGAATGAAACTGACCTTTTCCAGTCCTGTGGCCACTGCTCAGTTTTCTGAATTTGCTGGCATATTGAGTATGGCACTTTCACAGCATCATCTTTTAAGATTTGATATAGCTCAGCTGGAATTACATCACTCCACCTGCTTTGTTTCTAGTGATCCTTCCTAAGGCCCACTTGACCTCAAATTCCAGGATGACAGACTCTAGGTGAGTGATCACACCATCGTGGTTATCTGGGTCATTTCCATAGTTTCATTTTATTATTATATTTCATAGCATATATATATATATATATACGCTGCAAAGTTGCTTCAGTTGTGTCCAACTCTGTGCGACCCCTTACACAGCAGCCCACCAGGCTCCCCCGTCCCTGGGATTCTCCAGGCAAGAACACTGGAGTGGGTTGCCACTTCCTTCTCCAATGCATGAAAATGAAAAGTGAAAGGGAAGTCGCTCAGTCGTGTCCAACTCTTAGCGACCTCATGGACTGCAGCCTACCAGACTCCTCCATCTATGGGATTTTCCAGGCAAGAGTACTGGAGTGGGGTGCCATTGCCTTCTCATATATATATATATATGACATACATGTATATTTCTATCCCAGACCACCTGACACGCCTCTTGAGAAATCTGTATGCAGGTCAGGAAGCAACAGTTAGAACTGGACATGGAACAACAGACTGGTTCCAAATAGGAAAAGGAGTACATCAAGCCTGTATATTGTCATCCTGCTTATTTAACTTATTTAACATCATGAGAAATGCTGGACTGGAAGAAACACAAGCTGGAATCAAGATTGCCAGGAGAAATATCAATAACCTCAGATATGCAGATGACACCACCCTTATGGCAGAAAGTGAAGAAGAAGTAAAAAGCCTCTTGATGAAAGTGAAAGAGGAGAGTGAAAAAGTTGGCTTAAAGCTCAGCATTCAGAAAACGAAGATCATGGCATCTGGTCCCATCACTTCATGGCAAATAGATGGGGAAACAGTGGAAACAGTGTCAGACTTTATTTTTGGGGGCTACCAAATCACTGCAGATGGTGACTGCAGCCATGAAATTAAGAGGCACTTACTCCTTGGAAGAAAAGTTATGACCAACCTAGATAACATATTGAAAAGCAGAGACATTACTTTGCCGACTAAGGTCTGTCTAGTCAAGGCTATGGTTTTTCCAGTGATCATGTATGGATGTGAGAGTTGGACTGTGAAGAAGGCTGAGCACCAAAGAATTGATGCTGTTGAACTGTGGTGTTGGAGAAGACTCTTGAGAGTCCCTTGGACTGCAAGGAGATCCAACCAGTCCATTCTGAAGGAGATCAACCCTGGGATTTCTTTGGAAGGAATGATGCTAAAACTGAAGCTCCAGTACTTTGGCCANGTTTTTCCAGTGATCATGTATGGATGTGAGAGTTGGACTGTGAAGAAAGCTGAGCGCCGAAGAATTGATGCTGTTGAACTGTGGTGTTGGAGAAGACTCTTGAGAGTCCCTTGGACTGCAAGGAGATCCAACCAGTCCATTCTGAAGGAGATCAACCCTGGGATTTCTTTGGAAGGAATGATGCTAAAACTGAAGCTCCAGTACTTTGGCCACCTTATGCGAAGAGTTGACTCATTGGAAAAGACTCTGATGCTGGGAGGGATTGGGGGCAGGAGGAGAAGGGGACGACCGAGGATGAGATGGCTGGATGGCATCACTGACTCGATGGACGTGAGTCTGAGTGAACTCTGGGAGTTGGTGATGGACAGGGAGGCCTAGTGTGCTGCGATTCATGAGGTCGCAAAGTCAGACACGACTGAGCGACTGAACTGAACTGATCCATATTACAGGATTCAAATATTTTAAATATGCAGTTAATTTATAATGTGTAAGATTTTTATAATCTTGTTGACAATGAGGATAGTAAAATTATTTAAGTGGTCAAAGGTCATCAGCAAATTTATGTAGTGAGCCTGTATGCTTAGTCACTCATTCATGTCCAACTCTTTGCGAACTCATGTATCATAGCCTACTGGGCTCCTCTGTCCATGGAATTCTCCAGGCAAGAATACTGGAGTGGGTAGCCATTCTCTTCTCCTGGGAATCTTTCCATCCAGGGACTGAACCCATGTCTCCTGAATTGCAGGCTGATTATTTACAATCTGAGCCACCAGGGACACCCAAATTTATGCAGACAGAATGTATAAGATAATCAGACAAAATGCATAATCAGACAACAGAGAGTAGATTGGTATGCAGTTGTAGGTTTAGCTTTGGAGAAAAGCATAGGAGAAAATTGACATGCATTTTCTACAAAAATACCATACAATACTTCCTACCCAGTTGTCTCTTTCTTATTGTAATGCTTAAAATGCTGTCATCTTTCCTGACAGTCAAACTTATTAAAAATAAAAATTTAAATTCTATGTTTCTATGTTTGAAAATATTGAGCTGTATAAATCCGAGTAAGGTTGGCATTGGTAAAATTGTATTACTTAGAAATCCTAAAATAGGTTTGATTATTTCTTAGAGAAAACAGATCCTTCCAAAAAATAAAATACAGTCTTCAGTTAAACTTACATTCAAGTCATTCACTTGTATTTCCCATTCTACTTCTTAAGGAATCTATCAAAAGAAATGATACTTGGTAGTAATTTTGGTAAATCAATTTAAAATCTTTCTTTCATTTTGACTTTTCATTTTAATAGTACCTTTTATCAGTTCCAATTGCATCAGGGAAATAAAACAAAGGGAGAATATTTGCTCAGCCATTGACATTTTATTCTTACACTGTAGTTTTGTTTATATTACCCTATTTACTCAGTGAAAAGTGATAAAGTTAAATCTCCTTGCCTGGATTGTCACAAAACTAGAATTAGTGGGGGGGGGCGGGCAGGGAAAGATTCTACTATTTCTAGATTGATTAAAAAGCAAAGTGGACAAGATAAATTATTTTAAATTATGTAAGATTATTGATAATTTGTAACTGAAGCAAGTATTTGATATTTAAAATATTTTTAAATATTTTATCTCTATATGAAGAGAATAGCATTGTACACTGAATATTAATATATGACCCCAAACAACTTTCAAATCCATAGAACTAAAAAGAGGCCAAATATCAAAGGAATATCAAATAAGATGGCAGCTTTCAGCAATTGCTGATGACAACTTCCAAATCCTTTCAGCTCTAAAGCTTTTGAGATCAAAGAGCATCATAAAGGTTCCTGGCACCTAAATGCGATGTCTTTAAACATTATACTAATCCAGGAAAGAAATACATATTGCAATAATCTATGTTCTTATAGTCAGTGTGTGTTTTTTGCTTTTGGGGTTTTTTTTTGGTAGCTATACATGCTTAGTTAAGTTACATAATGAGTAGTTTCCAAATAGTCACATCACTATTTAACTAATTTATATCACATTTTTAAAGAAAATAATAATAATTTTGAGTAACTTATATGTAAAATACTTTCATACCTTTTTGTCCTTTGCTTTTATCATTTTGGTAAATATATCATGAAGTTAATAATCATACCATTATTGTTAGTTTTAGCATAGTATAGGTGTTAAATGATATTTTGTTATATGTTACTTTTGCCTACAAATTTACAATAACCTTTTGCCCAAATTCCATGTTTACCTGTATTGATACCCAATTCTATTTCATTTTACTACTACTTTCCCAAATTTGAGTTATTACTCAAAAATGATAAGGCCATTAAAAAGTTTAAAATTTTTTGCTATACTGAAATAACCTAAAATTTCTTTGCAGTATAGCAAAAAAATTATTAAGGCCTCAAAGTTCCTGCAAACTAAACAAAACACAAATAATTATGAGTAAATAGTGAAAAAAATAACACAACATTTAGATAAATGGTCTATTAAGGACAAAAATATTTAAAGAATATTAAGGTATCTAGCTTAAAGCTGAATACAATACTTTGAGATACTCTGAAATACAAGATCTTGTATAGGCTCCCACAACTTCTAATAGTGAATAAGGTGATTTTACAGAATATCAGGATTTGGCGCGTAGCCCTTTTTAACCTTCTAATTACCCAGCTGAACCTCCAAGAAAAACTGACTTGAATGAAACGATCTTCCCCTACTACTTTAAGAACAGGCCATGTCTGCTGTAACACCATTACATACATGTCATTTACACAAAGTGACTTTTAAGTTAACTCAAAAAAAAAAAAAAAAATATATATATATATATATATATATATATTATCCAAATCAAGTTGAGCAAGAGCAGCATACACTTAAGTTATGCTTGCCTTGGGGGGAGGGGTCAGGGGGTGAATGTGAGTTGCAATAGTACTACTTAAATAATATAATTGACAAAGAAGAAAGGGATGATTAAGTGGTGCTCTCTTGTTCCTTTTACTTAGTCTTGCCTTTAGGTGCATTTCCCACTGGAGATGAATGTACTTAATAAGGAATATACAATTTCCCCCTATATAATCTATTGGCCATATTAAGCCATTGAAAACCCCCCTTCCTTTGAGAAGGGTAGTAAGAGACGAGTTTCAGGTATTCTTCTGAACAGGATAAATAGAAGATAACCATAGCAGTCCTATATTGCAACAGTGCCTTAGAATGATTTTCATCTGCCTCCTTCAGACTCTCATCTCTGAGGACTACATAAATTCCATGTGATCAAATTCTCCCAAGGCTATTACTTCAGGAGAAGGAGCAGGCGGCATTGTTTTCTTTTTCAAGGAATAACTCATAGAATAAGAATCACATATAGATTTGACACGTAATTATTATCAGTTCAATTTTTTTCTTCTTTTGGCAGTGAAGCTAATAGAAACTAATAAATTTAAAAAACCCAAAGTACAGACAAGTCCTGCCCAGTTCAACCAGCAGTTCTATTCAAGCTGGGGTCCAGCCCCTGTGGATCCAGGGAATTCGAAGGGGAGATGGATAGGTGAGGAAAACTTATTTATTATTAATATAAGATTAGATTAGGAAGAAATAGTATAGTAGGAAAATTTTAGATGGAGAAAAGAAGGCTGAATAACATGGTTTATGTGGCAAGCCAGTAAAGTTCCAGACAAGGAGCTTGCACCATCTATGTTAGGCCACAGGCATCAGTTTGAATATTGGAGAGTGCCCCGCCCTGCACTCTCTCTCTTATGGATCTTAGAAGCTGGGGCAAGTAAGTAGATATGGGGAGCCTCCATGCTCCAGATGGGAATTAAACCAGAAATAGGAGACACGGGGGAAATCAGTCCTTCCAATGACTAGCCCCACCCCTTTGTCTAGAAAGGCCTTTTATACCTTTTTTGATTGTACATAGAGATCAATGGGTAATACAAAATTATGCAGTGTTAGCAGCCCAAAAACCAGGCTTTCTTTTTGCATACCCTCCCGTATACAAAAGGTCTCAGGTGGTTTACATTATCTTCTGGCCAAGAAGCCTGTTAACATTTTTATGGCTCTCTTCCTGGGTAATTGTCTATCAACCAGAAAACTCCTTTTCCCTAGAAGTGTTTTTTCTTTACTCTGCATTACTCTCAAAATACTAAATAAAGTTACATCCTGTAGAACAAAGGTGCAGTGGGTTATAACAAAGAAAGTACTTAACTCAAAGATCTAATATTGCTAATACCAGGTCTACTACCTGTTTTTCTATATATCAACTATATCTTACAAATAAAAGATATGAAAATTTGGCAGCAAGCATTGGCTCAACAAATGAAACCTTTAATCAGTTCTATTCTAATAATTTTGACTCCTTGGAAGCCCCTACATTCCTAGGATATTTTAAGCTTCCTGTGCCTCCAGCGGCTGGGAGGCCTCAACCATTCACATGCGCAGCTGTAGGAGTCCTGCAGGCAGGCTAGAAAGCCATCAGAGAGGTTTTTGGATTGAAACACTCTTTCAAATGCAGAAGACTAAAGCCCTGAGTTGACTTTTTCCAGAGAAAGTCAGAAGAGTGGAAAAGCAGGCAGATTCTTATTTTTGGGGGGTACATGCTCAGGAAATGTCAGGGGGAAAACCTGAGATCTGACTCGTCCTTGCCCATCAAATCTCTGCCACATGACCTTGTCACGGGTGGGATTCCTCACACTGGCTTCTGGCACTATTCACTCAGAATTATCATTCACTTCAGTTCAATCCAGTTCAGTCACTCAGTCGTATCCGACGTTTTGTGACCCCATGGACCGCAGCACGACAGGCCTCCCTGATGAGAGTGTTAACTCCTCTGGGCCCACCAGCATAATAAACCTGAGTTCTCCAACTCTCCGAGTGTAGTGCTTGGTTTCTCTTTTTTTGTCTCCCTAGTTCTCTCAAGTGATAAGACATAATTTAGGTAGGATATCCTCCAGAAATAGGTTAGCAACTTCTTTTGCATCATCCCCTAAAATGAGATAATCAATAACAGAACTTTAAAAACCCAAATATACCAGCAAAATTATATGTATGCTTTGTCAAATGAATGAATGAGAACACACTGATCTAATTAGTAAGGACTAGATCCCAAAGAAAGACAATGCCAAAGAATGCTCAAACTACCGCACAATTGCACTCATCTCACACACTAGTAAAGTAATGCTCAAATTCTCCAAGCCAGGCTTCAGCAATACATGAACCGTGAACTTCCAGATGTTCAAGCTGGTTTTAAAAAAGGCAGAGGAACCAGAGATCAAATTGCCAACATCTGCTGGATCATGGAAAAAGCAAGAGAGTTGCAAAAAAATATCTATTTCTGCTTTACTGACTATGCCAAAGCCTTTGACTATGTGGATCACAATAAACTGTGGAAAATTCTGAGAGAGATGGGAATACCAGACCACCTGACCTGCCTCTGGAGAAATCTGTATGCCGGTGAGGAAGCAACAGTTAGAACTGGACATGGAACAACAGACTGGTTCCAAATAGGAAAAGGAGTACATCAAGGCTGTATATTGTCACCCTGCTTATTTAACTTCTATGCAGAGTATATCATGAAAAATGCTGGGCTGAAAGAAGCACAAGCTGGAATCAAGATTGCTGGGAGAAATATCAATAACCTCAGATATGCAGATGAGACCACCCTTATGGCAGAAAGTAAAAGGCCTCTTGCTGAAAGTGAAAGACGAGAGTGAAAAAGTTGGCTTAAAGCTCAACTTTCAGAAAATGAAGATCATGGCAACTGGTCCCATCACTTCATGGCAAATAGATGGGGAAACAGTGTCAGGCTTTATTTTGGGGGGCTCCAAAATCACTGCAGATGGTGACTGCAGCCATGAAATTAAAAGATGCTTACTCCTTGGAAAGAAAGTTATGACCAACCTAGATAGCATATTGAAAAGCAGAGACATAACTTTGCCAACAAAGGTCCATCTAGTCAAGGCTATGGTTTTTCCAGTGGTCATGTAGGGATGTAAGAGTTGGACTGAAGAAAGCTGAGTGCTGAAGAACTGATGTTTTTGAACTGTGGTGTTGGAAAAAACTCTTAAGAGTCCCTTGAACTGCAAGGATAGTCAACCAGTCCATCCTAAATGAGATTGGTCCTGGGTGTTCTTTGGCAGGAGTGATGCTAAAGCTGAAGCTCCAGTACTTTTGCCACCTCATGCGAAGAGTTGACTCATTGGAAAGACTCTGATGCTGGGAGGGATTGGGGGTAGGAGAAGAAGGGGATGACAGAGGATGAGATGGCTGGATGGCATCACCGACTCGATGGATGTGAGTTTGAGTGAACTCCGGAAGTTAATGATGGACAGGGAGGCCTGGCATGCTGCAATGGGGTTGCAAAGAGTCGGACATGACTGAGCAACTGAACTGAACTGAGTTAAATAAAAACATATTTTATATAAATATATCTGTAATGCATTTGCCAGAGGCAATTTTTTCTGGTTTTATTGATTTATATATAATGTTATAGGAACCTATATAATTTTTTGTAGAATACTAAGTATTTAATTTATATAAACCTGTATTCCATTTGATTATGTAAATATGTCTTCTTTACTCATGGAACTTAAATACCTTGTGAATCATACAATCAGTACTTAAATATTTATATAAAATTAGGTGTAAACAGTCTGTATAATTCATCTGAGAGCCACATTTTACTTATTCAGAAATACTAGTAAGGTATTGATTTTATTTGGTTTATAATTATTTATTGTACCTCTTTATGTGTGTATTGTTCCTCTGTAATCATATTTATGTTTTTCCTATTTCTGATTGCTTAAAAGGAGAAAGAACATAAACTCAAACATATTCCAGTCATAATTCTTTGCTGACATGATCTTTTTATGTTCAATAATTCACCTATCACATGTCACTCACACCATCTTGATATTCATATCTCTGACTTACTTGACATTCATCAGTCTTGTTCTCTTCTTGGTCAGTAATTGAGGAAAGAAAAATAGTCATAAATACTTGGATTCTGCCATGAATTCATAAAAATACTATTCATGTAAAAAATGCTCTGTATCTGAAACGTGAGATGCAAGATCCTCTTACAAAGTATGAGAGACTGAGCGAATGAATGAAGAAAAGTGTTCAGGCAAAACTGTTCAATTTGGGGGTGAAAAATAGACCATCCGAAGTGGCTTTAACTAGGGACCAGTGACAGATGTGGCTCTGCAAAAGTGCTGTGTAATTCTTTACAATCTTCTCCATCTCTTTTCACACTATCAGGAAGAAATGAGAACAGTTTCTCTGCTATGTACAAAAGGGGCCTTGTATCTTCCTCCTTGGCCCAAGACCATAGCTACATAGACAGCGGATAGTTTTCACCACTTGTATCTTCACTTTCAAATGAAATTTTTGAAGTGAAAATTAAGCAACCATAAAGTAAGTAAAGGAATATTATTTTGTAGTTAGTAGTTATATATACCAATAAGGCAAACTGATCTATAATAAGATAGAGGCAGAACTGAGAAGCTAACACTCAAATAATCCTTATAGTCAATAATACTAATGAAACCAGTATTATTCATTAAACATTATTTAGCTTTGTGAACCAGTTACTGAGATAAGAACATTCAGTATTCATTAAATCTTCAAGACATTCTTATGAATAAGATATTATTATTACATGTTTTAGAGATAAGAAAACCAAAGCTCAAAGTAACATAACTAATAAGTGATAAAGCAGATTTCAATATATTTTTGTCTCATCTCAGGACCCAATTTAATAACCTGATTGTACCACTGCTTTCATTGTCTTTTAAAAATGGTATCACTATTTTTATCTCCTTTCATAAGAATATAATAACATGAAAAAGACTTATTAGAATAAATCTCAGATCATGAATTACCTGGAAAAATGTGTTTCATGTAATTCATGAAGTTCTCATAGTGTAACACATTTCTTAAAACCTTTTTAGAGAAAAGATTTAAATAGCTGATAGTCTGAAAAAAATAGCATAACTCATTATAACCATTATTATTTTGGGCATTTTAATAAAATGGGGAATCTCACTGACAAGCCACACCTTGCTGTATTGTGATAATCTTTGTTATAATGAACAGTTTCTTTGGAGGGGTAAAAAAGCCTAGTGTATGAAGAACATGTATGTTTATTTATGAAATATATTGTATCAACTAATTGCATTTTTTAGTTTTATACACTAAAATTTACTTTTAAATGTTATTTTCAAAATATTAGTGTCTATTCTCCATTTTCCCCAGCTTCCCTAAGATTAGTTTTTAACAGATCATATTTTTCAAAATCATAGTGGTCACTTAAGTCTTCTCATATCTTGATCATGTTATATTTTACTTCCTGTGTATGGAAATTGGCCTTATTTAACCTGCTCTTCAGATGTGTTAACTTGTGGTCTTTTACTTAAGGTTGTCTTATGAGATATACATGAGTAAATTGTGTAAATATACCCAGTGCCTTATCTCTAGTAATATAAGACACACACACACACAAAGAAAGAGAGGTTGGTCTATCTATTAATACTAACTTCAGATTTGAAATAATGAAGAAATTTGAGAAACTTTTTGTATTTGCCATAGAACATGCTTCAGGGTAATGAAAGATGATCAAAGAGTAAAAAATAAATTGCATGCAAGAAAGAAAAAATCAATTTATAAAACTTTGAATTATACATATTAAATTAACTGTGGTAGAAGAACCTGGTAGAAGAAAGATATAAAGTAATACTTTCTACTGCAATATAAAAAATATTTCCATATATCACTGAATTTCATAATAAGTTTTAAGAGTGACAAAAGGAGCTATTTTATGGATTGAAATGGATTCAGAACACCCTATGGGCACTTAAAAGGTAAAATCAGTGATTATGGTCACATTTCAAAAAGGAAAAAAAAAAAAGAAGAGAGAGAGAGAAGAAAGAAACACAATGAAAAAGATATATATGTCTCTTAATTATTTAAACCAATGCAGTTAAGGGCCATAATGAAGAGGAAAATAAAGTTTTACATAACCTCCTGCTCATTCTGCCTCCATAACTCATCTTGCTTCTTGCAAAGTCTGGATCACATAGGTCAAGTAGTTTCAGAAATTCAGAATTTACAATACTAGGAACAGGAGCTTATCTCACTCACCCTTGTCTTGCTCTTTGCAATTGCCCAGCCCCTGCAAACATACTTAATCATGCCTGTCCATGTAAAGGTCAGGCATCCCCCTCCTTGTCTTGGCTGCTGTTCCCCTGCATGCGAAGCCCCTCAGTTTGAACAGCCTATTAGCTAGTGTTTCCCACTATAGTCTGTTGACTTTGTAACCTCTTTGTTCAGGGCTGAGAGATTGGAGTGTTAACTCCTTTGGGCCTGCCAGCATAATAAACCTGAGTTCTTCAACTCTCCGAGTATGGTGCTTGGTTTCTTGGTTATTGGTTTCTGCAACATTTCTGGAGGCCCCAGGGAGATTCCAACCATGCTGGCCCCTTGAGCTGCCAGACTGGTGGCTCAGCTGGGCTGGAGCAAAGGAACCCCAGGACAAATGAGGAGATGCACGACCTGACGGTACTCTGGGTTCTCTTTCCGACCAGTGTTCCGACTGTCTGGACAGCCAGGCCCTGACCCGGCTCATTGGAAGGACAAACCAACTCACCAGGAATGGCCACATGATCGGGTAAGGCCCTGGGGCCAGTCCCCAGTCAGGTCTACCCAGACGGGTAGAAGAGGAGACTGATCACCTCCTTGGAGCTCCCAGGAAGGGAGGAACAGTTAAGAAACCTGGGACTCAGGAGAAGGGAGGCACTGTGATAGCCTCTGAATGATGGTGAGTGTGATTGCTGATTGAAGGAGTAAGAGGAAATTTTCTTTTTGGAAACTGAAAAACCAATTCTTTTCACATATGCAGTTAAAAACAACTAGCTTCTTAAAAGGACTGCCTAGGGGAAAGCTTGAAGTTAACCCTTTCCATGTCCTTAAATACACAGCCCACTTTGCCTGAGACCTCAGCCTTGGGCAAATTAAAACTTCAAGCAAAGGGAAAAAAAAAGGCGGGTGGGGGAAACAAAGAGATATTTTAAATCTCAAACAGAAACTATAAGATCTCTGTCTGTCTGTCTGGATTTATGTATGTCTTACTGTATGTGTTTTGTTTTTTTCTGATAATATTGTTGATGTTGTAAATAAGTTCTAATTTAATTGGTCTAAAGAAAAGTAATTGCTTACAAATCAAACAATTCTAAATGCAAGAAAAATTAACCTAAATAAATTTCAGATTCACATAAACTGAGAAATATTAAATATTAGTATATAATAATAATGTTTGCTAATATAATAAGAAAGCAGAATATGTTTTTAATAAAGAAGATATAAAAAATAAAATTTCATTTTATAAAAGGAAAAGAAAATAGGTCTGACTTACAGGTGGCTGTTACAGAAAGTGATTAAAAATTTGTGGAAAGTGGACCCTGAAAAAAGTTTTGTGCATGGTTAGAACTGACTAAGGTTAAAATAAATTTAATTAAGTTTACCTAAATGAGTTTAAAGTAAGCTGGTGCAAAACTTGAATTCGGCCTTTCTCTATGTTAAGAGAACATACTTTCTTCAAATGTTGAACTGCTTTTAATAATAGATTTACGTTTTTTTTTACCTCTTAATTGATCTGTTCTATATTTACCTTTGAAATCTTTTGTTAATTTTGGCTAAGTAAATAACTATTATTTCACAGTAACTTATACAATCCTACCTGACTGAGTGTAATAAACCTTTTTGATATTTATCGACAAAAACTCCAAAATAACTTGACTTCTAGCTAACTTTGGGATGCTTCAGAGCGCCCCTGAGACAGCCCAAAGAGCTATTAAGCTACTTGGGTTCATTGGATATGTTAAATTACATGGGAAGTCCTGTTGAAGTGGTGATAAATCTTTTCAGGTTATACTGTATGATTGATGTTACTAATATAGATATCCTAAAATTGTGCAAAATTCATATAGATCTGATATGCCCTGATAAAATGTGGTCAATTATAATTCTAGTTATCATATTAAAATGTTACATATCAACAGCAATGACCAGTTTTCTTTGTCAATTGCAGTAGAATCAGGTTTTAAACATGCCTTCTATGATTTTACTCTCATGCCTTTAGAATAATACTGCTAGTTCTTCAAGATTTATGTGAAAGACTTTCTAAGATTAAGCAGATAAAACACTTTTGTTACTAACAGTAAGCTGGTACTAGACTGGAATTTGGTCTTCTCTCCGTTTAGAGAACAAAATTTTCTTAGAATGCAGCTTTCAATAAAAGATTATGAATTTCTTTGCCTTAAGTGATTTTTATTTGCTTTTAAAATGTTTTTGTTACTTTGATAAATAAATATTATTTAAGATTATGTTACATGTAGACAAAGCTCATTCTGCTTCTACAAAACATAACCCTTCATAGTTAGACTTTTGCTATCCTGAAGTCCTTAAAACATGGCAATAGTCTGCTTCTAAATCAAGAAATTGAAAATGGATAAACAACAGCTAAAAGTCAAAGAGCCAAGACTATGGGAAATCCAAGACTGCCACTTGGCTTTTCCAGCTCCCTAACAGTCCTCATTTTTATTTGATGGGTTAAAGCCTTCCCTGGCTAGTGTTGATGCCCTCACAATGAGTTCTCAAAAAAAAAAAAAAAAAAAAGAAGAAGAAGAAAAAAAAAATTATTTCACTGAATATTAAGTTCTAGTTTTGTTAATTAAGGTCTGTGCTTACTAAGACTCACTTCCGAAATAGTTCCCTGTTATATTGCTAAAAGGTTTAATTAAGTTATTAAAAGGACACCCTGAGATAGTTTCTAAAGCTTATCTCAATCTTTGGATAAAGGTGAGATGCTCCATGATGTACAACCAGGAGATTAACACTTGGCTATAATCATTTAACTGAGTCAGATGACCTGGGCTATACCAGCTATACCCAATGAAAGTTCTTGACTTAAATTCTTGCCTTTGACCTTACTAATAACTGCTAGCTATATTATTTCCTAAGTAGCTTGCTTCAGAAGATTATTTCTTACATTACCAAATGGATGACTGAGCCTGTGATAAAATGCTGATATGCAGTTCCATATGAGATCAATAATTGTAATAGATAGGAAAGTTATGACCAACCTTGACAGCATGTTAAAAAGCAGAGACATCACTTTGTCAACAAAGGTCCATCTAGTCAAGGCTATGGTTTTTTCAGTGGTCATGTATGGATGTGAGAGTTGGACTGTGAAGAAAGATGAGCAAGGAAGAATTGATGCTTTTGAACTGTGGTGTTGGAGAAGACTCTTGCAAGTTCCTTGGACTGCAAGGAGATACAACAGTCCATCCTAAAGGAGATTAGTCCTGGGTGTTCACTGAAAGGACTGATGTTGAAACTGAAACTCCAATACTTTGGCCACCTGATGTGAAGAGCTGACTTGCTGGAAAAGACCCTGATGCTGGGAAAGATTGAGGGCAGAAGGAGAAGGGGACAATAGAGGATGAGATGGTTGGATGGCATCACCAACTCAATGGACATGGGTTTGGGTGGCCTTTGGGAGTTGGTGATGAACAGGAAGGTCTGGCGTGCTGTGGGTCATGGGGTCTCAAATACTTGGACACAACTGAGCAATGGAACTGAATTGAACTCTAGATATTGTAAGAAGCAACAAGAGGAAATATTTTCCTGGATTAAGAGGCTAGTTAGACAGGTATGGTTGAGAGAATTTCACTACTTACAAGTCCTGATCTAGTGACAACACTGTTGAGTGGCCTATCAATGAAATCTTTGTTAGATCTGGGAATGAGCCTTCCCAGCACCATGGGACACAATGACCATGAAATGCACCCAAAACATGGTCAAATATGTGGCTATGAAGAGTCCCTGCTGACTGGAAGTTGGCCCTTGTCAGCTGTCTCTACAAATATTAAATCATGACCACTACAAGATGCTGACCTTCAACATCCTCTTGAAAAGAGTTCAGGGTGGAGACAAAAAGTAAGGCACTCTGTGCTCTGGGAAAAACCCAGAAAAACAGGCCTTCAGATAGTCAGATGTTTTCAGGTAAACATTTTTATGAGCCCAAATTCTTGCATCTTCTCATACCTAGAGAATCACTGCTGTCTTGAATCAATGTCTGGACCTGCTTCTCCTGGCTAACCCATCAGCAGCTTTCCTACAGCTATTAATCTTTGGGCCATATATCTTTAACTTTCTTTTTAAGTTTGTTTCTGCAAGTAGTAGTACGACAAGAATATCCCCTGGCCAACACCCAGACCATGCTGGAACAAGCTGCCTTATCATTCTGTGGACTCTCATCTCCCTCTGAAAATGCACCCCAGGGTCCTCAGTCTATTCTCCCTTGAGATCTTATACGGGAGACCATCCCCAGTGATTGTCTCACTGGAGATCACCAAAAGCTCAAGGGAGACCATCAACAACTAGCTGACCTGGAGATGTCCTGACACTTCCAGGCCCTGGAAAAGTCTTCTTCCCTGTCACCTGAGAAACCTTAGAAAGGACACCCATTCCTTTGGGCAGTTGAGTTCATCCTTATCTGCCAGGAGATGAGGTATGAGTTAAAGACTGGAAAAAGGAACCAGTTCAGCCAGTTTGGACAGGCCCTCACATAGTTGTCCTGGCAAATCCTACTGCTGTTAAAGTTACAGGTGTCATCCCTTGGATCCACCACATCAGAGTCAAGAAGGCAGCAACTTCCTGTGATGAAGACATCTGGAAAGCAGTTCAGGACCCCGAAAACCTCCACAAGGTCCAGTTCCAAAAACAACAGCCCTCACCCATGTAGGACACTGAGCCCCGCTTTAGTCACTCCAGAAGCTGACTAGTCAACACAAGGCAGAAGCTTGAGGATTCTTCAACCTTGCTCCAACCACACTCCGGTAGCTGACTGGTCAACACACAGCAGAAGCTTGAGGAATTGGCTATCAAAATATTGATGGATTTTCATTGTCAACTCTGGCCTCTATCCCTAATCAGTATTATTGCTGTGCTCTTCATTACAGGTCAAACTAGACTCCCTGGCTGAGGTGGTTTTACAGAATAGGAGAGTACTAGACCTACTGACAGCTGAAAAGAGGACTCTGCCTCTTCTTGAGTAAAGAATGCTGCTTTTATGTAAACCAATCAGAAATAATCAGGGACATGGCCCAACAGCCATGTTCCCTTAGCAAACAGGTACTTGCTATATATATATATTTTTTCCTTTAGATACTTTGTGCAGTTATATTTTGGATTACAAAATTTATATATACAGCAAAATGTATACTTTACTGTGATCTTCACTTGTTGGTTTAGTCACTAAGTTGTCTCTGACTCTTGTGATCCCATGAATTGCAGCCTGCCAGGCTCCTCTGTCCACAAGATCTCCTGGCAAGAATACTGGAATGGGTAGCCATTTCCTTCTCCAGACTCCTTCACTTGTTAGGGCAAATTATTATGTAATCCTGTATATGTCAATAACACCTAATTGTTAGAAATGAATAATTCAAAGCTTATTTTTTAAATGATTATTTGGCAGAAAACCTTTACATATTTTTATCTGAAACTTGATTTTTTATATATATTGTACATTTTTGTTGTTGACTGTTAAGTCCATTTAACACTGAATTTTTCCTATATCTTAATACTTACCTTATTGTGCTAGAATGTCAGACGTTGAGGGGAAAATGACTGAAATTAAGCAGTGTAGTAAGAAAATTACTTCCAAAAGGTATGCCTACATCTTCCGCATGATAATTTTAGTGGCGGAGAGTATTGATTATTTAATTGTGATACTTTTTAATTAAACCTTGCTTAGATATTTCAAAGGGAATGTGATCACTTGTGAAGAAACACATTTTCTGTGTTTCTAATAAAAGTTGTGCCTAATGTTTTAATTTAGCAGTTTAAATGGTACTCCTCGAGATATGTTCACTAGCTTCACAAAAAATACTGGTTTATATCTTCACATTTGAGAGCCTTAAAAATTTTACAAATGGTCCTAAACATTTCTTCATTATTTAGTATCTTCAGAAAACACATGCAGATTCTTTTACTTCAGTTAGATATTATCATGAGCCTGATATGTTCCACAACTGTTACTTTCTCAAAACTATCTTGTCATCTTTATTTAAAATCCATTTCAGGTAACTGTCTCAAGTAACCCTCTCATGTGCCCAACTACTGCCTGCCTCCATTCTCATTAAGAAAAACTTTCATAAACGGGGGAAAAGGTTGGAAAACAATAACAACAACAATAAAAAAAAAAACCATATGTAAAGAAAAGGTTTCAGACGTACAGGCATGGAGTGGTCTGCAGAGGGTGCCATGGGTCATCCCGAGTTCTCTGGCCAACTTTGGCTCCTTCTTGAGTGCACTTCACCATCCTTCCCTTCTTGACCTGGCCTCTGGTGATGCACCTCAATGCCCCTTCACTTCCATGCTTCAAACTCTCCTAGCTGGTTTTTATTGAGTGCTGCTCTTTTTATTAATTTGCCTAGTGTTTGACTTAGCCAGTAGACCTAAACCCCTACCCCATTATGTATGCTCAAAACCACCAACTTGTTCTATAAAGGGTCAGAGAATAAATATTTGAATCTCTCTAGTCCCTCTATGTTCCACAAGTTTGCTATTTTGACAGGAAATCAGAAACAGATATTGCTTAAAGGAGTAAGTATACCAATAAACATTGCTTGCTGCTGCTGCTAAGTTGCTTCAGTCATGTCCGACTCTGTGCGGCCCCATAGACGGCAGCCCACCAGGCTCCCCCATCCCTGGGATTCTTCAGGCAAGAACACTGGAGTGGGTTGCCATTTCCTTCTCTGATAAACATTACTTACTGACACTGAAATTTGTATTTCATGTGTCAGTAAATAGTCTTCTTTTGATTTTTCAACTATTTAAATCTAATGTAATGTATTATACTCTAGTATAAAATATGTCAGTCAGAACTGGTGGCTTAGATGATAAAGAATCTACCTGCAATGCAGGATACGTGAGTTTGCAATGCAGGAGGCTTGGGTTTGATTCCTGGGTTGGGAAGATTCCCTGGAAAATGGAATGGCTACCCACTCCAGAATTCTTGCCTAGAGAATTCCATGGACAGAGGAGCCTGGCAGGCTATGTAGTTCATGGGGTCACAAAAAGTCTGGATGCAACTAGGCAACTAACACTTTCACTTTATTGACACTGAAATTTGAATTTCATGTGTCAGGAACTAGTCGTGATTCTTTTCAGCCATTTAAATTTAATGTAATATATTATGTTCTAGTATGACATAATATGACACTCAGAATGAATATAGTATTCCAGGTATAGTTTTAATCAGTGTATTAATACAGTGGATTGAGAACATTGCTTTTCAACCTCCAGATATAGGTCTGGTTTGGAATAACCTAAGACTTTTTTCAAGAAAAGACTTCTCCCCTAGGTCTTAATTAAAACGAACAACTGCATTTTGTGTCTTATATTCTCTACCTGTTTATATAAGCCACAATGGACCTCAGATTCTCAGTGGGACATTTCTACTCTTCTCCCACTAGGAAGGACACAATATGCCCTGCGCCCTGAACATGCCTACAAGTTCATGATAGTGATGCCAAGAATGCAAGGGGTCACCAGTTCTTTATCTGGGCTATTGCTCAGGCTTGTGTTCACAGCAAGCACTTACATTAGGCAGTGTCTCTCTGGAATGAAGGGCATGGTCTGCTTACCATTTACTGTAAAAACAATGATTCCCCCAAGCCCTGAGTTACTTTCTTATAATACAGCCCACTGTTTGTGCTGGAGCCCATGCAGGCCAATCTGTGTCACCCTCTTGTTGGCTCAAATATGAAGTCTGCCTTCTGCTTTTGCCATGAGTAATATTTTTTTTCTGTTTATGATAAATATGCATGTTAAAAGTGGGAAGGTTGAAGTTAAAGAAAATAAACAAATGAAAACATGTATTGCTTTAAATAAGACATCATAAATGGAGGAGGGGATTAAAGGAACTACAAAAGTCTTTAAACATTGATCTTATCAAATGCTTGGCATAAATACATGGGGAGTTGAAGAATACTAAAAATGTCACCCAGGGGTTGTATTAGTTTTCCAGGGCTGCTGTAGCAAAACATCATACCCTGTGTGGCTTAAAATAATAGAAATAATTCTTTCACAGTTTTGGAGGCTAGATGCCTACAATCAAGTTGTTGCAGGGCCTGGCTTTCTTTAAAGGCTCTACAGAAGGAATCCGTCCTTGTCATTTACATTTATGTTTACAACATTACAGTGGTTCCAGCAAACCTTGTCCTTCCTTGTCTTGTAGATGCATTAGTAAATGTCTGCCATCATCTTCACATGGCTTTCTCACCTGTGTGTCTGTGTACAGACTTTCCTCTTTTTATAAGGATCACAATCCTTGGAGCAGGGCCTACCCTAGACTAGTATGACTTCATCTTGACTTGATTTCATTCCAAATATCCTGTTTCCAAATGAAGTCAAAGTCAGAAGTTCCAAGAATTAAAATTCCTACATATTTGGGGTAGGGACAGTTCAGTGGTCTGAACAGTGGTCTATGATTCAGTGTCAGTAATTTCTTCTGCGAGAGAATTGTTAAGTATATTAAAACTCGACACTTTACTACTTTTTTTTTAATTTTAATCTCCTGTCCACTGCCCCACTTTCCAGTTGTAGAGGTTGATTTTCATGGGACCTAAAGTGAGAGGGGAGAAAGAGAGAAGATAAACTAAAGTCAATTCTGTTTCTGGAATGTCAGGGTTAGGTTAGGTAGAGTTAGTTCTTGCCCAGAGAGGATACAAGCTAACTAAATTCAAGGCTATATTTAAAACAATGACTGAGGAAAACTAATGTTCAAAAACAGTTAATATTACATTGTCCAAGAGTAAATTTAGGGAATGGAAAAGGGGAAATGTTACGTAGTTAGAATAGGAAAAAGGAGTCCAGAACAAGGAAGGGATAAGCCCACAAAAATAGAACAAAGGAAGGTCGGAGGAATGGAGTAAGGACCTCAGGTAGAGCAAACAGCACCCCTGGCTAGCCCAGTTTACATAAGGCAGGCCCAGGGGGAGGAGAAAAAACATATAAAAAGAGGAGCCAAAGTTGGGTCGGGGGCCTCTCTTCTCTTTTGTCATTTGGGTCAGCATGCCATCATGTATGTATTTTCCTTTATTTTCTAAATGAAACTGAGCTGTAACATGGAGCTGTAACACCAGTCCATCTGAGAGCTATAAAACTGGTCCGTTCGTTGCTTCAAATTTTTGCTGTGATGAGACAGAACCGAAGAAATTTCAAACTCCTCTGACAGAAATAAAGCTTCACATTGGCAAATGAGAAAAAGGAAAACGGTGTCCTTGCGGGAATGGGATGGTTCTAGTTTGTGACCTAGGCTGTCAGGATCTCACTTTGACACAGTATTGCCATGTACATGCTGGTCATCGTGGTCTTTCATTTAGATCAGGCAGCTCTCAAAGTATTTTTAAATTTGTGAGTATTTTTACCTAGATGAGCACTCTGGCACCCTCGTGCCAACATATCAAAATGAATGTCACAACTGTGATCTAAATATTAAAACCTTTGATAACTGAATTTCCATTTTTCAGTTAAAAATAAACCACAACTTTTTCTCTCTCTTCTAACCCCTTATTTTCTAATCAGTGTTATTTGGTTCCCTGTATTCCCTTCTTTCTTTTTCCTTGCCTATTGTCACCCTCTTAAATCAGCTTCTCTAGACCTTTCAGTTTGACTCTTGTAAAGGCTTGATAATTGGCTTGCCAACACCAGTTGGTTTTTTCTGCTCTAATTCCTCCTTTAGAATTCCGCTTAGACTGAGCTATCTAAAACACATCTCTGATTAAAAAAAAAAAAAAAAATCCCGAACCAATTAAGAAAAATAAAGCTCTTCAGTGTTTTAAAATGTGATCCAAACTACTTTCCATTCATATGCTCCACTTACCATTTACAACCTTTGTAAAAATAAACATCTCATGTTTTCCCTTCCTCATGCATTTTCTCCAGTAATGACTCATTCTTGAAATAATGTGTCTTCTACATCTCCATTTGTTAAAACCCTTCCAATTTTCCAAGGTTTGGCCAAAAAATAGTGTTTTATAGCTCACTAAAACCCAGAGGAAAATTCCATCAAGACCAACCATTTATTAACCTATCCTTTTAAATCAGTGCAATTTATTCCAGACACAAAAATCAATCTGTGGTGCTCTGTAAGTGTCATTTCACATGCAGACTACATAGACAGTGCTCTGTGGTCATGAACTCTAATGCTTATGTAATACTAACTATAACTCAGTTTCTACTATTAGGTTTAATACAATGGATTTTTAAATTCATTATTTTTTAAGCATGGAAATTATTTCTTTTGGTTGTTACATATGATTAAATACCTCATACTAAACTTCACAGAATTAGGTCTTAGACAAAAACGTGAGACATACCTCTTGATTTTACATTTTGAAAGGAATGTGTCAAAGAATTAGTTAATTTTGGCAAGCTACAGTCTTACACTTAGGAAAGACATTCTTATGCCCAAATAATGTAAATGACAAATAAAGGAAAATAGATTAGTGAATGAGAATGAATCTCAAAGTAATATTCTTTGCAGAATAATGTTGTTGTTCAGTTGCTAAGTCATATCCAGCTTTTTATGACCCTATGTACTACAGCACCCCAGGCTTCCCTGTCTCCCTCTCATCCTATGCTTCCCTAGTCTTCTTTTGCTGTCAATCTTTCCTAGCTTCAGGGTCTTTTCCAGTGAGTCATCTCTTTGCATCAAGTGGCCAAAGTATTGGAGTTTTGACTTCAGCATCATTCCTTCCAATAAATATTCAGGATTGATTTCCTTTAGGATTGATTGATTAGATCTCCTCACATTCCAAAGGACTTTCAAGAATCTTGTCCAGCACCACAATTCAAAAGCATCAATTCTTCAGCACTTAGCTTTCTTTACAATCCAACTCTCACATCCATACATGACTACTGGAAAAACCATAGTTTTGTTTATATGGACCTTTGTCAGCAAAGGTCTTTGCTTTTTAACATGCTGTCTAGATTTGTCATAGCTTTCCTTCCAAGGAGAAAGTGTCTTTTAATTTCATGGCTTCAGTCACTGTCCTCAGTGGTTTTGGAGCCTAAGAAAATAAAATTTGTCAATGCTTCTACATTTTCCCCTTCTGTTTGCTATGAAGTGATGGGACAGGATACCATTATCTTAGATTTCTGAATGTTGAGTTATTAGCCAACTTTTTCACTCTTCTTTCTCATCCTCATCAAGAGGCTCTTTAGTTCCTCTTCACTTTCTGCTATTAGAGTGGTATTATCTGGATCTAAATATTCAAAGTTGTGATACTATTGGAATGATGAGATCTATTAAATTTTAAAAGAAGATGGAATAATTTGAAATAATATTTTGAAGCAAAGAAATGCTGATCATACATTTTCATTTTAAGAAAGATAAAGTTTAAGTGAATAAATAGGATTTATTTGAGTGACTGAGGGAAAGGCTAAATGTAGATGGATTCTTCCGTGAAGAAGTTCATGGACTTATAATTAAGGGAATGCCAACACAAGTTTGCAGGATGAGTGGCAGTGTCGGAGATTTGGTTGTAGATGAAGAGATGCAGACAGTTTTTGAAATGAGAGGTTTGATACTGAATGATTACTGCAAAATTTTTTTTAAAAATCTGAAATATAATAAAATAGGGATTCCTCCCACAATGAAATTATTAGATTCATATGGTAGCATCATATGTTGTATAACAAAAATGAATTTTCTGGAAACTGAAAGAACACCTATATGTTAATCAATGATAGAGAAGACACCCAAAGATCAACCACTGAGGAGTGTGCTCATCCCAACTCATCACATCCCTTCTAATAACCTACAATATTCATTTTCCTTTTAATCACAATACTCCATGTGATAACTACCAAGTAATAAAATTTGAAAAATATTTAGCATTTTTCCATCCAGTACTCTGTCCTCACCTTTCCTCAAGTGTATTCTACACAAATCAACAAAACTATATTATGAACTGAAAGGAATAAAAAGGAACAAAATTCAGGCACAAGCTACAAAAAAACCCCAAATAAACCAAATTGAATGATCCAGGTTGATTAAATATGTATTAAAATAATATATTAATGACACCACCCTTATGGCAGAAAGTGAAAAGGAACTAAAAAGTCTCTTGATGAAAGTGCAAGAGGAGAGTGAAAAAGTTGGCTTAAAGCTCAACATTCAGAAAATGAAGATTATGGCATGTGGTCATATCACTTCATGGGAAATAGACGGGAAACAGTGGAAACAGTGTCAGACTTTATTTTTCTGGGCTCCAAAATCACTGCAGATGGTGACTGCAGCCATGAAATTAAAAGATGCTTACTCCTTGGAAGAAAAGTTATGACCAACCTAGATAGCATATTCAAAAGCAGAGACATTACTTTGCCGACTAAGGTCTGTCTAGTCAAGGCTATGGTTTTTCCTGTGGTCATATATGGATGTGAGAGTTGGACTGTGAAGAAAGCTGGCACTGAAGAATTGATGGTTTTGAACTGTGGTGTTGAAGAAGATTCTTGAGAGTCCCTTGGACTGCAAGGAGATCCAACCAGTCCATTCTGAAGATCAGCCCTGGGATTTCTTTGGAGGGAATGATGCTGAAGCTGAAGCTCCGGTACTTTGGCCACCTCATGTGAAGAGTTGACTCATTGGAAAAGAGTCTGATGCTGGGAGGGATTGGGGGCAGGAGGAGAAGGGGATGACCGAGGATGAGATGGCTGAATGGCATCACTGATTCGATGGACATGAGTCTGAGTGAACTCCGGGAGTTGGTGATGGACAGGAAGGCCTGGCATGCTGTGCTTCATGGGGTTGCAAAGAGTCGGATGTGATTGAGTGACTGAACTGAACTGAAAGAATATATTTTCAGAATAAGACCTAGAAAATATTGTTTCTTTTATAACACTTGTTTGCACACACACATAACTCTTTTCATCATTTTTTTTTTTTTGGTCTTCCACCAACACCATTGCCTTTTAATATTATTTATTATTTTTTTAGCTAACATATTCTATACAAATATAGTCATGATAGGGAGATTGTAATAATAATAACATCATTACTACTGATTACTTTCATTTGCACAAAGACTAGAAACGAATTTCTCATTAAAACTCAATTTCAATTTTACTTTATTAGATATTGCTGTTTGAAACAGTTTGGAGTTTCTTCAAAAATATGAAAAATAGAACCACTGTATTATTCTGCAATTATATTGTTGGATATATATTCAAAGAAAATGAAAACACTCATTCAGAAAGATATATCTTCCCAATGTTCATAGCAGCTTTATTTATAATAGCAATGTTATATAATCAACCTAAGTGCCCACCAAATGCTGAATGGATAAAGAAGATGTGAGAATAGATATGCATACATATAAAGATACACACACACATAATGTAACATCACTTACCCATAAAAAAGATGAAATTCCATTTATAAAATTGTGAAGTGTAATACACTCTAGGGAAGACCTAGAGTGTATTACACTAGTGAAATATTAGAGAAAAACAAACTATGTTGTCACTTACATGTGGAATCTAAAACAAATATATAATAAGACTTGTAAAGAACAAACTAGTTTATCAATGGTTACTAGTATGGAGGCCTCCCTAGTGGCTCAGATGGTAAAGAATCTGCCTGAAATGCAGTAGACACAGGTTCAATCCCTGGGTTGGAAAGATTCCCTGGAGAAGGAAATGGCAACCCACTCCAGTATCCTCACCTGGGAAATCCCATGGACAGAGGAGCCTGGTAGCTCCCCAGTCAATGGGGTCTCAAAGAGCTGGACACAACTGAGCAACTAGCAAACACTCCCACACACCCCAGTATGGAGAGGGAAGGGTTGGATGGAAATGGGCATGGGATTAAAAGACACAAACTGCTAAATATAAAATTAATAATCAACAAGAATATATTGTACAGCACTGAGAGAAACAGCCATTATTTTGAAATAACTTTAAATGGAGTATAAATCTATAAAAACATCAAATCAGTGTATTTTTGCATCTAAAGCTAATATAATATTGTAAATCAACTCTAAAAATAGTATTTGAATAACTGAAAAAATACTTTGTAAGACAACTGAATAAAAAAAAAAAAGAATAATACTGCTAAGTCGCTTCAGTTGTGTCCAACTCTGTGCGACCCCAGAGATGGCAGCCCACCAGGCTCCCCATCCCTGGGATTCTCCAGGCAAGAACACTGGAGTGGGTTGCCATTTCCTTCTCCAATGCATGAAAGTGAAAAGTGCAAGTGAAGTCATTCAGTCGTGTCCGACTCTTCGCAACCCCATGGACTGCAGCCTACCAGGCTCCTCCGTCCATGGGATTTTCCAGGCAAGAGTACTGGAGTGAGGTGCCATTGCCTTCTCCCAGAATAATACTAAAAAGTTTAAAATCACCTATTATTTGGTTTCTAGAAATGAAACATACAACAGGTACTCTAGATTGTCAGGTAACTCCCTACCAAAAGTACCAAACCAGTCTATTGATTTTATTTAAACTACTGCATAAGGAAGAGATTAGAAGGGGGAATACTTAATAGGTTGAGTGATTTTACAGTGGTTTTGCAAGGTGGGCAACTGGTCAGTACTGGGTTGAAGTTACAGCATGCTGACTTTGGGTTAGTGGAAGAAAGAGAAAGGAAGCTTTGATGGGCAATCTAGAAGTCTTGATAAAGTATCAGTTTTAGTTGGTTCACAGATTTCCAGCAGCAAATATTCTGGACTGAACAGCAAAATTATTTTTGTTTGTTCTCACTTTTGCTTATTAAATGCGTAGAAGGTATTATTTTTTCAACTTTAGTATTCAGAAAAAAATAGAATTAAGAACTTGGTGATTTATCATTTATGAAAAAAATGGGCAGCTTATAAGTGAACACAAAACTGTCTATCCAATGGACAGCTGTAAAGAGCAAACAATGTATGTAAAAAAAATTCCTGAAACTATAATTTGTGCTCATCAAATAGTATATATATATATATATATATATATATATATGTGTGTGTGTGTGTGTGTGTGAAGTATATATATAGTGTATATATATATAAATGTATATATTAGTTGCTATATTAATCACTAAGTCATGTCCAAATTTTTTGCAACCCCATGGACCTTAGTCCCATGAACTCTAGGAGTTGGTGATGGACAGGGAGGCCTGGCATGCTGCAATTCATGAGGTCACAAAGAGTCGGACATGACTGAGCAACTGAACTGAACTGAATTGAACTGAACTGGACCGTAGCCCACTAGGTTTGTTTGTCCATGGGATTTCCCAGGCAAGTACACTAGAAAGGGTTGTCATTTCCTTCTCCAAGGGATCTTCCTGACCCAGGAATTGAACCAGAGTCTACTGTATTAAATTCTTTGATGACAAACCAGCAAGGAAGCTTCAAATTTTATATATATGTATAAGGTATCCTGTACCAAAATGTGGTAAATATTGATGTCAATTATTTTATAACAAATACTTTCAAATCAGGAATAACTAATAAGTACTGTATCAGGGTCACTTACTATTTCACTATGCAAATATCATTAAGCAACTGGTTTGCGGTTCTCCACCACATATGTGTCTAAATCTGTCTATAGCATCTATATCAATAGTTATATAACTACCATTTTCTTGTTTTGTTTCATCACTTTTTATAGTTCATTTTGTTTTTCTATTATGTATCTGAGATTCATTCAAGTTTATTTTATAAGTTCTTCTATTCACTATCACCGATGATGAAAATTTAGGTTTTTTTTTTTCCTTTTGTAAAATGCAAACACTTGTGCTTGGATTATTATTTTATTTTTGGTATAGATTCAAAAACATTTAAAACAATATGAGTTAAACTGGTAATCATGTATGGATATGAGGGTAGTCATATATGGATGTGAGAGCTGGGCTATAAAGAAAGCTGAGCACACAAGAAATGATGCTTTTGAACTGTGGTGTTAGAAAAGGCTAAATCTTGAAAGTCCTTTGGACTGCAAGGAGATCCAACCAGTCAATCCTAAAGGAAATCAGTCCTGAATATTCATTGGAAGGACTAATGTTGAAGCTGAAACTACAATACTTTGGCCACCTGATGTGAAGAATTGAGTCACTGGAAAAGACCCTGATGCTGAGAAAGATTGAAGGCAGGAGGAGAAGGGGATGACAGAGGGTGAGATGGTTGGATAGCAACACCAATTCTAAGGAAATGAGTTTGAGTAAGCTCTGAAAATTGGTAATGGGCAGGGAAGTCTGGCATGCTGCCATCCGTGGGGTCATAAAGAGTTGGACATGACTGAAACTGAACTGAGTTAAACTGAGTCATAGGAAATGAACATTTTATTGAGATTTGTCAAATTCTTCCAAAGAATTTTAATTGTATACCTTCCCTATGAGATATGAGTTCAATCCCTGGGTCAGGAAGATTCCCTGGAGAAGGGCGTGGCAACCCACTCCAGTATTCTTGCCTGGAGAATCCTATGGACAGAGGAGCCTGAACCTCTACAGTCCATGGGTCGCAGAGTCATACATTACCGAAACAACTTTGCTGCACACACAGTATTGGATTAAAGTTCTATTACTCCAAATCCTTGTCAAGATTTGATATGCTAAGCTTTTTAAACTTTTCTGTTTCTGATGGGATAAAATCATATCTTGTTCTAATTTTAATTGGATTTCATTGTTTCAAATGAAGTTAAGCCTCCATGAATATGTTTAGTTTCCATTTTTACTTTTATTCTGTTGATTGATTGTTTTTAACTTTTGCCATTTTTTCTGTTAAGTTGTTAGTGTTTCGATACCTTCTGGTCACTAATAATTTTTGCTAATATGAGAGTAAATGTCTTCACAGTGAATAGTTTATTTTCTTTTTTTTTTTTTTTTTTATGGTACACTAAGACTTCTGGTGGCTCAGACAGTAAAGCATCTGCCTACAATGTTGGAGACCCAGGTTCAGTCCCTGGGTTGGGAAGATCTCCTGGAGAAGGAAATGGCACCCCACTCCAGTATTCTTGCCTGGAAAATCCCATGGATAGAGGAGACTGGCAGGCTACAGTACATGGGGTTGCAAAGAGTCAGACACGACTGAGCAACTTCACTTTCACTTTCAAGACATTTTATGTTTTAATATAAAAATCTAATTTTTCAAAGATCGCTCCTGCTTTTTTATATTACTTAAGAAATACATAACTAATTTGTCTGGTGATGCAGGTATTTGTTTCCTGAAATATCTAGCTTTATTATTTTGGCATCATTATTTAATCTATAATAATTAAATCTTTGTATTTGGAGAAAATATTTTACTGCTTTTAAAATGGAGATAGCAAATTGTTCCAACATCATTTCTTGAAAATATCATGGTTTTTCCAATCACCAGCAGTATATTAAGGACCTGTTTATGATGTCTCAAGTGTGTTATGTTATCCATCTTTGTGTCAATACCACATTTCTTCATTACTGTACTTTGATAAATATATAGCTATCTGGTAAGACAAATTATGTCAATTTGCACTTCTTTAAAATATTAATTTGTTCCTTCTGTAGGTTTGTCCTGCTCACGATTCAGTCTTTTCTTCACCTTCTTTCTTCTTTGCTCAAAGACATCAGCCACCTTCCTACCCCTCAATCATGTTGACTACAGATGATATAGTGCATGTTTCATTGTACTTCAAATACACACTTCAAATTCTTATTTCCTTGCTGTAATGTTACTAAACTCTTCTTACCTTCAGGCCTCCGTTTTCTTTCCTGATATCCCCATCTAATATAAGCATCAGGGTCTGACACATTGGAAAATGTCCTGATGCTGGGAAAGATTGAAGGGGACAACAGCAGATGAGATAGTTGGATGGCATCACCAATTTGATGGGCATGAGTTTGAGCATTCTCTGGGTGTTGGTGATGGACAGGGAAGCCTAGTGTGATGCAGTCCATGGGGTGGCAAAGAGTTGGACATAACTGAGTGACTGAATTCAACTGAACTGAATATAAACCTTCTCCTCTATAATTTTCTATTACATCATTCAGTTTATTTCCTTCATCATTTATCACAATCTAAAAATTCCTCTTAACTTACTGATTACATTTTTCTACCTTATTAACATGCAAACTCCTTAGACTTATTGAATTTTTCTGATCCATTTTATATTTTCCAAAACTGTAGTTGAAAGCAGAAATTTAGGTAATTCTGTATTTCTTGGAGACTGACCATTTCTTAAAAATAGAAGCAATTAAAAAAATAGAAGCGGCATATATTTCAATATAAAAATATATGTAGAGATATATAAAAATATATATTTCTAAGTAGAAATAACATGTGTACTACAAATTGCTTCTAGACAGTCTTTTCAGGATTTTATTTGACTAAAATAACACATGAAGTTAATTAAAGATAAAATTAAGAAGACACATTGGCTAAAATACCATTTCTATATTCTTATTTATACTCTTAAATACATAGGTGTTAATTAGTGGACTTTTGTGATATTTTCTATCTTAGACCACAAAATTAAGCAACAGATTTTCAATGTGGGAGGTACAGGACAATCTGACTTTTTAAAAAGTCCTGTTGAGTTTGTTTAAACCATCTGGAATCAAACTGTTTATCTGGCACATAATTTCTAAATATATTCATTTTAAAATTAAAATTCCAACACCTTGCTGGAAACTATACAGTAAAATTACATTCAACACAATGTAGTTTATCACTATGCAAAACTAAGAAACTGATGGCAAAGTGTGGCAGGTAGACTGAGAAAAGTAGTGAGAGAAGGTTATTGCCAAACAGATAAGTTAGTTTCTAGTTTACTATATAGAGATTATAAAATCATTAAAACATTAAACCTAACTACAGAATTAGCATAATTCAGTGTCTTCTCAAATGTTTTATATTGTATTATTTCTGATTGATTTCAATGTAAATAATTCTAAACTTAAAGTAACATCCCATTTCATAAATATGGAAAGTATTTCTCATATCTAACCTAAATCTCACCTTGATTGATTCAATCAATTCCTTTGTTGTTGTTTTTGGTGTGGGGGTTGAATAACAGAACATATCTTTCTATAAAATAATTGGAACTGAAGTTAGATGTGAACTGTAAAATAATTGGAACTGAAGTTAGATGTGAACTTAAGATCATTATAAAATTGAGTGGCTGAAAGTAAAGCAACTCTCAGTAACATATATAGAAGCTAGAGTTCCTGAATCAATATGGACTTATTTGAAGGTATAACAGCAGAGAAATAAGAAGTAAATGATAGGTCAGATAATGCCTGATACAGTGTAAGGGCCTTCTGGTTACCAAGTTTTTCTCCTTTAATATTAGCCTCTAAAACTCATGATAAACAACCGAATTCATGGTTTAATAATACTACTTTTGACGGTAAAGTGTTCACATCTGATGCTGGGTAGGGTTATTCTGCATTGTGTCCCTTTTTAATATTAATAGATACAGAATTAGGCATTGATATGAAGTGTTGACCTGCCAGATAAAATTTAAAACTGAAACTACCAGTTTTCCAAAGCTAGAATTGTTATTTTCCACCTTAATACTTTACCTAATGAGATCTCAGTATAGCTCTGTTAATTACTAATAGATTGATAGATTAATCTACTAATTTTATAAAACAATAATGATGCTAGATGATGATGTGGTTCTTACATCAGGACTTCTAGATGTCAAGGAAAAAACATTTTTTCACTATATATGAATACCTTCTGATGAAAAAAGTTGTTTCGGCTACTGAGGAAATATTTTTCCTTCTTTTTATTGCTAAATTGCTCCTCTGTTTGTAAGGGAGAATGAATTTGTTGAGTCCTTTGAAGGTCAGAATCTTGGTGATACTTCAAAACCACCTGTCATCAGCAGCCTTGACTTTCCCCCTCTCCTTTCTGTCTGTAGAATAGATAAACCACCTTGGCCCTGGGTCCACATTGCAGTGTACTCTCCAAACCAACTTAACAATAATAACAACCCTTTAACACAATATGTGTCTCAAAACCCTCACATTTTATGGAATGTTTGTCAGGAGGCCTCTAAATTGCCCCTCATCTTTTATGAAAATTCTCCCCTTTGTGTAACTTGCTTCTAATTGGTAGAATATGGCAATATGGAAGGGCTGTTACTCCCGTGTTATGTTACAGAAGATTTGACTTGCATCTTCCTAGACAACCCTCTCTTAAAACCAATTTAAGAAGTAATATTGACTGTCTAGTTTGATTAATTGCTTGCAGAATACATATGTTCTAAAGAAATGTAAAATGTCTCAAAGGATGTCCAGGTTTCTAGTTTGGATCACTGGATTGTTTTGTGTGCCATTACAAAAATTGCCAACATACGTTGGACACTTGAAAAAGAAAGTTCCAGAAAAACATCTACTTCTGCTTTATTGACTATGTCAAAGCCTTTGACTGTGTGAGCCATAACAAACTGGGGAACATTCTGAAAGAGATGGGAATACCAGACCACCTAACCTGCCTCCTGAGAAATCTATATGAAAGTCAGGAAGCAACACTTACAACTCAACATGGAACAACAGACTGGTTCCAAATAGGAAAAGGAGTACGTCAAGGCTGTATATTGTCACCCTGCTTATTTAACTTATATGCAGAGTACATCATGAGAAACGCTGGACTGGAAGAAACACAAGCTGGAATCAAGATTGCCGGGACAAATATCAATAACCTCAGATATGCAGATGACACCACCCTTATGGCAGAAAGTGAAGAGGAGCTAAAAAGCCTCTTGATGAAAGTGAAAGAGGAGAGTGAAAACGTTGGCTTAAAGCTCAACATTCAGAAAACGAAGATCATGGCATCTGGTCCCATCACTTCATGGAAAATAGCTGGGGAAACAGTGGAAAAAGTGTCAGATTTTATTTTTTCAGGCTCCAAAATCACTGCAGATAGTGACTGCAGCCATGAAATTAAGAGGCACTTACTCCTTGGAAGAAAAGTTATGACCAACCTAGATAGCATATTCAAAAGCAGAGACATTACTTTGCCGACTAAGGTCCATCTAGTCAAGGCTATGGTTTTTCCTGTGGTCATGTATGGATGTGAGAGTTGGACTGTGAAGAAGGCTGAGCACCATAGAATCGATGATTTTGGACTGTGGTGTTGGAAAAGACTCGAGAGTCCCTTGGACTGCAAGGAGATGCAACAAGTCCATTCTGAAGGAGATCAACGCTGGGATTTCTTTGGCAGGAGTGATGCTAAAGCTGAAACTCCAGTACTTTGGGCACCTCATGCCAAGAGTTGACTCATTGGAAAAGACTCTGATGCTGGGAGGGATTGGGGACAGGAGGAGAAGGGGACGACAGAGGATGAGATGGCTGGATGGCATCACAGACTCAATGCACGTGAGTCTGAGTGAACTCCGGGAGTTGGTATTGGACAAGGAGGCCTGGCATGCTGTGATTCATGGTGTCGCAAAGAGTCGGACACCACTGAGCAACTGAACTGAATTACTCCTTGGAAGAAAGGTTGTGACCAACCTAGATAGCATGTTAAAAAGCAGAGACATTACTTGGACAACAAAGTCCTTCTGGTCAAAGCTATGGTTTTTCCAGTAGTCACGTATGGATGTGAGAGTTGGACTATAAAGAAAGCTAAGCACCAAAGAATTGATGTTTTTGAACTGTGGTGTTTGGAGAAAACTCTTGAGAATCCCTTGGACTGCAAGGAGATCCAACCAGTCCATCCTAAAGGAAATCAGTCCTAAATATTTATTGGAAGTACTAATGCTGAAGCTGAAACTCCAATACTTTGGCCACCTGATCCAAGAACTGACTCATTTGAAAAGACTCCGATGCTGGGAAAGATTGAAGGCAAGAGTAGAAGGGGACAATAGAGGATGAGATGGTCGGATGACATCACCAACTCAATGGACATGAGTTTGGGTAAACTCTGGGAGTTGGTGATTTTCATGGAGACCTGGCTTGCTGTAGTCCATGGGGTCACAAACAGTCAAACATGATTAAACGACTGGACTGAACTGAGACCTAGTTTCTGGTTTGAAAAGGAATGTCAGTGACTGAACATACAATCTGCTCAATGGAGCAGAAATGCCTCATAAAAGAATTAAGTATGTTTATTTAATTTAGCAACATGAAAGGTGTTGGCTTCTTCTATCTATGAAGTTTTACTAAAGTAAAAAAGAATTTGTATTACCTAGAACCAAGGATTTAATTGGAGGTTAGTAAACATGGTATCAGAAGGAATTAAGTTCCAAGATCCAAAATTTTCAAAAAGTCTAAAGATATTATGGTTGAGGTAAATGAACAAATGAGCAGATCGTATAGAGTTTTTATAAAATAGCAATTTTTCTAAAACTGCTTTTCAGTTTTGAAGAATCACAGAAAATAAAAAATAAAAAGTCAACAGAGAGAAAGAGTCTGAAAGGTATAGAAAATAGATAACAAATACAGGATTCCAGAAAAAAATTAAAGGATTTTTTCAAGGTTACTGTTGAGGGAATTGCATTGACAAAGAACCTCAGTCATAAAAACTGAAGGAAAAATAATAAGCACATATTTTCAATGTTGGACAAAGATTCACTTTTCAAATATATAAGAGAAATTCATAAATTGAGTGCAATTAATTACATTTGTTAAACAAACCAAATAGGCACATGCTGCATGTTCAGTCACTTACAGAAAATGGTGGTACAATAAGCAAAAATCACAGAAAAAAATGCTAACAATTTGAGAAAAACTAATGGTGATTGCAGCCATGAAATTAAAAGGCGCTTACTCCTTGGAAGAAAAGTTATGAGCAACCTAGACAGTATATTCAAAAGCAGAGACAAAGACCTTTGCCAACAAAGGTCTGTCTAGTCAAGGCTATGGTTTTTCCAATAGTCATATATGAAAGTGAGAGTTGGACTGTGAAGAAAGCTGAGCACTGAAGAATTGATGCTTTTGAACTGTGGTGTTGGAGAAGACTCTTGAGAGTCCCTTGAACTGCAAGGAGATCCAACCAATCCATTCTAAAGGAGCTCAGTCCGGGGTGTTCTTTGGAAGGAAGATGCTAAGGCTGAAACTCCAGTACTTTGGCCAACTCATGTGAAGAGTTGACTCATTGGCAAAGACTTTGATGCTGGGATGGATTGGGGGCCGGAGGAGAAGGGGTCAACAGAGGATGAGATGGCTGGATGGCATCACTGACTCAATGGACGTGAGTCTGAGTGAACTCCAGGAGTTGGTGATGGACAGGGAGGCCTGGCGTGCTGCAATTCATTGGGCTGCAAAGAGTCAGACATGACTGAGTGACTGAACTGAACTGACTGAAAATTATTTTTAATTTTCTAATACAAGAACTCTTAAAACCATTTTTAGTCTAGTGACTGACTGAATTATAATATGAGCACTTAATAATCTCCTTGTAGGAATCTCCTTGAGATTATTGTAGGAATAATCTCAGTGTAGGAAAAACACCAGAAAACTGAATTGTCCTAATTACCTGTCAACATAGAGATGAGAATATTAGGATAGGAATGAAGCATAACTTTATTTCCAACCATATTCTTTCCTTCTGTTGACAAGTAAAGAGGTTGTTGACAATTATTTGATTTCAGTTGAAGCCGACTGTCACTGCTGACTCAAAGTAACCAATGCTAGGTTTGATGTCAAAATAGTATTACTCAAGAGCTAAATTTCCTCCAACTTTCATATTGGTAATACATTTGTATCTGTATTACCTAAAAACATTTTTATAGAACATTAAAAGCAATAAATCCTTCAAGCGAAACTGCTGTTTCATATTGATTTAGTAGAAACATGATAATACGTGCTTAACTCAGAGAAATTGACTTGAAGTGTTCAATGACTGGCTTCTGCTTCTGGGCAGGATTTATAAATGTAGACCACATGTGGTCTTCCACTGGAATCAAAAACATGGAAAAAATAAATGATTCTTTTCAAGATAGTGGGCATCAGGCAGTAAAGGAAAGTGACTCTGTAGAAACAGAAAATGAATGAGATAATAAGCTAAAACCACACCAGAGAAGTGCCAAGAGTTTCTGGGAACAGCTAAGGTATAAGAAGCCAAGGTGAGTCCTCCGTACTTCTTCAAGTAAAAGGGACATGTATACAATAAACCCTAAAACATGCACTAACAAAAACAAAAACGGTTACCCTGAAAAGTCAACAAAAGAAAAGGCAGAATCAGAAATAGCAAATATTAAGGTGTCACATTGAAAATTATAATAACTGTACATGATTAAAACACCTTAATTAAACACAGATTTTTAAAAGAATAAAAATGATTCTAACTATATGTTGCCTATAATAAAGACATGCTAAAAATATATAATTATTCCAATAAATTCAAAGTAAAAAATATTATATATTAACTGTTGCACCCGAAAGTCTGAATCCCAAGACCGAAAAGAACAAGACCTCCACGACAATGCAAAAGGCAAAAAGGGAAATTTATTTCTGACTCGAGTCAGGGCCCCTGCCACATCCAACACAATGGAGTAAGACGAGAGGTCCTGACCTCTGGGTTTGAGCAGTATTTATAGGATTATAGGCAGCTGGCAAACTTAGATTGGTTGCATGAGTTACTCGTTAACTGAGGCAGCTGGCAAACTTAGATTGGTTGCACAGGTTACTTGTTAACTGCTGATTGGTCAGTTCTTTCGCGGGTGCAGGCTTTCCTGAAGAATTTCCATCTTTGTCTCTATAGGCCACCTCTAGGCTACTAGGCTTACAATGATTGGCTGAGCAGTGCACACGCGAATTTTAAACTGGCACAACATTAACATTAGTCAAAAGAATGTCAAACAGAACACCTTTAAAAGCAAAAAGTATTGCCAGCTATAAAAATAATCATACTCTAATAATAAATTAAGCAGATATAATAATCCTAAATAATACACACCTGGTAAGAGAGCTTAAAAATATATGATGTAAAAATGATGGAAGTTCAAGAAAAAGAAATCCAATTTTTTTCCCAAACATTTCAGTCTTCTGTATCTTTTTCCTAAACTTCTTTTAGTTTGCTCTACAGTGACTTTGCATGTGTGTGTTTGATTTTACCCTCATTCACTTCTGTGTACACACACATTCATGTTAATAATTTTCTTGTATTTAACATAATGTTGAATTTTATTCATTTGCTTGACTTACTGTTATCTGTCTCCTCCAGTAGAATGGAAGCATTAAAGCATGGAGATTTTGTTTCTTTCGGTCACTAGTATATATATGGAATAATTTCTTTGGTCATTAGTCTATAAATTTCAATATATATTTACTGTATTCAGTGTTTTAGCCTTTAATCTATTAATACAAAAGTTACTTGAATAGTAAATTTAGCATTGAACCATGCTAGCTCTCTTAGAACAAGCTCTACATAAGATGTTTAAGTTTTATTTATTTATTATTTATTTATTTTAATTGGAGGGTAATTACTTCACAATATTGTGGTGGCTTTTGCCACACATTGACATGAATCAGCCACAGCTGTACATCTGTCCCCCATCTCGAAGCCCCTTCCCCACTCCCTCCCCATCCCATCCCTCTTGGGTGTCCCAGTGCACTGGCTTTGAGTGTCCTGTTTCATGCATCGAACTTGGACTGGTCATCTATTTCATATATGGTAGTATACATGTTTCAATGCTATTCTCTCAAATCATCTGACCCTCATCTTCTCCCAGAGTCCAAAAGTCTGTTCTTTATATCTGTGTCTCTCTTGCTGTCTCGCACACAGTGTCATCATTACCATCTTTCTAAATTCCATATATATGCATTAATATGCTGTATTGGTGTTTTCCTTTCTGACTTACTTCACTGTCTATAATAGGCATGTTTAAGCTTTTAATACATTGCTAGATTGTTATGATAAAATATATTACTTTAAAAATTTTGACGTATGCTTTTTGTTAGCTATGGCTCTTTTTTAACATCTATTATCAAGTGTTATTTTTTTCTTCTATGCACCTGTTAGAATTTGCCTCCCTGGTGATCCTTGAAGATATATTAAAACACTGAATTCATATTTTCAGTAATTATTGATTTTTATTATTTTAGTAAGTTTGTGTGTGTGTGTGTGTGTGTGTGTGTGTGTTTTCTACATTTTAAGGGATAACTTCTATGCAATTGAAATTGTTAAAAGTATTGCTTCAGTTCCAAGCATTTCCATTCTTCTTACATTATATTGTTGTCTTTTGAGTTCCACTTTGATTTTGTTTGCTATTTTATTATAGAATTTAGATTCAATAATGGTTTAAGTTATAACATCTTAAAATTTGTTTGCTTTTGCCTTGACTATTATCTTTCCTACTGCATTCAATTCACATTTTTTTATTTAGTTTTTAATGGAAGGATAATTGCTTTACAGAATTTTGTTTTCTGTCAAACATCAACAGGAATCAGCTACAGTTATACCTATGTCCCCTCCTTCTTGAATCACCTTCCTATCTCCCTCCCCATCCCACCCCTTCTAGATTGTTACGGAGCCCCTGTCTGAGTTCCCTGAGTCATACATCAAATTCCCATTGGCTATCTATTTTGCATATGGTGTCATAAGTTTCCCTGTTACTCTCTCCATATATCTCATCCTCTAGCTCCTCCCCTGTTCCCTTGTCCTTAGTCTGTTCTCTATGTCTGTTTCTCCATTGTTGCCCTGCGAATTCACATTTTAAGGAAGTAATTAATTTGTAAGTTATTTTATAACACTGCACATATCTCAACTGCCTCAATATTTTTATGGAAAATTTTTCCTAATTTTTTAATCTTAAATTGATAATTATCTGAGTCAGCCATTATTCATTGCAAGTTATTTTCACACTGTACTTGGAAAATTTTTTTCTTTGAATATATCCTTTTTCCTGACAATTTTAGATTTTCCTCTGTGTTTTTTTTTTTTTTTTAAGGAGGGGATGAGGAATACAGTTTCACTATAATATAATTGCATTTGTGTTTATTTTAGCTTATCATCTCCTGATTCATTTTGTGCTTCTTAAATCATTTTTTAAAATATATTCTTGTCATTGTCATACTAAATACTCTTTATCCTTTCTACTTAAAATTATTTTATATCTATTTTGATTATGTCTTAATGTTGCATTCATATTTTACAACTCTGGATCTTCATCAGGTCTCCCTTTTGAATACTTTCAAATTATATTTCAATTTATTAAATTTGTATTTAGCTTTGTTAAATTTAATATTTACTCTGTTAGTGTCTTAATTTTAAAAGTATATATATTGTCTAGATATGATATTTACTTAAAATTTCAGATTTGATGATTATTTCATAAACTTTGATCTTTCACTTTTCCTTTTATATCTTTTATCATTGTAAATGTTTATTTTACTTTGTTTTTCAAATACAATGCTCTACTATCTCAAGTGATTGAAATGTAATTCACCCTGTTCCAATACTTACTGAATATCACTCATGGTTAAGTATTTCCTCATGAATATTAAGTTGTTGTTGTTATGGTTGTTTTTCTTGTTTCTGAGCCCATCTTCAATGGAGAGTTTCTTAGGTTTATATTCAGCGTATGCTGAGTCGTAGGACTGTCCATACCATTTTGTGTTTTCTCCTTGGAGACATGACAGTATTTTTTATGTTAATTTCTCAAGTTACATATCCTGCACCACATACAATTTCAAATACAAATAGATATAAAGAAGAGACTCAATATTCTGATATTTCAGAGGAAATATTTAGTCTTTCCCCAAAGTCCAAGCACAAACTGCTCTGCTTTTCATATCCCTGTTCTAGTAGCCAGAAGGAATTTGGTTTTCCCTTGTATAATCCCTGAAAAGTCTCAGTTCCAACTTCAAGTCTCATAGTATCTATAGAACTTAGCTGTATCTCCAATCCCTTATCATAGGTCAATACCTAAGGCTCTCACCATTACCAGATTCAATGATTCCACTTTAGGGTCATACCAGCATTAGTTTAATTGCTAATGACATTTTACTTCTCATATGTAAATTTCATTTAGTTTGTGAATCCAGTCCAGTTCTTTTCACCTTTATCTTAAGTGAAAGTGTTAGTCTCTCTGTCATATCTGACTCTTTGTGACCCCATGGACTATAATCCTCTATGCTCCTCTATCCATGGAATCCTCCAGGCAAGAGTACTGGAGTGGGTTGCCACTTATTACTATTTAATTAGAAAACTCATGTATTCTTGTTTATCCATTTTGCTAAAATTACTATAAATCTCTCAGCATTTTATTTTTACTCATGTAACTTGTATGTGAAGACTGCTGTGTCATGCTTCTAAGGGTAGGCTTCTTCCTGTTTGTGCCTTTTAGGCACTGGGGCATATTTGTCACTTCTAATAGAATATTCAGTTCTCAATTTCCCTTTTGCATTTTCTTGTGTTTTCTAGCCTATCATATTTCTTTTAGGAATGAGGGCTCAGCATAATGCAGCATTGGGTTACAGACGATTATTATTTGTTGTTCCTGTTGTTGTTGTTCAGTTGCTCAGTCGTGTCTGACTCTTTGTGACCTCATGAACTGCAGCATGCCAGGTTTCCCTGTCCTTCACCATCTCCCAGAGTTTGCTCAAACTCATTTCCTTTGAGTTGGTAATGCCTTCCAATCATCTCATCCTCTATTGTCCCTTTTTCTTCCTGCCTTCAATTTTTCCCAGCATCACGGTATTTTCCAATGAGTCAGTTCTTCACATCAGGCAGCCAAAGTATTAGAGCTTCAACATCAGTCCTTCCAGTGAATATTTAGGGTTGATTTCTTTTAGGATTGATTGGGTTGATCTCCTTGCAGTCCAAGTGACTCTCAAGAGTCCTCTCCAGCACCACAGTTCAAAAGTATCAATTTTTTGACACTCAGCCTTCTTTATTGTCCAACTCTCATATTCATATAGGACTACTGGAAAAACAATAGCCTTGACTCTATGGAAATTTGTCAGCAAAATAATGTCTTTGCTTTTTAATATGCTAACTGCTGCTGCTGCTGCTAAGTTACTTCAGTCGTTTCCAACTCTGTGTGACCCCATAGACGGCAGCCCACCTGGCTCCCCCATCCCTGGGATTCTCTAGGCAAGAACACTGGAGTGGGTTGCCATTTCCTTCTCCAATGTATGAAAGTGAAAAGTGAAAGTGAAGTCGCTCAGTCATGTCCGACTCTTAGCGACTCCATGGACTGCAGCCTACCAGGCTCCTCCGTCCATGGGTTTTCCAGGCAAGAGTACTGGATTGGGGTGCCATCGCCTTCTCCAAATGTGCTAACTAGGTGTGTCTTTTCTTCCAAGGAACAAACATTTTTAATTTCAGACAGGCTATTAATATATCAGTCTTAAAAGAGAGTTGAAAGTTAAAAATGAAGATTCACATCACACTTGCTTCCACCAGCTGTAGTAATTTTCTCTTCCTCTTCCCCACATGGAAGAAGAGGCCTTGACTCCTTACTGGTGGCCTAAGTTATTAAAAAAAAAAAAATGAAGTAAGCCAGATACTATCAGAATGATCGTATGAACTAAGTTCTGAAACAGGAGCTCCCCCTCAGTGCAGAAGTGAACTCCTAATGGGCTCCAAAATGACTACTTGGTCTATGATTTTTCAATTTGTACAACTGCTTGTTTCATGGAAGGCATCACCAACTCAATGGACATGAGTTTGAGCAAACTCTGGGAGATGGTGAAGGACAGGGAAACCTGACGTGCTACAGTTCATGGGGTCACAAAGAGTCAGACACGCCTGAGTGACTGAACAACAACAACAGGAACAACAAATATTAATAGTCTGTAACCCAATGCTGCATTATGCTGAGCCCTCATTCCTAGAAGAAATATGATAGGCTAGAACACAGGACTATGGCCTGCCAGGCTCCTCTGTCCATGGGGATTCTCCAGGCAAGAATACTGGGGTGGGTTGCCATGCTCTCCTCAGAGAATCTTTCCAACCCAGGAATCGAACCCAGGTCTTTCACATTGCAGATAGATTCTTCACCATCTGAGCCTCCAGGGAGGCCCAAGAATCCTGGAATGGATAACCTATCCCTTCAAGAGGGGAACTGCCTGACCCTGGAATTGAACCAGGTTATCCTACATTGCAGGCAGATTCTTTACCATCTTAACTACCAGGGATGCCCCACTGGACATAATAGCTATCAATACGGTATCTAATTTTTTATTATTCTATTTGCTTTAGGTTTATAATGCTTAAAGAGATGCAGTCTAGAAAGAGTGAGAAACAGTTAATGTCTCAAGACATCCCATGTCCCATTTAATTTGTGGCATGTTGGACTAATTTTCAATCGATTCCAAGTGTGGATATATATTTAATAGCTAGTACCACTTGGAATTGTCTTCTTTCTCATCCAATGTATGAAAAATGTTTTGAACTTCATTAAGGTCATGCTACTGACAGTGGCCCTGGGAAGCAGCCTGGCTAAGATTCAACTCTAGCTCCAGTTTCAAGGAAGAAAAAAATTGCCTTCTCAAATGTGATTTTGTAGATAGTTACTAAACTGTAATTTTAAATGGTTGTAAGAGCTCAAGCCATGCTTCCTACTTTCATATTTGTATCATAAATTTAGTGTTTGCTTGATCTTCTCCACAATCCAAATTTGTTTTGACTCCAGGGCAATTGATCCATTTTTTTTCTTTACTTAATGCACTGAAGATGACAAATTGATTTTATAGTGGTGTCTGAATATAGCGAAAACCCTAGATATGTTGATTCCCAAGAAATCTCAAGGACACCATTATACACAAAAAGAACCTTGTTAATAAAAAGCTGTTACTATTTCTGTTTCCTCAGACTTTCTCTGTGACTTTACTCTCTTATGTAACTTTCATCCAGAAAAACTTCCATGTTTCTTCCCTTGAAATGAGAGTCACTAGCCTTGAAATTAATTTCCACCTTTGGGAAATAAAGGTGAATTTTTAAAAAGGTGCAGTCCAGATTAAAAGATTGAGGGTCTTGTATAGAATTCTTCCTCTTTCACTTGAAGTGCTTCCTTGTTCTTGAGGAAATGTTTTGTATAATAGAAACCTTCCACCAAACTCTCTGTTCGTCTGCTATCCCCATAACTTTTATAGAGTTCAGTTCAGTTCTGTCAAAGATTGAGGGTCTTGTATAGAATTCTTCCTCTTTCACTTGAAGTGCTTCCTTGTTCTTGAGGAAATGTTTTGTATAATAGAAACCTTCCACCAAACTCTCTGTTCGTCTGCTATCCCCATAACTTTTATAGAGTTCAGTTCAGTTCTGTCACTCAATCGTATCTGACTCTTTGCAATCCCATGGACTGCAGCACGCAAGGCTTCCCTGTCCATCACCAACTCCTGGAGCTTACTCAAACTCATGTCCATCGATTTGGTGCTGCCATCCAACTATGTCATCCTCTGTCATCTCCTTCTCTCCCTGCCTTCAATCTTTCCCAGCATCTGGTCTTTTCCAAGGAGTCAGTTCTTCACATCAGGAGGCCAAAATATTGGGAATTTTAGCTTCAGCATCAATCCTTGCAATGAATGTTTAGAACTGATTGCCTCTAGGATTGACTGGTTTGATCTCTTGGCAATCCAAGGAACTCTCAAGAGTTTTCTCCAGCACCACAGTTCAAAAGCATCAATTCTTCAATGCTCAGCTTTCTTTATAGTCCAGCTCTCACTCCATACATGACTACTGGAAAAACGATAGCTTTGACTAGACAGACCTTTGTCAGCAAAGTAATGTCTCTGCAATTTAATATGCTGTCTAGGTTGGTAATAACTTTTATTCAAAGGAGCAAACATCTTTTAATTTCATACTGCAGTCACCCATCTGCAGTGATTTTGGAGCCCAAGAAAATGAAGTCTGTCACTGTGTCTATTGTTTCCCCATCTATTTGCCATGAAGTGATAGGACTGCATGCCATGATCTTAGTTTTTTGAATGTTGAGTTTTAAGCCAGCTTTTTCAGTCTCTTCTTTCACTTATTAAGAGTCTCTTTAGTTCCCCTTTGCTTTAGGCCAAAAGAGTGGTGTCATCTGAATATCTGAGGTTATTGATATTTCTCCCAGCAATCTTGATTCAAGCTTGCTCCTCATCCAGCCCAGCATTTCACATGATATACTCTACATATAAATTAAATAAGCAAGATGATATATACAGCCTTCAAATAGTCCTTTCCCAATTTGTAACCAGTCTGTTGTACCATGTCTGGTTCTAACTGTTGCTTCTTGACCTGCATATAGATTTCTCAAGAGGCAGGTAAGGTTGTCTGGTATTCCCATCTCTTGAAGAATTTTCCCCAGTTTGTTGTGATCTACACAGCCAAAGGCTTTGGTGTTTCAATAAAGCAGAAGTAGATGTTTTTCTGGAACTTTCTTGCTTTTTCGATTATCCAGCGGGTGTTGGAAATTTGATCTCCTGTCCCTCTGCCTTTTCTAAAAACATCTTGAACATCTGGAATTTCACGGTTTATGTACTGTTGAAGCCTGGCTTGGAGAATTTTGAGCATTACTCTGCTAGCATGTGAGATGAGTGCAATTATGCGGTAGTTAGAACATTCTTTAGCATTGCCCTTTTTTTTTTTTGGTGGGGGGCGGGGAAATTGAGATGAAAACTGATTTTTTCCAGTCCTGTGGCCACTGCTAATTTTTCCAAATTTGCTGATATATTGAGTGTAGCACTTTTGCAGCATCATCTTTTAGGATATGAAACAGCTCAACTGGAATTCCATCACCTCCACTAGCTTTGTTCATTAGTGATGCTTCCTAAAGCCCACTTGACTTAAATGGGTTAAAAACTCATGAACCTTTTGAGCTCAGTCTAAGACTCTAGTGTTTACTTAATTGTGTAGCAGAGAAGTGACTCCTGTGTACTGTAAAAAATGTCATCACAGTTGGGAGATTCCAACAGTCATTCTTTTGAAATACAGCATACTATTACTTGAGGAAGTGTTTATTTGAAATGTTCACATTTATATTCATTATATAATGGAAGGGGCTTGTTTATTCTATTTATTAACCAACGATATCTTAGGTAGAACATCAGTGTGTACTGCAGTGTGAAGATCATTTTGATCAGCTCAAAGATACAAACACAAGATGGCCATTTGTCAGAAGCTCATCAGCAACTCATACTCATTTTTTGAGTAACATCCTGCCTTTGCCCCTCTCTGTTATGAATCTATTGCTATGCCTATGCTATCTAGTGACTATTAGGTCTTAGAGGGAGAGAAGGAGAGGGAAATGGGATTGTTTTTATATCAGTGTTTACATAATTTGAAATTTAGCTCATCTGGGGGATTAATTATTCTTGAGTCAGTGCTGGACATGATATTTCATATGCCAGTGACTCATCGTTTAACTGGCAATTATTTTTGTGTTCTAAGAGAGCATTAATAAATACTGAGTTATGTCCCAGAGTTGTCACCATGATAATTCCTCTCTTCTCCTTTGGTTTCATAACAGTGCCAATGATAGGGTACATGACTTAACCTCACAACATTTTCTTTAGCATAGAAAGTTTAATGAGCTATTTGTGAGCCATATATAACATCACAAATGTGAGCATACAAATAGATTTAAGAGTCTCTGAAGCTAATGTATCACCATGAAAGAGCTATGACCAACTCTATAGTCAGGACTCCCACATATTATACAGCTGTTAATACAACTAGGAGTGAAACTGCTGAAAGACCAAGCTTGAGTCTTAGTAAACCATTTTTGCTTTGCTGTAGGGCACTCATCACCATGTCCATGTTCTGGAAACTCAAGGATGTCATTGTGGTACGCTTATAGTAGTTATGATTCTTTTGAAATTCAGTGCCTTTCAGTAATTCAACAACAACAACAACAGCAACAAAAAAAGACAAACTTCCTCTGAGCAGAGAGGTGAACTCCACAATTTTAATTATTGCATTATAGAACCTTGAAATTGTTGAGCAGGTAAGTCAAACTTCCTGAACTACATTCACATATTCAACAGAAAATATATTCTTAATACTGCTTTGAGGTTTAGATGTGAATTAGTTTATTCCATGGAAAGGCATACTTTCTAACATCAAAGTGTGGAGCATAACTGAGTATAATTTGAAGCTTGTGCTTTTAGTTAGTGCAAAAAGGAGCATGCAAAAATACCATTCCCTAATATGTTTTATCTCCATGAATACCATGGACTTGGTGGAGCGCTGCTTTCTTTAATTATTCCATTAATAAAAAATCATGTCATGTCAATATATCTCCTTTAAAAGGTACCATTATTTCTCTGAAAAGGTAGCATGAGCATGAGTGTACACAGAGTAACTGATAGTCCCGTTCTCCCTCAGCTAGTTTTTCCCATACTCTTTATTTCATTTAAAATAATCCAGTCTAGGTAAACATAAAGCTGGAGTGATCTATTCAAATTGTCTTTTGGATAAGGCACAGCAGTAAGTAGATTTTCCACTGTTTAGTGTCTCCAAGCTCACTCTGAATATTTTTAAGCATTTTTATTGTTTAGCTAAAGATAAATGCCTGGAAAATTTGTCATGGTCATAATAAAGAGATGTTGTCTTATTTGCATAGCACTTTTTATCTATTTATTTTTTGTTTTGACTCTTTATTTACAGTTTATGAAAGTACAGGAAAATAATTTTGGAAAGTAAATAATACAAAACTCTATTAGTCTTTGCCCTGCT
>SJXQ01002282.1:71221-98677 GCA_006408695.1 Aepyceros melampus
TGCCAGGCAGCGTGCCAGGCATTGTGCCCGCCAGTGCGCCTGCCAGTCGGGTGCCAGCCAGCATGCCTGCCAGTGCGCCCCCCAGTGCGCTTGCCATCCGTCGTGCCAGGCATTGTACCCGCCAGTGCGCCTGTCAGTCGGGTGCCAGACAGCGTGCCAGCCAATGCGCCCGGAAGTGCGCCTGCCAACCAGCATGCCAGGCATTGTGCCCACCAGTGCGCCTGCCAGTCAGGTGACAGCCAGCGTGCCCACCAGTGCGTGTGGCAGTGCGCCTGCCATCCGGTGTGCCAGGCAGTGNGGAGGTGGGGGTTGGGATTGGGAGTTCATGTACACTCGTGGCTGATTCATGTCAATGTATAGCAAAACGAATACAGTATTGTAAAGCAAAAAAAAAAAAACTAAAAAATAAAAACTAATTTAAAAAATTAAAAAAAATAAAATGGTTATTCAAGAAGCTGTTATGAGGAGACCTTCCAGTTGAGATCTGAAGAATTTTAGGAGGCAGCCATGTAAATGGAGAATAATATTCTTATAATAATAGCAACAGAGACATTTCAATATTTTTTAAATTTAATATGCAGTTGAGAAAGCTTAAATGATTTCTGAAAACCATATAAGACATAAAAGGCATACTTGGGAAAATGAGAACATATCTATCTGTTTTGAAAACTCAAACTCTTAATTGGTGGTTCTCAATGCTACTCAGATGTTAGAAATACCCAGAAAGCTTATAAAATACCAATGCCCTTGCTCCATCCCTGACAATTGAATCAGAACCTCTCAAAGTAGGTCATGGCCAATTATATATCATAAAAATTTCCTAAGCATTATAAGGCATAATGCAGAGTCAAAATTGAAAAGCACTGCTTAACTCATACCAATATTCTAGTATTACATTTAAAATTAATATGAACACATACCTATCTTAAGTCACACATAATACAGCATTAAGAACTTCAGAATCAACATAAAGGTTACAACCATATTCATTCCTGAATATTCACTAAGCATAATCTATATCTGAGGTTCTAGTGAAGTCTGGGAATAACTATAAATAAAGCATAATCATTGCCCTGATTATTTCCCCATTTTAATGGCAACTCTTGCTTATAAGAATGAATCAATGGATCATTTTAAAATATTATATTTGACAGTAATTTTGGATATTTGGATAAAAATTTTGTAATCTACCATCAAGCACTTTTGGAAGTACAGTCTATAGGTCAACTGCTTAAAATTAAAGAAAATGATGCTTGTTTCTAACCACCTGATGGCATTGTCTTCCTCATCAAAAGTTTCATGTAGTTTTTGTATTTTGTCCTATTGAAAGAATACCAATGAAAACTGAGTAGTTCTAAGAAATGACTTTGAAGTGACTGGAACTTTTCCCTGCCTTAAGTGTATCAATCCCTATACTGACTTAGCATTTTTATTAAGATGAGCCACAAAGCACACAACCTGTGGGGGATATAGTTCTCTTAATCCTCCTACTTTAATCCCCACAGATGCTATATTCCTGGGTACTTATATCTAGTTTCAAATATTATTGATTTTGTCAACTTTCCCTTTCAGGTTTCAAAACATAACTTATTTTTCTGTGTTTGGAGTTTCCAGTTTAACACATTCCTACCATAGGTAACAAAGCATTGATTAGAAATACTCTCTGCCAACAAAATTAATTTTCAAAGTGAACCAAAAATGAGTTAGAGTTGGATTAAATAAACAATTATACAGTTAAAATCTCTTAATTAGCTATGAGCTTAATACCATAAGTAGTGTCTTAGAGCAAGAATTCATGACACTGGGTTTTAGTCCTTGGACTAAAGTAGGCATTGGGTAGGAGATGGCCAACAGTTTTCTGAAGAAGATCATACTTCAAAACCATATTTTGCACCCTGTGGAGTACACAGAAATGTGGTTATGAAAAAAATTAACTTTATGGTACATATAATTTCAGAGAGCATACAACCACAAAAGAAGGATTTAAATATTTGATAATTAATCATGGTACAGTCTTAGATCAAATAATGTCTCCAGATCTTTGTTTTCCCTTCACTGTGTGAGTGAAGTCACTCAGCCGTGTCCGACTCTTTGTGACCCCGTGGACTGTAGCCCACCAGGCTCCTCCATCCATGGGATTCTCCAGGCAAGAATACTGGAATGGGTTGCCATTTCCTTCTCCAGGGGAATCTTCCTGACCCAGGGATCGAACCCAGGTCTCCTGCATTGCAGGCAGACGCTCTAACCTCTGAGCCACCAGTGAAGCCTTCTTCAATGTGTAGGGTTTTCTAATTATTATCTTGAATGCTCTTACAGGATAATTTTAATAGAAAATATGTTGTCTGGTACATAAATATTCAATTTTATTTTCATTTGGATCATTTTGGTTACAAATGAAAGAAACTAAACTCAGATTAGAAAAAAGAAAACAGGAATCAAATGAAAGTCTAAACAACAAAACTATAGAAAAGGCTAGCATTCATTTAGACTTTAAGAGCAACAGAGATGGCCCTTTCTCAGTGTGCTCATCTCTGATGGTCTGATGTTTTCTTGTATGTTTGTTTTAACTTCCCTATTATGGCTTCGTTTTCATTTACTTAAAGCTGCCTTTGTCCTTGTTAAAGAGTGAGATGGCTACCTTTTACATCTTTAGCCACCAAAGAGCAAATACCTTCTAGCTCTTTCTCCCCAAAATTTAAAAATTAGCTTCTTTAATATAACTTAGGTCCAAAGCCAGCATTTAGAGAACTATGATGGCTGTCATATCTACAGACAAATCATACATCCAAGGTTCATCTGGCATAATCAGGTCTAAGCCTCTTTCATCACATAATCACTAATAGCACTTCTTACATTCTCAAATATGTTGAACAATAAAATATGATTGGAAAAAGAGGGCTCTTGGAAAAGAATCCCAGCAATCTTGATTCCAGCTTGTGTTTCTTCCAGTCCAGCGTTTCTCATGATGTACTCTGCATATAAGTTAAATAAGCAGGGTGACAATATACAGCCTTGACGTACTCCTTTTCCTATTTGGAACCAGTCTGTTGTTCCATGTCCAGTTCTAACTGTTGCTTCCTGACCTGNACCACCCTTATGGCAGAAAGTGAGGAGGAGCTAAAAAGCCTCTTGTTGAAAGTGAAAGAGGAGAGTGGAAAAGTTGGCTTAAAGCTCAACATTCAGAAAACGAAGATCATGGCATCTGGCCCCATCACTTCATGGGAAATAGATGGGGAAACAGTAGAAACAGTGTCAGACTTTGTTTTTTTGGGCTCCAAAATCACTGCAGATGGTGACTGCAGCCATGAAATTAAAAGGCGCTTACTCCTTGGAAGAAAAGTTATGACCAACCTAGATAGTATATTCAAAAGCAGAGACATTACTTTGCCGACTAAGGTCCGTCTAGTCAAGGCTATGGTTTTTCCTGTGGTCATGTATGGATGTGAGAGTTGGACTGTGAAGAAGGCTGAGCGCAGAAGAATTGATGCTTTTGAACTGTGGTGTTGGAGAAGACTCTTGAGAGTCCCTTGGACTGCAAGGAGATCCAACCAGTCCATTCTGAAGGAGATCAACCCTGGGATTTCTTTGGAAGGAATGATGCTAAAACTGAAGCTCCAGTACTTTGGGCACCTTATGCGAAGAGTTGACTCATTGGAAAAGACCCTGATGCTGGGAGGGATTGGGGGCAGGAGGAGAAAGGGACGACTGAGGATGAGATGGCTGGATGGCATCACAGACTCAATGGACGTGAGTCTGAGTGAACTCCGGGAGTTGGTGATGGACAGGGAGGCCTGGCGTACTGCGATTCATGGGGTCGCAAAGAGTCGGACACGACTGCGCGACTGAACTGAACTGAACTGGAAAAGAATCCACTAGGATGGCTTAATATAACAAGCAATTGCTACTCTATTTGATGCTTTAAATTTTTCTTTTGACTTTTTCTTTCAATTGGGATGAAAAACCTATACTTTACTTTGCATATTCTTTTAATTAACATGCTTCACTTTATCCCACTTTTCACATTAAATATGACTTCACAGAGCATGAAAAAGTCAAATGTCAAGGACTAGCATAGCTTCTACTTTAATTAGTAAGTCCCATACACTACAGAACTTTATCTTTCTAATGGTATTGTCATTCCTTAACATAAGTTAGGGCAGGAAAGGAAATCATCTGATATAAATCCTGCTGCAGCTTATTGGGATTGCTGCTGCTGCTGCTAAGTCGCTTCAGTCGTGTCCGACTCTGTGCGACCCCAGAGACAGCAGCCCACCAGGCTCCCCTTTCCCTGGGATTCTCCAGGCAAGAACACTGGAGTGGGTTGCCATTTCCTTCTCCAATGCATGAAAGTGAAAAGTGAAAGTGAAGTTGCTCAGTCGTGTCCAACTCCTCGCAACCCCATGGACTGCAGCCTACCAGGCTCCTCCGTCCATGGGAAAATCATCTGATATAAATCCTGCTGCAGCTTATTGGGATTGCTGCTGCTGCTGCTAAGTCGCTTCAGTCGTGTCCGACTCTGTGCGACCCCAGAGACAGCAGCCCACCAGGCTCCCCTTTCCCTGGGATTCTCCAGGCAAGAACACTGGAGTGGGTTGCCATTTCCTTCTCCAATGCATGAAAGTGAAAAGTGAAAGTGAAGTTGCTCAGTCGTGTCCAACTCCTCGCAACCCCATGGACTGCAGCCTACCAGGCTCCTCCGTCCATGGGATTTTCCAGGCAAGAGTACTGGAGTGGGGTGCCATTGCCTTAGGCCTAAAGAAAAAACAAAGGATAAAAATTCTTACAAAAAGTATTTACAAAAATGAGTACGGAATGAGGCAAAATGTTAACAGCAAATGTCATTTCAAAAGCATTACAATGGCAGACTTGCTTGGCAGTCCTTGGTATTTGGCTGGAATACTGGCTCAAACTCTTTATTCCCTATCCACAAATCACTTATTCTAACTTCTTCCCCATTTATAATTGCCAGCTCTTTTTCCTGCAAAGGATACAGTAGTTATAGCCCTAAGTGTCTCTGAGTGTCATCAATGTGCAACCAGGCAATGGATGAGCTCTTTAAAAGGGTCAGTAACAACAGTTTATTTAACAATTCTGATGGCTGAAAGTGAAGCAATAGAAGCCATACAAGGAAGGAGCTAGCAGATAGATCAGTTTCTTGTCGGGATGAACTTACATTCCAGCTGCTCAAGGCTAACTTCTAAAATGTCTAAAGAGTAATTGGATAACGAGGAGTAATTACAGATTAAAATTGCCAGTATCATTCTGCGTTCGTGAACATGTCAGCAACTGAAATACATAAAAAGCAGAAATACTGCACAGGCAGCAAATAGACAGCCTTTAACCCAAGCTGTAGCTGCTGGAAGAATTTTTTCAGTGGGATATATGAATACTTTCCAAGTTCACCAAATAAAACCCTGTGGCACAGTCATATAATTATGTGTAGAAAGTGGGGCTTCAGGCAAGAGTTATTGGTTACTTTCTGTTGTATCTGGGCCTTGTGAACTGCTGCCTTGGACAAGTGCTCTGAAAACTTTCTATGACAAATAAAAGGTATCGTTTGTGGTTGGTTATAAAATGGTTACAAATCCATTGCATTATTTGGCATCCTCCTTTGTACTGTGACTTCACAGCTCCTCTCATCAAGAGGTAGAGTCGATTGCCAAACCCTTGAATATGTTTTGGCTGATGGAACATTAAGACAGACGTGTAACATAGCTGAGACTGGACACTGCTTGTGCACCGCAGCTTTCCTTCTTCCACTGAGCTCAGAAACCTGAGGATGCCATTGGTACTTTACTGGCAAATATGCTGAAAGATGAGAAGAGAGGTAGAAAAGAATCAGGATGACTATTTCTAACAACCAGACAAATGAGGCCATCCTAGCTGACACCTCTAGAAACATCTAGAAAGACCAGATGTTGAGCTAAACAGTGATTGTTGTTTCAAACCAATACACCTACTAGTGTTTGTTGAATAACAAAAGCTAATTTTAGATCATTTCTCATTAAATCATTAATAAACCATGTGTATTTTTCATTATGATGTGGATTCAACATTTTCAACTCAACCTTTCTTTGCATATTTGAAATTTAACAATTTTTTTTTTACCTTTAGATGATACATACATATGTGTGTGTATCGATTGATTCATTATTAACATTTAATCAGATATATTTGCATAGCCTTTAGGGCACTATTTAGAAAAAAATTTTCTGTACCAGCAGAATTATCCACAGTACAAACTGTTTTCTGAGCCTCATAGCATGCAATCAATTATCCAGATTAGAAGCAGGACTTATAAAAATGATTGCCTAGGTGAGCTTACTCCTGTTTTTATATTGTCAGGAAATAAGTAATCTTTTAGCAGCATACAGCACATAAGAATGTTATGTTAATGCTGATTAAGTTTTTGCATTATCTTTGTTCCTTGTCTTCTTCTTGGAAATTTAAATGCAAGATTCTTAAGGGAGTGGTATTAGAGATAGATCAGTTAATAAGTTGCTGTGCTTTATCAGATGTTTCCTTTAAATATGCAAATTTCAATAAAATATTTAACTCCACAATAAATTTTTTAGGGGACAAATGGAGGAAAGTTGAGTTCTATCACTAATGATCTCAGGAACTTGACAACATCAAATATGATTTTCAAAGAGTTGAACTTTCAACTATATGCATTTGGGATCAGAGTGGTAATATATCAAGCCACTGTACACCTTATTTACAAACTCAAAGATTTGACTATAACCTAGTGTTAAGATATTATTATAATTAAAAAAATCTCACTTGGAAAAGGGGCTGCTCTTCTGCTAAAAAAAAAAAAAAAAAAGGAAAATGGAACTACACAGGGAAATACCAAGCTTGTCTCTTCACATATTCAGAGGGGGGAGTGCTCCTTGGCCTAAGAACAAAGACTTTCATTCTAAGGGAGAGATGTGTGGATAAAGTGGAGATGAATGTGTGAGGCTGGCTTGGCCAGATGTCAGAGAACGGCACATCATTCTTAACACTGCTAGTTTTCATATCAGCTTGAAAGAGCTCCTATGTCCAAGTCTTGAAAGATTTCCCATGTAGCATGTACACAGCAAGATGTTACTGTCCAAATGGCATGAGTATAATAACTTGAGATGTTTCTTTCTTATTGTAGATAGATGGATAGATATTCTGACTTTGCACTTGCTGCCTGTGAACTTGATGCTCTCAGTTATCCTCTGAGAGATGAGGTTGCAGATCATGTTGTGTCTCTGATCATGCATGATTGCTGTCTTGGGCTATACTTACTCCCTACAGTAACCCCACACTGTGGAGACATGACTGGGCTTCTACATCCTACTCTAAGTAACATCCTCATAGTCTGCCTTTGCCCTTTTCCTTCAAACTGTTATAAAAATGAATGAAGATAATTCTGAACCTGAAATTTAAAAATATATATGTATGTATTTATTTGTGTCTGTGCTGGGTTATCATTGCTATGTGGGTTTTTCTCTAGTTACAGCAAGAGGAAGCTACTCTTTAAATGCAGTACACAGGTTTCTCATTGCTGTGGCCTTTTTTGTTATGCAGCATGGACTCTAGGGTGCCCAGGCTTCTGTAGTTGCTGCACATGGGCCAGTAGTTGAGGCTCCTAGGCTCTATAGCACAGGCTCAAGATTTGCGGTACATGGATTTTAGTTGCTTCAGGGCATGTGGGATCTTCCCAGCTCAGGGGTTGATCCCATGTCCCCTGCACTGGCAGGTAGAATCTTCACTAAGCCACCAAGGAAGCTTTGAACTTAGAATTAAAAAAACAAAAAAAAACAAAACAAAACAATTTTGTTATTTATTACAGAAAATCTATAAATATCTACCTGGAGAGACAGTCTGATTCAGAAGTAAGACATGGGAGGTACTGCATTTTTCAAGGCCTCATAGGTGGTTCTGAAGACTAGTGGTTTATTAAGTATTGAAAAAGTAAATAAGGATTATCAAAAATTTTATCACAAATGTCTCATTTAAAATTTACAAACTCATCTACATAGACAGGTAAATCCTCTGGAACTCAAGAGAATGTCAGGCTAGAAGTCAAGTACTGGCTCCAGGGGAGAGGAGGGTAACTTATGCTGATGTTCTTGGTTTCCTCTGAAGAGTTGCTCTCACAACATGTTTACCAAGAGTCTGTATCTGATGCTGCAAGAGTTTGTATCTCCTGCGAGACATTCTCAGTAAAAAAAAAAATGTTAATTTATCAAGAAGTTGCCTCTTGGTTCCTTCGAGAAGCTGCAATACCAAAACTAGACATCTACTTAAAATAAGAAATAGTTTTCAGGAAGCCTTCAGAGAGAGGTGATCTTTGGGGGAAAAACAATTTTATTGTTATGGTTTGCTTTTTTTAACCTTTGTTCTAATCTAAAAATGCAAGCTTCTACAAATGCAGCTGGAAATGTTCCTACATCTTTAGTATAGTTTTACTTTATTCTGTTTAAGAATCAGAGCTTCTGTCACTTCTGTTAATTCCATTTTGAAAGGACTGTAATCTTAATGAACTTAATTTTTACTATCAAATTATAAAATTTTTCTGATTTGTTAGGTACTGAAGATATTAAAACTGCAGCATATAAAACCAATAGGTATTGGTGTGAAGAAGTAAATAAGCACAGTTCCTTATTATGCACACAGGTTTATAACTCAGTAAATATTATAGGCTCTGCCATCTTGGACTATACTGACTCTCTACAGTAACCCCCCACTGTGGAGACATGACTGGGCTTCTATATTCTACTCTAAGTAACATCCTCATAGTCTGCCTTTGCCCCTTCCCTTCAAAATGTAAAAATGAATGAAGATAATTCTGAACCTGAAATTTAAAAAAAATATATATTTATTTGTGGCTGTGCTGTGTGGACTTTTCTCTAGCTGCAGCAAGAGGGAGCTACTCCCTAGTTGGAGTGCACAGGTTTCTCATTGCCGTGGCATTTCTTGCTGTGGAACATGGACTGTAGGGTGCACTGGCGTCAGTAGTTGCTGCACGTGGGCTCAGTGGTTGAGGCTCCTGGGTTCTGCAGCACAGTGCTGTGTCTGATGGGCAGACAAGCATGGCAGAGAGGTGCAGGGACTCACAAGATATTAATGTAATTTGCAGAGTGAAGATCTTTGGCTCTGAAGTCAATTGGTGTCCAAATCCTACATTTTACATCTGTTGCTTGTGTAATGTTGAGCAACGTACTTAATCTCATAATATTCATTTTTCTTACTTGTAACCTGGGATAATAATAATACATACCATTATTCCCTGGTGGCTCAGATGGTAAAGAATCTACCTGCAATGTGGGAGACCTGGGTTCGATCCCTGGATCAGGAAGATTTCCTCGAGAAGGGAAGGGCCACCCTCTCCAGTCTTCTTGCTTGGAGAATTTCACTAACAGAGGCTATAGTCCATGGTATCACAGAGACTTGGATATGACTGAATGACTAACAGTTTCTTTTTCACCCTGATAACATTGTCGTGGGAGTAAAATGAGATCATTCCTGGTAAAGCATTTAGCTTGATAAATGGCACAAAGTAAATTAACCTCAAAAAAGATTTCTTATTGCTACAAAATAAAAAAAGAAAGAAGAAAGTGAGAATATATTGCAGAGATAAGTGGAAGAAGTTTTCTGTACACCAAGCTGATGCATTTGTACTTTGTAATGAAGGCAAAAATGGTTCTGCATTGCCTTGTTTTTGTTTTTGTTTTTAACTCTAACTTACTTCATATGGGATATTTATTCAAAACAAACAGAAAAATATTCTAGATTCAAAATTCTACAAATTTTATAGTCAATTTCGAGTGACTGTCCTTTAATCAGTTTGCAATAAACAAGTCATTTCAAAAACACAGACTCTATTATTAAGAATGGATAAGAGAATACATTCTCTTATCCATATACCTTGAGCACCAATATTTCTGAGATCCATTTTATTTCTAAAAATCCTCATTTATTCTACCTCAAACACATCAATAAATTAGCATCTGTGCTACAGAATAGAATGGACAAAACTTATTAGTCACATGGGATATTGAATTGCAGAAATCTCTTAGAATGAGCTACAAATCAGCAAAGACATATGAAATATGAAAAAAATTTAAAGAATAAACAGCATTCAGAATTTCTAGGGTCTGTCTAATATAAATTGCAGAAGAATGCTTGAGAAACTAGAGGAGAATCATAGAATAAACACAAACAGTATGTGGATAATTTATTTAGGTATTTCAAAAAGGAGTTTTGTGTATTATTTCTGCATAATAAGAATGACTGATACATTTATTGGTTCTTTAGAAGATAGTAAATAAACAACTTCAAATATATAAACAAAGATTAGTTGGAACTTGAATTTCACCACAGGAACAATTTAACATTCACAATTAAAAGAGTAGCATTAATATAATTTGGAATTCACTTATTTACTCCAAATATTTAATATCCACAAATGTTTTCTCAAAACAAAAATGATGAAAAACCAAGCAGCAAAACTGAAAATATTTGGAGATATGATTGTCACCCAAAATATGAAACAAAATCACCTGGAAAATTTATAGTCTATAGAAGATCAACATTAAAACCATGGCTTATTCATATAACAACATTTACAACTTAGAATATTTAATTATGAAATAAATCATTTCTTTCTTAATAGCAATACTATCTATAAAAAGTAAAATAAGGCTAAGAAAACTACTTAAGACCTATATAGGAGCTAAAAATGTACTGGCAAATAACAAAAGTATTTAATAAAAAAATACCTTCTGTTTATAAAGTAAGAAAGTCAATATTTCAAATATGCTAAATCTCCTTTAAATACATCTGGAGGAAAAACCTGTGAAAGAAGAGTGATAAAGCAGTGGGGAGGAATGGAGAGTTTGGAAACAGGAGGTGGAGAGGAATACTAGATGTGAAGTTTCATTTTAAGCAATCATTACTTATATATTTTATTTTAAAATAGATTAAAATTGTCTAAAACTTACCTTAAAAAGTGTTATTTCAAATAAGAGAATATAAATTCAATTTGTGGGCCAAAATATTAAGTATGATTAATGTATAATTTGTAGTAAATGGCCAGAAAAAAAAATGAAAATTCAATAAGGCTACAAAGTATTATTTTTATGTCTTTCATTATTATTTTTCTTACTTTCCAAATTATTTCCCATGAGGAGCAAAGCACTCAAAAATGAATATCCATTGAGAATTTACTTTATTCTATGCAACATTAGAAGCACTTTTCATGCATATCACATATAATTCTCACAAAAATTCTATGAGATATTTATAGCAATCTTCTTATGTAGATGAGAGTGCAGTTTTAAAGTCAAATGACTTCCATTATTTACAGATAATATCAAGTCTAGATTTGAATTCCATATAAGTTACTTTTAAAAGCTACTATACTTTTATAATAAGATAAAAGTTTTAAAGCAAACAACACAAAATCTTTGTGGCAATACTATAGAGGATGATAAGGTAGAATCTAGGTTCTCTGTTAGGAAAATATTACAGTTTTCTAGGTGAGAGATGAAAGATTGAGCTACAGCAGTGGTAGCCAATATGAAGCTAAATTTAAGAGCTATTTAGGGCAGTAGATAAATGGAACTTTTATCATTGTGGGTATTGCTTATTTACTGTTCAACAGGAATCCCCTGACACTTCCACAAATCACCAGAATAAGATAGAAATAGCCTCACAGAATGATGCACAAGTAAAACTTTATAAACTTCAATGACTTTTTAATATCATAGGGTACAATAGAACAAGTACAGATTTTTGTTTTGTCTTTGTGTGTGACTGAGAGAGTAAACTCCTTTTCAGTTTCTGTACTTTTATAATTTGGATTGGTACTGGAAATTTTAAATTTTCTTTTGCTTGAGTGAGGATATCAGATGCTTGCTTGAAAATCAAAGCTATTGGCAAGTAACTGGTTATTTTTGCTGTCTCTATTTCTATCTCTCTGCCCTTTACACACACACATACATAGAACATATCCTATTCCTATGATACACATAGTGTAATTTTAAAAATATTTTTTAAATTTTCTTAAGGCAGCCTCTTAAGACCTTTTTCTAAGACAGACCAAGTGTCAAACAAAATTGGTGTTATTAGAAAATCAAAGAGATTTTATTTTAAAAATTTATTTTATTGAAGGATAGTTGATGGACAATATTGTATTAATTTCTACTGTACAGCAAAGTGACCCAGTTATACATATATATATATACACTGTTTTTCATATTCTTTTTATTATGATTTATCACAAAATTTTATTTAGAATATTCAATTAAAAATGTAATGTATTGAGTGGATTAGCTGTAAAAACACCGTAACTCTTGGCTTCAGACCTGCTGTTTTTTTGTTTGGTAAAATACATTGTTCTCTGGCAGATTCTATGCTTTGTGAGGGCAGATAACTTATCACACTACATTATTCCCTAGCATTTAATAGAAAACAGCACATGGTTTGTGAGCATTCATTTTTTAAAAAATACGTTAAATTAATGAACATTATGTTTTAAAATTCATTTCAGTAATGAATATTGTAGTTTTGGAGAATGGGAGGGTAGAGAGAAAAGTAAGAAGAAAAAAGAAAGATGTAAATAGAAGGGGAGAGAAGGAAGAAGGAAAAGGGAGAGAGAGGTAGGGGAGAAAGATTAATAGAGAGAGAAAGAATGTAAGGGGAAAAGTAGAAATGGTGGAAGTAAGGAAGAGGAGAGCGGAGGGAGCAAGACATTAACAAGGGACAGGAGGAGAAAGACAGAAAGAATGCCAGGATGGAATGGGGAATAAGGCTATGATACCAATGGTCAATTCAACAACCTTCTAGGTGACAAACGGTGTAATTCAGCTTTCCAAAAATGGAAATAAAATACCTCATTTTACAAATTTGTAAATGAAACAAACGAAAAACACACGGAAATAACATGTCTTACCCAAACTGACTCAAAACTAGATATTGCCACAGTGATGCTTAGGCCGTGTTTGCTTTTTAATCTTCTTACCTGGACCCTGAAAGAGAATCTCGGGAGACATGGACAATCTTCAGCTTGGAACACTATGTGATCACTGAATCATTTTCTAAGAATCCTCCTTCATTAAGAAAATAATAGTCAGTGCCTACTCTGGGCCAACTTCTCTCTGTGTTGCTGCTGCTAAGTCGCTTCAGTCGTGTCCGACTCTGTGTGACCCCATAGACAGCAGCCCACCAGGCTCCCCCATCCCTGGGATTCTCCAGGCAAGAACACTGGAGTGGGTTGCCATTTCCTTCTCCAATGCATGAAAGTGAGAAGTGAAAGTGAAGTCGCTCAGTCATGTCTGACTCTGCCACCCATGGACTGCAGCCCACCAGGCTCCTCCGTCCATGGAATTTTCCAGGCAAGAGTACTGGAGTGGGGTGCCATTGCTTTCTCCGAGAGTAAAAATGGAAATTTGCTACGGTAAGATTTTCATACTGTGTGTGAAGTTACATAGTATCATTTAAATGTAAATCATGATAAAAGTGGATTCTCTTAATTCTAGAGTAGAATTCTAAACCTGCAGAACACCGAACAATCCAGTAATCTTGCCCGGAAAATTCCCTAGATGAAGGAGCCTAGTAAGCTACAGTCCATGGGATCTCAAAGAATTAGACACGACTGAGCAACTTCACTGGTTCACTAGAATACCAAAACAAAAGAAAAAAGGAAATGGAAAACATATGGCAAGATGAAAGACTAAAAACTATATCAATAATCACACAAAATGTTAATCTTCTAATTACTTCAATTAAATGAAAGTCTTGACCCAGCTATATGCTACCTACTGGAATTATGTTTTAAATACAAATACAAGAATTTTAAAAAGAATTTAAGACCATGCTATTATAAGTTTAAAAAAAGCTGAAGCGACTATATTAATTCTGTTAAGATTTCTGAGCAAAGGACATTATTGGGAACAACAGGGTCATTTCAGAAAAATAAAGGAGTGAATTTATTACGAGGATCCCCAATTATAATTTTTATTTACTTACCTAATAACTGATTATATATATATATATATATATATAGCAAAAACTGAAAAAAAAAGAAAAAAGGAAGGAAAGAAACAAATCTACCATTGCAGTCAGGAGTGCAACACTCATTATTTAATTAGTAGGCCAAGTAGACAGATAAGAATACAGAAGATTTTAACAACACTGTTGATCTACAAAAACTAATTATTTATAGAATACTCCACTCGATGGAGAAGGCAATGGCACCCCACTCCAGTACTCTTGCCTGGAAAATCCCATGGATGGAGGAGCCTGGTGGGCTGCAGTCCATGGGGTCCCTAAGAGTCGAACACGACTGAGTGACTTCACTTTCACTTTTACTTTCATGCATTGGAGAAGGGAATGGCAACCCACTCCAGTGTTCTTGCCTGGAGAATCCCAGGGAGTGGGGAGCCTGGTGGGCTGCCGTCTATGGGGTTGCACAGAGTCGTACACAACTGAAGTGACAGCAGCAGCAGCAGCCACCTGATAACAACCAAATGTACATTCTTTGTAAAGCAGAAATGGAACATTTATGAAGAGATGAATATTCCAGGACAGAAACAAATGTCAATAAATTTTAAAGGTTTTGAGCCCAAGTATGTTTTCTGGTTACAATAGAATCAAATTAAAAATCAATCAGAGAAAGAACTCTGGAGAAATCCTGATGTATTGGAAACTAAATAACACATGCATAGATAACCAGATTAAAGAACCCATTAAAAAGGGAATTAAAGAGTATCATAAATGAATAAAAATGAAAACACATTGTATAGGAATTGATGGAGTGCTCTACAGCAATATTTAAGCAGAAATTTATAACACTAAGTATTTACATTACAAAAGAAGAAAATTCTTGAATTATGATCTCACCTTAAGACACTAGCTTAAAGAGCACATTAAACACAAAGTAAGCAGGAGAAACAGAATAATAATGATTAAAGAAAAAATTAATAGTTAGAAAACACAAAATGGGAATTCTGAAATATACTTAGTGTCCTGTAATCTCCAATTTGAGAGATTGTTTTTAAAGATGAAAGTGGATTCAACAGCCTAATTATTCAGTATGAGGACTTCCTCTTAATTCCCCAATTTTATAATGGTACCACATTTACCCACAACATTGGCACCTTAGGTATTTGAGTCTAAAAACAGTCTTGTTTAATTTCTCTAAAAACTATATTCCAGGTATCCTGTTGGGCAATGGTGCACGTGTAGATGTCTTTAAACAACTTAAAAACTATTTTTTTCACATTCTATCTTTTAGCTACCTGCTATAGTAGCTGTGCAACCAATTATGTTCTCAACTTCTCTATGTTCTTTTTTTTTTTTTTTTTGCTTTTTTACCCATGGACTGATAGGTTTACATTTCCTGATCCACAAATCACCTACCACTCTTCTGTTTGATTTTTAAACATTTTTTTCAGATGTCTCCTAGTTTCATAAAATATGGAATATATAATTCATCTCTTTACACTTATAATTATTTAGGTAGTTTTGTGGTGGTTTTCCATTGTCCTGATAAGCCACTTTGTAGAATTTTCCCAATTTCACCTATGGCCTTAGTTTAAAATGTGTGTGTGTGTGTGTGTGTGTGTGTGTGTTTGCATGCACTCAGTGGTGTCCAACTCTTTGTGACTCCGTGGACTATAGTCTACCAGGCTTCTCTATCCATTGAATTTTCCAGGCAAAAATACTGGAGCAAAATTATCATTTCCTACTCCAGGAGATCTCCTTGACTCAGGGACCGAATCCATGTCTCTTGTGTCTCCTGCATTCACTGGTGATTCTTTACCACTGTGCCATTAGTTTCATTTAATCCAAAACTGTTCACCAATCTTTCCTTGTCCCTCAACATAACTGTTTATTTGTTGGTTTATTATTTATTTATTATTTGCTTGTTGAAGACTATGATAGCCACTTGTTTTGTAGAATGTTACATTGGGTTTTCTAATGTTTCTTCATAATTAGATTCATATTATTTAGCAAGAATACCACACAAGGGAAGCTGTGTCCTTTTAGGTATATCACAGCCCATGGAGTGTATGCGTGCATGCTAACTCACTTTGTTGAGGTCAATTTCATTGTTATTGACATAAACATATACATTTTGATCTCTTGATTGAGGTAGTGTCTGAACTTCTCCAGATTTCATTGACACCTTGACAAGGAAATAAAGTTAACTGTGCAATTATTCTGTGTCCATAAAAATTTCACCCACTGTGTTTTCTTTCTTTTTTTTCCTTTTTTTCACAAGTTATGCTTCATTTGGGGCAAAATGAGGGCTGCAGCCTGAGAAACAAGACCTCAGATAGCTCTGAGAGACTGCTCTGAAGAGGCAGTTAGGGAAGGTCCATACGTAAGATTTTGATGAAAGGGGAGTTAGTGCAATCAAAGCACTTAGTTTACAAAAGGTTTTCTGCTAGGTTTTCTGTTTTTCATGCAGATGTCATCATGAAAGGATTTCGTACTTTTCTAGATATGAAGAGATGCAAGTATTAGGATCATGAAATCAGTTCCTGAAAATATCTACCTATCTAAAGTCCTGTCCGACAGTTTCCCTGGAGCACAGAGTGCCTCACTCTCCACCCTGATTCCCCTCAGTGGGTGTTGAAAGTCAGCAGCTGCAGCAGCACAGGATTCAATCTCACAGAGGCAGATTGCAAATACCCTTTTTGTTGTTATTCAGTTGCTGGCAAATGCTCTTGACAAGTGCCAACTTGTACTTGACAGAGCCACCCACTGGTTTTGCATTCACTGTCATTTGCCTCATTTAATTATTAGAATGATTGTTGTAATTTTTTTATTTACTAACTTTATCATTTCTTCAACACCTATGAATTGGCATTTGCTGTATGTGTGTATGTGTTGTATGTGTGTATACATACATACCTATAATATGTATGTGTGTCATTGGGAAATCAGAGAGTTTAATATTACTCAGGGTATTATGATCCATATTGTCATTATTCATTTTAATTCTCTGAACTGTTACAAGGCTCCAAAGAATAGCAAGTAGAGATTAAAAAAAAAAAAAAAAAACCTTCCTCAACGATCAATGCAAAGAAATAGAGGAAAACAACAGAATGGGAAAGACGAGAGATCTCTTCAAGAAAATTAGAGATACCAAGGGAATATTTCATGCAAAGATGGGTTCAATAAAGGACAAATATGGTTTGGGCATAACAGAAGCAGAAGATATTAGGAAGAGGTGGCAAGAACACACAGAAGAACTGTACAAAAAAGAGCTTCACGACCCAGACAATCACGATGGTGTGATCACTCACCTAGAGCCAGACAACCTGGAACGTGAAGTGTGCCTTAGAAAGCTTTCAAATCCTGAAAGATGATGCTGTGAAAGTGCTGCACTCAATATGCCAGCAAATTTGGAAAACTCAGCAGTGGCCATGGGACTGGAAAAGGTCAGTTTTCATTCCAATTCCAAAGAAAGGCAATGCCAAAGAATGCTCAAACTACCACACAATTGCACTCATCTCACATGCTAGTAAAGTAATGCTCTAAATTCTCCAAGCCAGACTTCAGCAATACGTGAACCATGAACTCCCTGATGTTCAAGCTGGTTTTAGAAAAGGCAGAGGAACCAGAGATCAAATTGCCAACATCTCTTCGATCATGGAAAAAGCAAGAGGGTTCCAGAAAAACATCTATTTCTGCTTTATTGACTATGCGAAAGCCTTTGACTGTGTGGATCACAATAAACTGTGGAAAATTCTGAAAGAGATGGGAATGCCAGACCACCTGACCTGCCTGTTGAGAAACCTATATGTAGGTCAGGAAGTAACATTTAGAACTGGACATGGACCAACAGACTGGTTTCAAATAGGAAAAGGAGTACATCAAGGCTCTATATTGTCACCTTGCTTATTTAACTTCTATGCAGAGTACATCATGAGAAATGCTGGGCTGGAAGAAGCACAAGCTGGAATCAAAATTGCCGGGAAAAATATCAATAACCTGAGATATGCAGATGACACCACTCTTACGGCAGAAAGTGAAGAGGAACTAAAAACCTCTTGATGCAAGTGAAAGAGGAGAGTGAAAAAGTTGTCTTAAAGCTCAACATTCAGAAAACGAAGATCATGGCATCTGGCCCCATCACTTCATGGGAAATAGATGGGGAAACAGTGGAAACAGTGTCAAACTTTATTTTTGGGGACTCCAAAGTCACTGCAGATGGTGACTGCAGATAAACTGTGGAAAATTCTGAAAGAGATGGGAATGCCAGACCACCTGACCTGCCTGTTGAGAAACCTATATGTAGGTCAGGAAGTAACATTTAGAACTGGACATGGACCAACAGACTGGTTTCAAATAGGAAAAGGAGTACATCAAGGCTCTATATTGTCACCTTGCTTATTTAACTTCTATGCAGAGTACATCATGAGAAATGCTGGGCTGGAAGAAGCACAAGCTGGAATCAAAATTGCCGGGAAAAATATCAATAACCTGAGATATGCAGATGACACCACTCTTACGGCAGAAAGTGAAGAGGAACTAAAAACCTCTTGATGCAAGTGAAAGAGGAGAGTGAAAAAGTTGTCTTAAAGCTCAACATTCAGAAAACGAAGATCATGGCATCTGGCCCCATCACTTCATGGGAAATAGATGGGGAAACAGTGGAAACAGTGTCAAACTTTATTTTTGGGGACTCCAAAGTCACTGCAGATGGTGACTGCAGCCATCAAATTAAAAGACGTTTACTCCTTGGAAGAAAAGTTATGACCAAACTAGACAGCATATTAAAAAGCAAAGATATTACTTTACCAACAAAGATCCATCTAGTCAAAACCATGGTTTTTCCAGTGGTCATGTATGGATGTGAGAGTTGGACTGTGAAGAAAGCTGAGAGCTGAAGAATTGATGCTTTTGAACTGTGGTATTGGAGAAATTTCTTGAGAGTCCCTTGGACTGTGAGGAGGTTCAACCGGTCCATCCTAAAGATCAGTCCTGGGTGTTCACTGGAAGGACTGATGCTAAACCTGAAACTCCAATACTTTGGCCACCTCATGAGAAGAGTTGACTCATTGGAAAAGACCGTGATGCTACGAGGCGTTGGGGTCAGGAGGAGAAGGAGATGACAGCGGATGAGATGGCTGAATGGCATCACTGACTTGATGAACATAAGTTTCAGTAGTCTCTGGGAGTTGGTGAAGGACAAGGAGGCCTGGCGTGCTGGGATCCATGGTGTCGCAAAGAGTCGGACATGACTGAGCAACTGAACTGAACTCAACTGTAACTGCTACAAACCGGCCAGTGAAATTCCTACCTAGTTGCCTTCTATGTCTTTTGTTATTATCTTAGGAGTTTTACAAACCTTTTGTGCATTTCCTTATTCTTCAGGCATAAGTTGTTTCAGGCTCAGCTAAAACTCTGTCTTAATCGTAGAATCAACCGTGGCTCCAAAAACTGGATGCATTAGTTCAGTGAATTATGTAGAAACCAAGGTGAGAATTTTTTGTCCTTACTACTATAGAAATAGCTAAAATTGTATGTTCATATATGTGGGAGACCTGGGTTCAGTCCTTGGGTTGGGAAGATCCCCTGGAGAAGGAAATGGCAACCCACTCCAGTACTCTTGCCTGGAGTATTCATGGACAGAGGATCCTGGTAAGATACAGTCCATGAGATCGCAAAGAGTTGGACACGACTGAGTGACTTCACTTGATGTAGATGTATATGTGTGTGAGAACATTAAAAGCAATGAGTTTCTACTGATAACCCTAATTTTTTTGTTCAGTAGTCCAAGGTTCTCTCTGTCTTTCCCATCTGTCTTTCTGCCTTTCTCTTCTCACACTGTTTAGAAACTTGTCTTTTAACATCAAATATTTATTCATTTGCTAGTTCTATGATACTCACAAAATGCAGAATTGATGAATCAATACAACTACAAAAATGAAACTTCTAATTAGATTTCAAGATTTATTTGTAGTTGTATTTATCTTTATCCTAAAAGTGCATAATCAATTGTTGGTCCTATGTTCAAAACCTACTTCAATTAGTATCTCTTTTTTCTTCTGTCCCATTGTAGTATTCGCTTGAATTATGGTAAGTTCCTTTGATTCTGTTTGTTTTCAGAATATAAACTTTATGCCTGATAATTCTTGTTCAGTATAAAGCATTAGGATGATCATTACTTAACATATACTTTTAAATGATGCTTTTATATACAAGTGTATCTATTTCATTATTTCAAAATATATTTATATAAAGTTTAGAGTTTAGATAATATTAGCACAGTCAAATACAGCAAAAAAAATTAATACATCTTTCAAAGATCAATTTTCATAGTTCTCTGAGATGAATTAAGCATACAGTTATGCCTGTATAATTTTGAATAGCTTTGAAAAAGACCCTGGGGGCAAGCAGTGAATAAGGATGACACAGGGTGGGCATGGCGGGGCCAGGCAGGCAAATATAGACTCTATAGATGCAATTTACAGATGGACAGGGTCCTCCCCCTTCTTAACTCTTTGACCTTCCTGACATCTCCTGCTTCAGACCCCCTCCCCACCAGGCTAGGCTCCACACTGGAGGACCAATGCCCCCCTTTTATGTCTTCTGTGAATAAGGCAGGACCTATGGAATGAACAGACACTTTTGAAGACCTTCAAAAACCATACCCATTCTTCAACCCCAGCCCAGAACCTTGCCTTGCCTCCTCATCCCCTTCAATCCCCACCTATTCTCTGGGCGTTTTCCAGTGCTTTCGCTGGGAATTCTGTACTCAGCTCTTAGTCTAAACAAATAAATCAGAGGTTAAAACATTTTTAAAGTGACATTTTTTATTAGAGTATTTGGATCCCCCTTATCTAGCTAGACTTTTTAAAATTTTACCTTGAAGATAGTCTTAATTTGATAATCTGTTGCTTTTTGATCTTAGCACAGGTTTCAGGAAAAAAATGTTTTGCATGTATTAAATTGATTTTCTTTTGCAATATTCTGACGTGTAAATTAAGATAAAGTGCTTCCTTATAGCTGAATAAGAACAGATGCATGTAATGAATATACCAAAATAGAGAAGCAGATGGTATACCACATCTATAACATCTTAATTCATCCCCTTTTAGGTTATACAATTACCACAGCAAATGTACTATATTTAACTGATTTTCTTAGAATCTGCAGGTTCCCTAGAGAAACAAAATGGCTTTTTAAAAGTGCTGCAAATGTATCATATACACAGTGTTTTGTTATTATTGTTGTTGAGATGTATTAACTTTCCAAATTAAAAATTAAAAAAACCACACATATTCACATTATATTTTTCTAATTTCCACAAGGCAATGTAGTTGATCTTCTACTAATCAATGTAAGTGCTAAATAAAATAAGTTTCATGGGGAAATATTTTTCTATTGCACACCAAAGAGGACACACACACACAAACATATACATATACATCTATATATATGTATACTTATCATCCCCAAAAGGAACATATGTAAATTCATTTGCTTTTCTGTGATCTACTTTTATGAACATGTTTTAAATGTATTCATTTTATTTATTCTGTGTCCAGAGCACTTTGTTGCATACATTTGAAGAGCAAATTTCAATGAAGAAAAGTTAAAGAATTAAAGCAATTATATAAAAGTTTAAGATGGCTGAAATCCTCTCAGGCTATTGAAGATCAAGAGGATTTAGTCTTGGATTATCCAGATTGATAAAATTGACTAAATAATTCCTTAATTCTCCATTTGATTGTTATTGTGTGATTACAGACTTAAATTAAATCAATGTTCATGACGAGTCTAGACAATTGGGGTTACAAAATCCTCTTTTCTTCTGTAGACATCTTGTCTGATACTTTTCAATTTCTCTAGTTCCCAATTATAAATAGATGGATAATTTCATAATACAGTCTAAAAACAACATTCTTATATAATATAAACTATTTGCAACCTTGGCAATACCTAAATTAATTTCACTTTTTCATCTAGTTCATTATCACATTAGTGGTTAACTTATAGTATCATCATTTAAGTCATCAAGCAAAAGTTACTTTTACAAAATTAACCTTCTGTTGTTTAAATTTAAAGCATATAAGTATGTTAGGTGGTCTCATGATAATAGAATCTCACTGTGATCGAAAATATGATCTTTGCAACTACTATATATACCTTATTTTTATGTCTATGTATGTAATTTCAGAATTATTCTTATTGTAAATAGTTAAATCTATATAAGTAATATATATGTACATGAACACATGAGAAATATAAGTGAACATATCATTAGGTGAACATATTAGAAAATATCTGTCAGTACAATCCATTCCTAAAAATATTTTGGATTGAGTTCTTAATAAAAGAAAGGAAAATAATAAAAGATAAAATAAACCAATAATAAATAGACAAACTAAAAATCAATTAAATAAATAATATATAGAATAAAGGAAATATAAATAAAATAAAAATAAAATAAATTGAGCATGAGGTACTTTTGTAGATTTATAGATATACAAAGAAATTCCAATTATAAAATAATATACTTTTGAGGCAAGGCTACGTCCAACAGTATGAAATTTAATCTTGGAAATTTTTTTCTGTTATTAGACTTATTGCTTGGGAAGTATTTTGAGTGTTTTGATCATTTTAGTTAAAGTTTACCACAAGAATGCAAAGTATGATAAGCATGGAGAGAGAAGGCTGATGAGCCGATTAAAAAGCAATCAAACCAATAATTAAATTATCCGCCTTACATTATCTCTTTTAGTATGAGTATTTCTTTAAATGTTCACTTCAGAATGTTAATAGCTTTCCTACTACAGTGACACTTGCAATTACAGATAAGGTAGACAAACATATTTGTACTTTAGTAGGGTCTTTAACCAGAAAATAATGTTGTGCTAATATCATTTATTTAAGAATATAGAGTATCATTAATTTGGTATTCATTTTAAAGTATAAAGTGATTATTTAATCATGACAACTTAGCATATGAAACAATTATAGAGTCATCCAGCAAGCCAGTCCTTTTCATGTTTGTATAATGCTTTCCTAAATTAAAACTATAATGGGGCTTGGAACATAATTCAGGTAATACAAGGCAAGTCACACACACACAACTAAAGAAGCAATGCTATTTGTGGGTAAAGAATTTTCACTTAAAAAAATTACAAGCTATAATTATATTTATAGAAATAATGCCTCCTATGCCTTCTGCACTGAAGGCAGAGTTGAAAATTAAGGCACGCAAAATGAATTTCTCTGAAATATGAAAAGACACATGTGAATACATGATTTAATCATGCAAATTTAAATCAAATTATGTTTTGTTTTGTGAATTAAATAGGGCCAGGGATTATGCTGGTACTCTGATATATATTATCTAATTAAATGGGGGAGTTCAGTCAACACTGAATGCAACACAGAATGCAAATAAGCATAGCAGTGGGAAAGAATATAATGATATGTATTTACTCATCAAATATTTATTCCACACACCCCCCCAACAGGTGCAAGGCACAGAGCTCCATACTATGTACATTATAGTTAGATTCAAAGATAATTAAAATGAAAGCCTGTCACTGGAAGCAAATTGTGACAAAAATGAGGAATATGTGAAGTGCTTTGGGAAAACAGAGAAGATGATTATAATTAAGAATCAAAAATGGTGAAGTCAGAGGGAGAACAAGCAGAAAAACCTATATTAAGTTGAGAGCATTTTTCTGCATCTTTCAGATAGGAACCATGGCATATGTAAGTGAAGATAAAGGAGAAATGGGAATACACACCCTCAAAATAAAAAATAAGGAACTTAGGCTACAGAGGTAAAAACACATGAAGTTTGTAAAAGAAAGGAATGTGTTTCATATTTTTCTATTATTATTTAGTAAAGTTTGTTTTTTAAAGTGTAGGACTTTCCAAAAACTCAAAACTATTAGCTGGGATTAAACTTTTCAAGGTGAGTAAAATCTTTAATTAAATTTCTGTCTTGGACACGTGCTATTTATTTCCACCAGGAAAACCCATGACCCTTCTTCTGGTTAAACAATACACAAGCCAGAGCTTCAGGAGTATGTGGCCTATAGAACAGCACTTTTAACAAGGGTCCCTGCAATTTCATTTTGCACTGGCCTCCCAAAATTGTGCAGCTGTTCCAGACAGCACACTTAACTTTTGAGGGGAAACATACAGATCCTCTGCGTTGAGTGGGTCCTGACTTACTTGGGACTGTTAGCAGAATCATATTCCCCTGGAAGTAGAGATTCAGCCTGATGATCAGGCTGTGCAGGTCAGACCTAAGCTGCTTTCATTTTAAAAAACAAAAACAAAGAACTCTTTAGTGTTCTGAGATTTCTAAGGTTTCTTTTCTCCATTGAATGGGAAGCTATAGGGACATTAGCTAGATTTGGAACTAAGTATTGGGACCAGGATGAAAAAGCCCATGTGAGATGCAAGCCCACACAAAAAGGGTAGACCTAAGCCTAGTCTACAACCCCGGTTCCTGAAGCAGCATTTGCGATCTTAGAATGCACTGCATGTGAAGCCTGCCCCATGACTGAACATTTGAAATCGAGACAGTGAATTTCCCAGCTGGCTTCAGCCACATTTGAGTCATTTCATTAACCTTTGAAGTAGAAATCATTCATATAAAAATGTGTTCAACAGAAGCACGATAGAGAAGAAGCTTCTTTATTTCTTTATTTGTTTTTGCAAAATCTCCCCTATAAATATTACGATTGTGGTCACTCAAATTAAATTCAGATTATTCATGATAAAAATGCAATGTATAAAAGGACTACTAAGGTTGAAGTAGTTTCTGTTATTTCACTTTAAAACATTTTTTTTTTAATGTTTTCATAATCTGTGTGCTTTCTCCCTTACAAAATACATTTATTATGTCCCTGCCAGGTGGACGGTGATTTATTAAGAGACCATCTATAAGTGTGATACTCCACTACTTTGGGCGCCCATTCAATGACTGTCTTTACTATATTAAATATAACTGATTTCTTGATTAATGTCATGAAAAGGCAAAAGAAAAAAAAAAGCATTACTACAATAGAGGGATATATCCGTCACTTTTTTAGCATAAGATGTCTGTCGTTTTTGAAAGGAAGGTTTTTTTTTTTCCTTTTACTTCCGTGTCATGCTAATATTTGTCTTATTCTATTTACTTTTTCACCGGTTTTACAAATACAGCTAGGCAAAATTGGCCTGTACAAAAATTTAACTAGGCTATGAACCTGAAAGCAGAAATTATGTGATGTGCAATTCACATATTTTCAAATCTATTGCTGTATGACTTTTTTCAGATCTTAAAGTGCCATTGATTATAAGATGCACCATTATTTATAGGGGCTTCCCTGGTAGCTCAGATGGTAAAGAATCCGCCTGCAATGAAGAAGACCTGGGGTTCGATCCCTGAGTTGGAAGGATCCCCTGGAGGAGGAAATGGCAACAGACTCCAGTATTTTGCCTGGGAAATTCCGTGGACAGAAGAGCCTGGTGAGCTGCCATCTACGGGGTTGCACAGAGTTGGACACGACTGAAGTGACTTAACAGTAACAGTAACAGAGTGATTAAAACACATTATTTTATATAACACTAAGAAATGAAAAAAAGTGCTGCTGAGTAAAACTGAATGAATCACTTTTTTTTTTTTTTTTAATACTTCCAACATTTTCAGTTTTATTTCAGTGTGGTTAAGACTGGGCAGAATACTTCCATCAGCTATTCTGATTTTTTTTTTTTAATTTTAATTTTTACTTTTTGAATGATCACTTTTAAGTGAAGTTGCTCAATCGTGTCTCACCCTTTGCAACTCCATGGGCTGTAGCCTACCATGCTCCTCCATCCATGGGATTTCCAGGCAAGAGTACTGGAATGGGTTGCCATTTCCTTCTCCAGAGGATCTTCTCCACCCAGGGGAAATCACTTGTAAGGCTCATTAAATAGGAAAACTATACACAGAGGAGCCAAGGAAATATCATTAAAATGGCAAATTGTTATTCCCAATAGCAATATATGAGGGACCAGTTTCTATTTGCTTGACTCAGTACCACATGCTGACTGACTTTAATTTTGCTCTATTTACACTGTTCTCCTTACTGATGGATTAGAGAATATTTTCATGTATTATTATCACTTATGTTTCTACCCTATGTGTTGCTCATTATCTTCTGCATATTTTTATTGACATGGTTTTTTCTCTTGTTTTCGGAATTTTTTTTTTTTATTTACGCATGTTGTAATCATTGTTGTCCAGTTTTTAGCTGAACCATTCAACCTGTCCTGAGGAACCTAAGTTCTTTTTCTAAAGACTTATTTTCTTAGAGATAGGTTTAAGTTCACAACAAAATTGAGAGGAAAATACAGAGATTTCTTATATACCACATGTCCCCATGTCCCCGTTGCAATGGGAGAGGCGCCACTCTCCACTCAACCACAATTTTTTTTTTTTTTAAACCAAGGATGATCTATATCGACAGGTAATCACCTCAACTCCATAAAATATACCTTAGGGGGTGCACTCTTAGTGTTACATTTAGATCTGTTCCATTTTGATTTAATTTTGTGGAGGGTGTAGAGGCTGGGTCTAGATTCATGTTTTAGCGTGTTGATACCCAGTTCATCAGAATCATTTGTTGAAGAAACTATTATTGACTTGTTACATTTCCTTTGATCCCTTGTTGAAGATGTTGACATTATATATATACATATGTATTTATTTTTATAAGGTAACATTGGTTTTATGTATACATTACATTTCTATTTCTGTATACACTGCGGCATGTTCACATCAGAAATGTATTCTCTGTGTGTCACCATACAGTTGACCTCATCTAACCATTTCTCTCCCTCCCTACCACTTACTCCCCTGGTAACCACTTCTGTGTTCTCTGCATCTATGTGTTTGTTTTTGTTTGGCTTGTTCATTTGTTTGTTTTTCATAACCTGCATATGAATGAAATTACAGGGTGTTTGTCTTTCTCATCTGACTTATTTCACTTAGGATGATACTGTCAAGGTCCATCCAGGATGTCACAGATAGCAAGATTTCATTTTTTTTTTTTTATGGATGAGTAGAATTCCATTGTATGTAATTATCACATCTTTATCCATTTATTCATTGATCAGTATGTAGGTACATCAGCTTTTCATACTTGTCTATGGTAAATAATACAATAAATATAGGAGTGCATAGATTTTTAATTAGTGATTTCATATTTTTTGGACAGATATCTAGAAGTGAAAGCCCTGGATCATATAGTAGCTGTATTCTTAATTTTTTAAAGAAATTCCCATACTGTTTTTCAATTTGGCTTTACCAATCCATATTTTTATGGTTCCAGCTTTTGTGTTAAAGTCTTTTTTTTTTTTTTTAATTAAATTTTATTTTTTAGTTTGTTTTGCTTTACAATACTGTATTCGTTTTGCTATACATTGACATGAATCAGCCACGAGTGTACATGAACTCCCAAT
>SJXQ01002282.1:102359-136614 GCA_006408695.1 Aepyceros melampus
CAGCCATTCTGACTGGTGTGAAATGGTACCTCATTGTGGTTTTGATTTGCATTTCTCTGATAATGAGTGATGTTGAGCATCTTTTCATGTGTTTGTTAGCCATTCGTATGTCTTCTTTGGAGAAATGTCTATTTAGTTCTTTGGCCCATTTTTTGATTGGGTCATTTATTTTTCTGGAGTTGAGCTGCATAAGCTGCTTGTATATTTTTGAGATTAGTTGTTTGTCAGTTGCTTCATTTGCTATTATTTTCTCCCATTCAGAAGGCTGTCTTTTCACCTTGCTTATAGTTTCCTTTGTTGTGCAGAAGCTTTTAATTTTAATTAGATCCCATTTGTTTATTTTTGCTTTAATTTCCAGTATTCTGGGAGGTGGATCATAGAGGATCCTGCTGTGATTTATGTCAGAGAGTGTTTTGCCTATGTTCTCCTCTAAGAGTTTTATGGTTTCTTTAATCCATTTTGAGTTTAGAATATGGTGTAAGGTGGTGGTCTAATTTCTTTTTCTTTTTCTTTTTTGGGCATATTTCTGTCCAGTTTTCTCAACTCTATTATTGAAGAGATTATTCTTTCTCTATGTATGTTCTTTGCTCCTTTGTCATAAATTAATTGTTCATATAGGTATGGGTTTATTTGGAGAGTCTTAATTCTGTTCTATTGACCTTTGTATCTGTTTTTATCTGTCAGTACCATGCTGTTTTGATTACTTCAGCTATGTAATACAGTTTGATATCAGGGAATGTGAGTCTTCCAGCTTTGTCCTTTTATCTCAGGATTGTTTTGGATGTTCAGAGACTTTCGTGGTTCTTCATGTATTGTAAATTTTAGATTTTTTTCTATTTCTGTGAAAAATGTCATTGAGATTTTAATAGGGATTTCATTCAATCTGTAGACTGCTTTAGATAATATGGATATTTTAACAATATTAATTCTTCCAATTCATAAGTATGGGATAACTTAACATATATTTGTGTCTTCTTCAATTTATTTCAACAATGTCATAGTTTTCATTGTACAAGTTTTTCACCATCATGGTTATATTTATTCTTAGCTTATTTTATTATTTTTTTGTGCTTTTAAATGGGATTCTTTTCTTAATTTCTCTTTCTGCTAATTTATTGTTAGCATATATAATGCAACTGATTTTTTTTAAGTTTTTTTTTTTAATTTTTTCAATCATGAAAGTATGATAACACATTTACAGGAGACATGGAAAATACAGAACAAAATTACACATACTTCCACTATATATTACAACTATTTTGTAAGTAGTTAAATTAAGATTTTTTTGTTGGGAGTTTCAATATCAGACTCTCAAAAATTAGTTGAATGAATAGACAAAAGTACAAGGGTATAGTAGACCTAAAAAGCACTATGAACCAATTCAACATAACAAAATTTATACAACTTTCACACAACATTAGGATACAAATTCTATTCAAGTTCCCATAGGCTATAAACCAGGAGACATTGGAACATATCCAAGGATATAAAACAAGGAAAATGCAACTGACTTTTAAGTTGAATTTGTACCTTCAACTTGACTGTATCTGTTTATTATTTCTAATAGTGTTTGGGTCGAGTCTTTGGTGGTGGTTTATTGCTAAAAGTGTGTCTGACTCTTGTGGACCCTATGGACTGTAGCCCACCAGTTTCCTCTGTCCATGGGATTTTCCATGCAAGAATACTGGAGTGGGTTACCAGTTCCTTTGAGTCTTTAGGTTGCTTGTATATAGAAGTATATTGCCCACAAATGGTGGCAGTTTTACTTTTGCCTTTCCAATTTGGATTGTGTTTCAGGTCTTTGCTCTAGATTTTTGTTTTGTGTTTACCACTGCATATGTAGAAAACATTTTTTAAATATAATAGTTTTTTCTGTTGATAGCATCTTATCTTCATTTGACTATATGGATTTTTGTTTTCTTTTCCTCTTCTTCTTTGTGTTTTGGTGTTTCAAATTATCCTTTCTTGTGTTATGAATTTGTTACAGAATTAAAGGATCTGTAGTTAATTTTACTGCTTCCCAGCTTTTAACCTTTATACTATAATAAAGTGTTTAAAAGCCTATCTGATATAAAGCTAGGAATTTTCTTGTTCTGTTTGTCTACCTAGCATCTTACTCAAAGTTTTACGTACTTTTACCTTTTTGTTTCTGGTGGAGGAGCTCCGTTCAACATTTTCTTTTAAGTCAGGTCTAGTGTTAATGAACACCCTCAGCTTTTGTTTGTCTGGCAAAGCCTGTGTTTCTCATTCATCTCTGAATGATAACTTTGCTAGAGTATTCTTGGCTGACAGTTTTTATCCATCAGTGTTTTGAGAATGTCATTTTACTTACTCCTAGCCTGTAGCGATACTGCTGAGAAATTTGCTGATTAGCTTAACTGGAGTTACTTTGTAGGTTACCATTCTCTTTTTAATCTAGTTACTTTTAAGATTCTCTTTGTCATTCACTTTTTGAAATATGCCTTGAAGAAAAGCTTTTTATGTTGAGGTAATTTGCTGTTAGCTATACAAATTGGTAAATCCAGTTCTTCCTTCAGGTTTGGAAATTTGCAGTTATTACAATTTTTTTTTTTAAATAAACTCTCTGCTCCCTTCTGGGATACTTATAATTCTACTGTTCCCTTATTAAATGAATTGAATAGTTCTCATATAATTTCCTCATTAAAAAGAAATAATTTTCTCTATTCTACCTGTTTTATTTCTATTTCTATCTTCAAGCTCATGAATTCTCTCTTCCATATAGTCTGCTGTATTCCCAGTGTTTTCTAATAATTTTTAAAATTTACTCCTGTGGTAGATTATTATTTCTATTAATTATTGTTATTCCTGGGCTTATTGAACTGCCTTTCTGAGTTTTCTTACAGCTTGTTGAGTTTCTTTATGACAGATGTTTTGAATTCTGTTATCAGTTACATTTAAATATTCTATGACTTTAAGTTTGTCTTCTGGAGAATCATTATTTCCTTATGACTCAGTGTTGCTGTGGTTTTTCATGGTGTTTGATGAGTTGGTTCTCTGCCAGCACATGTGAAGTAGCACACATGTTTCTTCTTTAGATAATTAAAAAAATATATATTTTCCCTTGATTTCTAAAGATTGAACAGGTTAGAAATTAGAAGCCATTCTTTTGATTTCAAGTAGGTGGTGATATGGCACAAATTTTTTGTTTCTATTATCTGAGCTACCTCTGGTTGAATTTGAGAATTGGTACTTTCCACCCTCTATCACCTCTGTTGGAGGTGTAAACTTGTGCACTCGTTGCTTCTCGTGCCTCTTGGATCATTGTTGACAAGCTGCTGCTGCTGTTTTCATTGGTGTTGCTGCCTGAGGCACCAGGACACTGGGTACTTCCACCGTATTCAGAGTCCCTTGAGTCTCAGGCTCACTTGCCATGTGGGGAGGAGAGGACGGAGGGAGGAGAGCTCCAAATTAACTAGAATCATAGATGCTTCTTCCGTGTCTGAGGTTATCAGGTTTATGTGCCTCTCCACTTTGTGTTTGGGGCCAGAGGTGTGGAAGCCTTTATGACCGGATAGGGGAGTCACTCTTCCTGGTTCATCCTGGTCATGAAAGAAGCCAGAGTTTTGTGTGCCTCCCTCATCCCGACTGGATGCCACCAAATTCTCTGGGGCTGCAGGCTCGATGCAGGGGCAGGGGTTCTGGGCTCACAGGCACCACTTCTGCTGTCCCCCTGACTCTGCCTTCTCTACGTGTTCTGGTCCACCCACCTTTGAGGGACAGATGTGTGCAATTCTCCAGCATTCTGGTCTGTTGGGCAGAAGCACCTTGGTTGAGTTATATGTGATTTACTGGCTGTAGGTTGAAGAGGAAAGAAAAATGTCAATGCTGCCATTAATCCTCCACAGTTGACTTTATTTATGCCGACCTATATCTAGGTCCTCTGTTCTGTTCCATTTATCCTTGTGTCTCTCCTTTCACCAATTCCACACTGTCTTGATTACTGCAACCTCATAGTAAGTCTTAGATCAAGTAGGGTTGGTTAGTCCTCCAATTTAGGTTTTGTCTTTCAGTGCTGGGTTGACTATTATAGGTCTTTTGTGTGTTCATGTGAAGTTTAGAAACAATGTGTTCATATTCACAAAAAAATGAGTTTTGATTGAGATTGCACTGAGAAAGAAGTTTTTCATATTAATGTAGTCAAATTTGTGTCTTAAATGATTTTACTTTTGTGTTCTATTTAAGAAATGCTTCTCTATCTTAAGCCCATAATAATATTCTCTTAAATAGAAGTAATTTTAACATTGTCTTTTTATCAAGGTAATCTATCTCATGTTAATTTGTTTTTATATGTGTGTAATGTGAGGTGAGAACTACCTTTTCATTTCTTTTCCCCAGTAGAAACATTTATCATCCAATCACTATTTGCTGACTAGGTCATCACTCTCAGTTATATGCCATTCTACTATATCATAAATCAAGGTTTTATATATGCTTCTATCTACTGTTTTCTTTTCTATTCTATGCCATTCTCTGAATTATAAATTCCTATATCAAACTTTTATATATTATTTTGTAGCTTTACAGTTAGTCATAACATCTGTTGGGCAAAAACCTAATACCGATCATTTTCAGAAACAGATTTTGGCTCTTCTTTGTTCTTGGTACTGTATGTTTCATGCTCCATGGAGAGTTGTTTTGGGATTTTTTGTTGTTTAAAATTTTTTTCTTAGCAATTTGGAGAGAATGGTTATCTTTTTAAGATATTGAGTTTTCTAATACATCAATATTATATCCACATTTATTTAATGTTTTTAATGAATTTATATTTCTCTCCAAAAATATTTTTCATTGTCTATAAAATTCATTCCTGTATATCTTGAATGTTTTGTGTCTATTATAAATTTTATTATAAATTTTAAATATTTGCAAAACAATTTAATAAACATTTGTTTAGATAAGGTATTGCTGGTATGTAGAAATTCAGTAAATTTGTGCAGTGATCCTGTGTCCATTAATTGTGCTGAACTCCCCTATTAATTTTAATAATTATAAATTATTTTCTGTTCTGTATGTGGACCAACTTATTTCAGAAGAAAAGGTTTGCAAGAAATACTGTTTTCAATATTTTATTTTTTGTCTTGATTGAATTTTGTCATAGTATTTCTTTTTTAAGTTTTGATTTTTTGGCCATGAGGCATGAAGGATTCTTTGTGACCCCATGGACTGTAGCCCATCAGGCTCCTTTGTCCGTGGAATTCTCCAGGCAAGAATACTCAGTGTGTTGCCATTTCCTCCTTCAGGTGATCTTCCCAACCCCGGGATGGAACCTGGGTCTCCTGAGCCACCAGGGAAGTGCCTGCATTGGACGGCAGAGGCAGAGTCTTAACCACTAGACTGCTAGGGAAGTCCCTCAATTAAAACCAATCATAAACCCAGCTTCTAGACCCTATCCCACAGCTAGGAGGAAAATATATCTCAACCATTTATGTGGTTCATGTATCTTTTCCCTACCTGCTCAAAGTCTGGGAAGTTTATATGCTTTAAAGAAAAGAGAAGAATCCAAGTCATTTATTCATTGTCCCAGCCCACATGGCTGGGACATGAAATCTTCTGTTCAGGCTGCAAACAGTAGTTGGGAAGCTGCCAAGCATCAGAATTCTGGCACTAGATTCTATAGAGATATCCCACATAGCCTTTCCCTGTGAGTATTTGTTCCCTTCTCAAATACTTCAGAGAACCATGTGAATGTTTCCAAAATTCTTGGACCCTTTCCATATCTATTGAAATCCAAAATCTCTCTTTTCTGTCCTCAGGCACTATATTTTCTGTCCTGTACAGTATCCCCACCTCTACACATCATTCTAGCATAATCTTTTTAATGGATTTCAGTTTTATGGGAGAATTTTAAAAGCTGCTGATTTCAAATAACTTTTGGCTTTACTTTGTTTTTTATTGTGTGTTTATTTTTCCTAGGGAGAAGGGTGTCATGGAGGAGAAGGGGACTGAGAGTAGACTCACTGCTTGTAAATCACATGAGTTTGTTAGAGCATAAATTTCTATCTTAAACTGTATGACCATACTTGTAATAGGGATTTGTTGGTGAGGGTCTGGGGGGTTCAGATATGAACCCCATTCATCTCTCCCCATTGCCCAGATCTATGTTCAACTTGCATGTATCTCTGCCATATTCTTTCATTGCTGCTGTAACTACTTAACACAGACTTAGTGATTTAAAGTGTGTTATCTTACAAATCTAGATGTCCAAAGTCCAAAATCAGTCTGACTGGACTAAAGTCAAGGTGTTGGCACTGCTGGTCCCTTTGGGGTTCCATGAATCCTGGCTCTTTCTCCACATTACACCAACCTTTTGCTTCTGTTGCCACATCTCTTACAACTCACTCTGATCTCCTGTCTCCTTCACTTAAGGACACTTGTAATTATACTGGGACTCCCCAAGTGATCCAGGATAATCACCCCATCTCAAATGCTTTCATATAATTCTGTCTCTAAATTTCCTTTTGCCATGTAAATTAACTTTCACATGTCTGGGGCTTAGGGCACACATATTTTGAGGAGATATTTATTTGACTTTCCACAACTGAACTACTGAATGTCATTACTTTCATGCTTCATAAAAATTTCAATTAGAAAAAAATTAATGTTTAATATTAATATTCTGATGAAATCTCCCTCTATATAACCCTGTTGATGAAAACAACTTCTCAACTAGTTGCTAATCATCATCCATATTCTTTTCCCCACATCCAGTAATGTTCTAAGTCACTTGTCATTTTCTCTTAAAAAATCTGCTCAATTCATCCCTTGTTTTAATTATCATTGATTTTGTTTTTAATTTTTTCTCATCTCTCACTCATTTATCATAATAACTTTTTGCAGGTTTTCTGCCATCTAGACTCACCTTCCCCAACTGTTTAACACCACAGTAATCAGAATGATTTCTCTATGACATCATCTGATCATGCCACCTTTTCCCCCAAAGAAAATGTTAAGATCTGAAGGGGAATTGTGCAATAGCTTCCTGTTGTGTATAGGTTAAAGGTTAAATGCCTGAAATTGATTGACATGGCCTTGTCTAGACTGCATAGATTGTGACAATACTTCCTAGAATGATGGTGTCATTAAACTTCAGACTTCCCACTGGACTGAATATCCACAACAGAGACACCAAGTCTCCTTTGTTTCCTATTGACTGTCACTGACACAGTAGGTGACAAATGCACTTTCAATTGTTTCATAAAGAATTGAAGAGCTTTTAAAATCTGGTCTTACTCATTTAAGCTTTTCCTTTTCCATTTACACGCACATACACACATTTGCTGAATTGTAATTTTGCATCAAATTTGACATTGTTTTTCTGGTGCCTTGCTTTCTTTTCCTCATTGAGGATTTCTAGTAATTTTAGAAATAAAACTAAATGGGGGTTGAAGTCAAACTCAATGGGAGTTTCTAGTAATTTTAGTCTGAAGTGTCCATTTCTAATTAAAAATAAAATAAAAATGAACATGCAAAAATGTGCATCAGTTGAAAGCATTTAGTGCCTCCTGAAGGCAAATTCTCATCTTGTTGAGTTACATACAGATCCACAAACACTAAGCTAAATGTTTCTAGTTCACTCTGTATGTGTGTGTAATAGTAGAGAATACACAACCAAGGGTCTCAGTTTATCAATAACTGAGTGGAAGACTTCAGTACTTGTATTATATTAGATTTCCTCTGTGTTCATAAAAGTCACTGCACACATCCTGACTCAAATGACAAAAATTTATTATCTCATAATTCTGTAAGTCAGGTGTTACGGTTAGTATAATTGGTTTCTCTGCTCTTGATTTCATGAAGCCAGAATCAAGGGATCAGCTGAGTATGGTCCTATGAGATGCACTGAAGAGAACCTGTTCATAAGTTCATTCAGGTTGTTGACCAGACTGTTGTTGATGTGCAGTTATGGAACTGAGGTTTCCATTTCCAGCTGATGTTTGCTTCAAAAGGCTGTGTGTTTTTCTTGTCATACTTTCACATGATCTGCTTATCAACTGCTGCTTCTCCTTCTGTGTCATCTTTCCTGACCTCTATACATACTGCTTGAGCTAACTCTTCTGCCTTCTGTCCTGCTTTTTAAAGGCACTTATGATTGCAAAAGGTCCCCCTAGATTATCAAAAATAATCTCTCTATTGTGTTGTCAGCTGACTAATAACCTTAATACAGTATTCATCTATGCCCACTTTCCCAGGTGGCACTAGTGGTAAAGAACCTGTCTGCCAGTGCAGGAAACTCAAGATACACGGGTTCAATCCTGAGTTGAGAAGATCCCATGGTGGAGGTTACGGCAACCCACTCCAGTATTCTTGCCTGGAGAATCCCATGGACAGAGGAACCTGGCAGGCTATGGTCCATTGAGTCTCAAAGAACTGGACATGAAGTGACTTCCTTCTTCCTGTTTTTCATCAGCAAAGTTACTTCCCAACAGTACCTACATTAGCGTTTGATTGAAAAACAAAAGTGAAGCAATCTTGTAGGGAGAGGAATAGCATTAGAATTCTGCCTGCACATTACTGAAGAGGGAGAAAGAAATTCTAACATATTGTTATAGAGGAGCATCAAGAAATCTTTGAAATGTTCAGGATAATGTCTATAAGAAACAAGAACTATAGGCTCTAAAAATAATAATAATAATGAGACTTTCGTTAAATAAGGGGCTTCCCTGGTGGCTCAGAGGTTAAAGCATCTCCCTCCAATGCAGGAGACCTGGGTTCGATCTCTGGGTCAGGAATATCCCCTGGAGAAGGAAATGGTAACCCACTCAAGTATTCTTGCCTGGAGAATCCCATGGACAGAGGAACCTGGCAGGCTATGGTCCATTGAGTCTCAAAGAACTGGACATGAAGTGACTTCCTTCTTCCTCTTTTTCATCAGCAAAGTTACTTCCCAACAGTACCTACATTAGCGTTTGATTGAAAAACAAAAGTGAAGCAATCTTGTAGGGAGAGGAATAGCATTAGAATTCTGCCTGCACATTACTGAAGAGGGAGAAAGAAATTCTAACATATTGTTATAGAGGAGCATCAAGAAATCTTTGAAATGTTCAGGATAATGTCTATAAGAAACAAGAACTATAGGCTCTAAAAATAATAATAATAATGAGACTTTCGTTAAATAAGGGGCTTCCCTGGTGGCTCAGAGGTTAAAGCATCTCCCTCCAATGCAGGAGACCTGGGTTCGATCTCTGGGTCAGGAATATCCCCTGGAGAAGGAAATGGTAACCCACTCAAGTATTCTTGCCTGGAGAATCCCATGGACAGAGAAGCCTGGTAGGCTACAGTCCACGGGGTTGCAAAGAGTTGGACATGACTGAGCAACTGCACGTTCTTTCTTTCTTTGTTAAATAATAGAGACTTAAAACTTCCTTCTTTATTTCTTAATTATTAAGCTAGTTTATTAAGCTAGTTTAAATTGCAATTGTCTCAGTGTTATCTTTACAAACTCATAAAAAATGGAAAAGCTGAAGAAACAGCATTCTAGTCTGCTGCAGGCTTGAGCAAAACAGGAAACCAGGTGGGATCAGTATGTGTTGGGGGCCAGTGAGAAAAGAAGACAGCAGATTGTGTGCCTGAGGCCTTCAGGAACAAACTAAAAGCTTGACTGGCAGCCCAACCCTGAAAAGTTATTCAGTATCAGAAGCAACATTTTGTTTTTAAGATTTAATTACCTCAAACCAAAAATTTAAAGTTTTTTTATTGGCTCTTTGATATTTTTGATCCAATGGGGGAAAAAAAATGATGCTTTTGAACTGTGGTGTTGGAGAAGACTCTTGAGAGTCCCTTGGACTGCAAGGAGATCCAACCAGTCCATTCGAAAGATCAGTCCTGGGTGTTCTTTGGAAAGACTGATGCTAAAGCTGAAACTCCAGTACTTTGGCCACCTCATGTGGAGAGTTGACTCATTGGAAAAGACTCTGATGCTGGGAGGGATTAGGGGCAGGAGGAGAAGGGGACAACAGAGGATGAGATAGCTGGATGGCATCACTGACTCAATGGATGTGAATTTGAGTGAACTCTGGGAGTTGGTGATTGACAGGGAGGCCTGGCGTACTGCAATTCAGGGGTTGCAGAGTAGGACACGATTGAACGACTGAACTGAACTGAACAGAAATTTTTGATAGTCTGGTTTCTTGCCTCACAAGTTCAAATGATCCAAGGAAACGTGTAGTCTGCTTGATTTATATAAAGCTGAATGGATACAGATAGCCCTGGTGACTCAAAAGTAAAGAATCTTCACACAGTGCAGGGGACCCAGGTTCGATCCCTGGGTCGGGAAGATCCCTTGGAGAAAGGAATGATTTTTCACTCTAGTATTCCTTTCTGAAGAATTCCATGGCTGGAGGAGGCTGGCAGACTACAGTCCCTAGGGTCTCAAAGAGTGAGACATGAGTGAGTGACTAATCCAGTAAAAGATTATATAGATATATATATATATATATGTATTTTTACATTATTTTTAAACATGTATTCTGAAATTTACATATGAAAAGAATACAAATTTTCTTTTTTAAATACAAATTTATTTATTTTAATTGGAGGTTAATTTGTTTACAATATTGTATTGGTTTTGCCATACATTAACATGAATCCACTATAGGTATACATGTGTTCCCCATCCTGAACCCACCTCCCTCCTCCCTCCCTGTTGTATAGAACAGTCTTTTGGACTCTGTGGGAGATGGAGAGGATGGGATGATTTGGGAGAATGGCATTGAAACATGTATAATATCATACATGAAACAAATTTTCTTTAGTATCTTTTTATACTACTTTATGATTTATAAATTTCCCTGTGTATAAAATAAATAAGCATTATTTTAAATTAATAATGATATCGCTGCTAACAAGTTACGTTTTTTTTTGCATTCCTGGTAGCATCTATTATTTTTCCTCTTGCTACTCCTTCCTACTTTATTCTTTGGTTCAGTGTAAAGTATATCTGGAGGCTCCAAAATTTACAGCATCAGTTCAGTTCAGTCACTCAGGCGTGTCTGACTCTGCGATCCCATGAATTGCAGCACGCCAAGCCTCCCTGTCCATCACCACTTCCCGGAGTTCACTCAAACTCATGTCCATCAAGTCGTGATGCCATCCAGCCATCCAGCAGAGGATGCTCATCCCCTGTCGTCCCCTTCTCCTCCTGCCCCCGATCCCTCCCAGCATCAGAGTCTTTTCCAATGAGTCAACTCTTCACATGAGGTGGCTAAAGTACTGGAGTTTCAGCTTTAGCATCATTCCTTCCAAAGAACACCCACGACTGATCGCTTTTAGAATAGAATACAGATCTCCTTGCAGTCCAAGGGACTCTCAAGAGTCTTCTCCAACACCACAGTTCAAAAACATCAATTCTTCGGCACTCAGCTTTCTTCATAGTCCAACTCTCACATCCATACGTGACCACTGAAAAAACCATAGCCTTGACTAGACGGACCTTTGTTGGCAAAGTAATGTCTCTGCTTTTCAATATGCTATCTACTTTGGTCATAACTTTCCTTCATGGCTGCCATCACCATCTGCAGTGATTTTGGAGCCCCCCAAAATAAAGTCTGACACTGTTTCCACATCTATTTGCCATGAAGTGATGGGACCGAATGCCATGATGTTAGTTTTCTGAATGTTGAGTTTTAAGCCAATTTTTTCACTCTCTTCTTTCACGTTCATCAAGAGGCTTTTTAGTTCCTCTTCACTTTCTGTCTTAAGGATGGTGTCATCTGTATATGGGAGGTTATTGATATTACTCCCGGCAATCTTGACTCCAGCTTGTGCTTCTTCCAGCCCAGCCTTTCTTATGATGTACACTGCTGCTGCTGCTGCTAAGTCACTTCAGTCGTGTCCGACTCTGTGTGACCCCTTAGATGGCAGCCCACCAGGCTCCACCATCCCTGGGATTCTCCAGGCAAGAATGCTGGAGTGGGTTGCCATTTCCTTCTCCAATGCATGAAAGTGAAAAGTGAAAGTGAAGTTGTTCAGTGGTGTCCAACTCTTCGGGACTCCATGGACTGTGGCCTACCAGGCTCCTCAGTCCATGGGATTTTCCAGGCAGGAGTACTGGAGTGGCTTGCCATTGCCTTCTCCAATGACGTACACTGCATATTAGTTAAATAGCAGGGTGACAATATACAGCCTTGACGTACTCCTTTTCCTATTTGGAACCAGTCTGTTGTTCCATGTCCAGTTCTAAATGTTGCTTCCTGACCTGCATACAGATTTCTCAAGAGGCAGGTCAGGTGGTCTGGTATTCTCATCTCTTTCAGAATTTTCCACAGTTTATTGTGATCCACACAGTCAAAGACTTTGGCATAGTCAATAAAGCAGAAATAAATGTTTGTCTGGAACTCTCTTTCTTTTTCCATGATCCAGGGGAAGTTGGCAATTTGATCTCTGGTTCCTCTGCCTTTTCTAAAACCAGCTTAAACATCTATAAGTTCATGGTTCACATACTGCTGAAGTCTGGCTTGGAGAATTTTGAGCATTACTTTACTAGCATGTGAGATGAGTGCAATTGTGTGGTAGTTTGAGCATTCTTTGGCATTGCCTTTCTTTGGGATTGGAATGAAAACTGACCTTTTCCAGTCCTGTGACCACTGCTGAATTTTCCAAATTTGCTGGCATACTGAGTGCAACACTTTCACAGCATCATCTTTCAGGATTTGAACTAGTTCAACTGGAATTCCATCACCTCCACTAGCTTTGTTCATAGTGATGCTTTTTAAGCCCCACTTGACTTCCCATTCTAGGATGTCTGGCTCTAGGTGAGTGATCACACCATCGTGATTATCTGGGTCATGAAGATCTTTTTTGTACAGTTCTTCTGTACATTCTTGCCACCTCTTAATTGTTCTGCTTTTGTTAGGTCCATACCATTTCTGTCCTTTATCAAGCCCATCTTTGCATGAAATATTCCCTTGGTATCTCTAATTTTCTTGAAGAGATCTCTGTTGCTGATGCTGCTAAGTCATTTCAGTCGTGTCTGACTCTGTGCGACCCCATAGACAGCAGACCACGAGGTTTCCCAGTTCCTGGGATTCTCCAGGCAATAACACTGGAGTGACTTGCCATTTCCTTCTCCAATGCATGAAAGTGAAAAGTGAAAGTGAAGTCGCTCTAGTGTTTCCCGTTCTGTTGTACGTACTCCTTTTCCTATTTGGAACCAGTCTGTTGTTCCATGTCCAGTTCTAAATGTTGCTTCCTGACCTGCATACAGATTTCTCAAGAGGCAGGTCAGGTGGTCTGGTATTCTCATCTCTTTCAGAATTTTCCACAGTTTATTGTGATCCACACAGTCAAAGACTTTGGCATAGTCAATAAAGCAGAAATAAATGTTTGTCTGGAACTCTCTTTCTTTTTCCATGATCCAGGGGAAGTTGGCAATTTGATCTCTGGTTCCTCTGCCTTTTCTAAAACCAGCTTAAACATCTATAAGTTCATGGTTCACATACTGCTGAAGTCTGGCTTGGAGAATTTTGAGCATTACTTTACTAGCATGTGAGATGAGTGCAATTGTGTGGTAGTTTGAGCATTCTTTGGCATTGCCTTTCTTTGGGATTGGAATGAAAACTGACCTTTTCCAGTCCTGGACCACTGCTGAATTTTCCAAATTTGCTGGCATACTGAGTGCAACACTTTCACAGCATCATCTTTCAGGATTTGAACTAGTTCAACTGGAATTCCATCACCTCCACTAGCTTTGTTCATAGTGATGCTTTTTAAGCCCCACTTGACTTCCCATTCTAGGATGTCTGGCTCTAGGTGAGTGATCACACCATCGTGATTATCTGGGTCATGAAGATCTTTTTTGTACAGTTCTTCTGTACATTCTTGCCACCTCTTAATTGTTCTGCTTTTGTTAGGTCCATACCATTTCTGTCCTTTATCAAGCCCATCTTTGCATGAAATATTCCCTTGGTATCTCTAATTTTCTTGAAGAGATCTCTGTTGCTGATGCTGCTAAGTCATTTCAGTCGTGTCTGACTCTGTGCGACCCCATAGACAGCAGACCACGAGGTTTCCCAGTTCCTGGGATTCTCCAGGCAATAACACTGGAGTGACTTGCCATTTCCTTCTCCAATGCATGAAAGTGAAAAGTGAAAGTGAAGTCGCTCTAGTGTTTCCCGTTCTGTTGTTTTCCTCTATTTCTTTGCATTGATCACTGAGGAAGGCTTTCTTATCTCTCCTTGCTATTCTTTGGAAGTCTGCATTCAGATGCTTATATCTTTCCTTTTCTCCTTTGCTTTCTGCTTCTCTTTTTTTCACAGCTATTTGTAAGGCCTCCCCAGACAGCCATTTTGCTTTTTTGCATTTCTTTTCCCTGGGGATGGTCTTGATCCCTGTCTCCTGTACAATGTCATGAACCTCTGTCCATAGTTCATCAGGCATTCTGTCTATCATACTGCAGTATAAAAATGAATGTGGCAGTCCTAGACTTTGATAATATCAGTTTGTGATGGAAAGACAGGCCCAAAAAATTTCAGTTCACTGTGTACAGAAAATGTGAATAATGAGGAAGTTTCTACAAGTGCATGAAAAGATAAGGAATGTACAGAATGTAAAGTAACCACCCAGCAGTTGGACTGGCTGGTGGAAAAGGTTTGTTTTACAATCTCCTCTTGAAGGGTGATTTAATCCATACATTTTTGAGGTTGAATTTTGATACATTCTATTTAGTGAGTTCATCCTGATATCAGATATCTATTCCTACAACAATAAAGTAGTTTTGCACTGGAGGAGGAAAGGACAACTGGCCAAGAGCACCCAATTATCCAAGGGTACCTTTTTTTGTTACCTATTCTACTTTTCTTCTCATGATAATGGTAGCCCCCCCACCAAAAAAAAAAGTAGTTTATATTAGCTATACCACCCCCTGATCTCTATTAACCTGATTCAGTACTCTTCCAAAGAGATGATGTAAGCAAAAGCGTTGTGATTTTTGTGCAAACCTGGATCCACACGAGAGATAATCTCTCCCTACCATGACACATCACATGCATACTCAAAAATCAAAATATTAGATTCATGCAAATGATTTTCATGGTCCCTCTGCCCACTTTTAATTATATTCCATTCCAATAGAGAAATCCTAGGATAGCCACCACTATTATGCAAGATTAAACAATTTTTTTCAGTGCCTGTGTGGAATGACCCTGAGTTTATTATCAGTGAAGATACCTAAGTTTATATTGGTGCTGATATGCAAAGTACTAAGTGGTTAGTGCCCACATACATTACTTAATTTTTTTCTTACATGGGGAAGGAGGAGGAGGGAGTAAAATACTACAAAGAGAGCTTCATTTTTAGTTGGGGCATGCAGGGTCTATTCCCTGACCAGGGATCAAACCCAGGCCCCCTGCACTGGGAGCTCGGAATCTTAGCCACTAGACCACCAGGGAAGTCCCCTGTACTTTTACATGAATCATGAAACATGCTCCTAGTTATAGCTGTGGTGATAATTAAGGACATTGCAGCTTTGTTACTTCTCCCACCAGTTACCAGGCATGTGATAATTTAGTAACTCCCATTAGACATGATATAAGTATGTGTGTATGCCTGCAGGCATATATTTGTTTCTACTTGTAGTAATTTCGGATTCTCTTTGTGTTTTCTAGTCATTTTCAAGGAGCAATTCCAAATGCACATGACAGTGTATTTTTCTGGAGACATTAATTCTGTGTAAAATTTATTTAAAATTTATCATGTAAATCACCTATCATAGGCTTTTGGGGCTTCAAAATCACTGTGGACATTGACAGCTACATGAAAATAAAAGAAGCTTGCTCCTTGGAAGAAAAGCTATGACAAACCTAGATGGTGTAGTAAAAAATAGAGACATCACTTTGCTGACAAATGTCCATATAGTCAAAGCTATGGTTTTTCCAGTGGTCATGTATGAATATGAGAGTTGGACCATAAAGAAGGCTGAGCACAAAAGAATTGATGCTTTCAAACTATGATGTTGGAGAAGATTCTTGAGAGTCCCTTGGACTACAAGGAGATCCAACCAGTCAATCCTAAAGGAGATCAACCCTGAATATTCATTGGAAGGACTGATGCTGAAGCTGAAGCTCCAGTACTTTGGCCACCTGATGCAGTGAACCAACTCATTGGGAAAAAAAAAAAAAAAAAAAAACCTGATGCTGGAAAAGATTGAAGGAAGGAGGAGAAGGGGCAACAGAGGATGAGATGGTTGGATGGCATCACTGACTCAATGGACATGAGTTTGAGCAAACTCTGGGAGATGGTAAAGGTAAATGGTCAAGAACAAGGAAGCTATGGCTTGCTGCAGTCCATGGGGTTGCAGAGAGTCAGAAACAATTGAGCGACTGAACAACAGCGAGAGTATAGCTAGCCATAAAAACCACACAAAAAAACTAGAGTTATCCATTGTACACATAAAGTGAAGATCATAGGAAATAGTCTGGTAAATTTTTGTAAGGGAAATACAATAAATGAATACCCTCAGAAAATAATACTATTTCACCTTCCCCTTCAATGCAGGATGAAATTTATATAATCAATTCTTATGAGTCTATGGATTATCTGGGTAGCTTTACTAATTTTGACTGGACTCATTCATGTGTCTCCATTTGTCTGTGTGTCAACCCTGCTAAATTTGTCTAGGTTTTTTTTTTTTTTAACTTAATTTTACTTACAATACTGTATTGGTTTTGCCATACATTGACATGAATCCGCCACGGGTGTACATGAGTTCCCAATCCTGAACCCCCCTCCCACCTCCCACCCCATATCAACTCTCTGGATCATCCCCGTACACCAGTCCCAAGCATCCTGTATCCTGTATCGAACATAGACTGGTGATTCGTTTCTTACATGATAGTATACATGTTTCAGTGCCATTCTCCCAAATCATCCCACCTTCTCCGTCTCCCTCAGAGTCCAAAAGTCCATTCTATACCTCTGTGTCTCTTTTGCTGTCTCACATATAAGGTTATCATTACGATCTTTCTAAATTCCATTGTCTAGGTTTTTGTTTGTTGTTTTTCATGTATTTGGGGCTTGGCTGGCTGTAGGTTTGTCTAGAATATCCTTAGCTGAGAAAATGGGCTCTTCTCCAAATGATCTGTGTTTTCCATCAGATTAGTTTCTTCTCACAAGGGAGGGGGGTACCCAACTGAGAGAACAGAATCAGGCAAAGCACCTGAAAGTTGCAGACCATCACTTCAAAAACACAGGAAATCACAGGACAGTCCAGATGCAGAATATAAAGAAATGGGTTTTGCCTCTTACAGAGAGAAGCTGCAAAGTCACTTTGCAAAAGCATGAATATGGGGTTGAGTGAAAAATTGGGATCACTTTTGCAATCAAGACAATAATATACATGTATAAAGGGTCATGATATTTACTATGGAGAGAAAGAAGAAAAGAGTTCAAAAGATATCAGAAGGCTATTTGCACAGAAATACTGGGCTATGGTAAAGTTCTGGGTTCCTGGGTGGTTTCGGTGATAAAGAACCACCTGCCAATGCAGGAGAAGCAGGCAGGAGAGGCGTGTTTGACCCTTGGGTCAGGAAGATCCCCTGGAATAGGATCCCACTCCAGTGTTCTTGCTTGGAAAATACCATGGACAAAGGAGCCAGACAGGCTACATTGCTTGGTGTCACAAAGAGTTGGACTTGACTGAGCAGAGAACAGCAGCAATAGCAGCAGGCTTTAATTGAGGGAAAAAGGAAAACCATTGGAGGATTTTGAACAAAAGAGTCATGTCCACATGAAGGGATATGAAGAAAGCGATTAGCATAAATCTGGAGTTCAAAGGTGAGGTCTAAGTTGAGAATACACATATAATCTGCTAAAGTTGTAAAATTCTCATTTATATTATATACATTTAATACATTTCATTAAATTATATTTATATGAATTTAATATATCATGAAATAATATGAAATCCTGATTTCTGTAAACATATGTGAGAAAGTTGTACCATTTGCAGATTTGATAAATATGGTTTCTATATCTGCTCCCAAGTTTAGCATGTAAGAAACAAACCCAGTTATTTGCTTTTTGCATCCATATAAATCAGTGGTTACTGGAAAAAGAATATTTTTAATCTTGGTTGCATTTTGCTACCAAGAAAAATAAACTATGTTTACTTTTAACATAATTTTTTTTTCAAATAAACATAGTTTATTTAAATATTGCCTCTTTTTTTCCCCCCACTTTGGCATGTCCATGAATCTCCTCCAGTCCTGGGTCATTTTTCACCTATATGAATGCTAAAGACATCAACCAATGAAATGTTTTACTTGTATTAAAGTAATATATACACACAAATGATTAAATAAATATATGTAATTTGGGGAGAATCAGTGCAGAACCTAAAAGAAAAGCCATGGCTAACTTCTAACAGAAAGTGTATATAGTTGTGATCTTTCTGTATTTCTAGGAAGCTAACACAATTGACCCAACTCAGAGATTCCAATTAACTTGGCATCTGTTGAAAACAGAGCAGAACAGCAAACAATCTGTTTCAAATATTTTTGCATAAAGTGGCTAACAGACAGTTTAATAAAGCAAAAAAAATAAGGGGAATAAGTTTAGTAATTCATTGACAATTAAGTAATGAGTAGTTGATAACTTGTAAGAAAAGGCAATTCAGATAACCAATCATAAACAAGCAGAGAATAGAAATTTAGAGTTTTAACATAAAAGCATAAAAAACAATAACTTCAGGAGGTGTAGCATTCTACTAATAACACTAAGAAAGATTTATTTAATGCAAAATATTATGAATTTCAAAAAATGAATCCTATGGTTATTAAAAATTGATAAAGCAAATTATTATACTATAGGAGTATATATATATATGCACACACACACTGTACATAAAGTGCATGCAAGATATGTTTAGCAATGAAATACAATGGCTTATTCTGACCGTATTTAACATATTTATTTGATTTTTTAAGTTTTTTTTTTTTGTCTTCCTTGTGAAAATGCAAGAAACGTTTACTTGAGAGATACTTATATGAGACACTTGTAAGTGAAGCTTCTTTGATGATGATATTCTGAATTTCCTCAGTGAAGATTCTGTCAGTCTCAAAATTTACAGATGCTGCACTGAAATGTAAAAGGTGATCAAATGTTAAAGTCCTAAGCGATCCACATGACTCACTGTTAATAATAAGTTCTCTTCCTTTTAGATTTCCATTACAGTGAATAATTTCTAGACGAGACAACATAGTCACTATAGTTAAGAATACTATATTTTATATCTGAGTGATATATGAAACCACTGGAGGATTTTAATGGTAATATGATATATTCTGACATATTTGGTTGTTGTCATTGTTATCTTTGACAGCTTAATTGAGGTATACTATCAATACCTTAAAATGTACCCATTTAAGTGTTAGTGCACATACTGGTATAACTATATCAACACAGTCTACTGTATATTTGGAATATATATGGAATATTTAAATCACCTCTAAACATTTCCTGCTGCCCATTTTCAATCAAATGTCTTCTCCTATCTCTTACTCAAGAAAATATGGATCACTTTTTGATATGTAGGCTTGCTGTGTTTAGAAATTGCATATATTTGTAGCGTATTTTTAGATTCCACATACAAGCAAAATCATATGTTATTTGTCTTTTTCTGACTTACTTCAGTCAGTGTGACAATCTCTAAGTCCATCCATGATGCTACAAATGACATTATTTCATTCTTTTTTAAGGCAGCATAATATTTCATGTATATATGTAGTACATCTTTATGCATTCCTGTGTTGATGGACATTTAGGCTGTGTCCCTATCCCAGATAATATAAATAATGCTCCAGTGAACATTGGGGTGCATGTATTATTTCAAATTATGATTTTCTCCAAATATATGTCCATAAGTAGGATTGCTCGATCATATCATTGCTATATTTTTAAAGGAACATCCATGTTGTATTGTTCAGTTGCTCAGTTGTGTCTGTTTTTGACCCCATGGACTGAAGCATGCCAGGCTTCCCTGTCCTATACTAACTCCTGGAGTTTGCAACTCATGTGCATTGAGTCAGTGATGCCATCCAACCATCTCATCCTCTGTCACTCTCTACTCCCACTGCCCTCAGTCTTTCCCAGCATCAGAGTCTTTTCAGATGAGTTGGTTCTTCACATCAGATGGCCAAAGTATTGGAGTTTCAGCTTCAGCATTAGTCCTTCAGTGAATATTCAGTGTTGATTTCTTTTAGGACTGACTGGTTTGATCTCCTTGCTGTCCAAGTGATTCTAAAGAGTCTTCAGTACCACAGTTTGAAAACACCTATTCTTCAATGCTCAGCCTTCTTTATTGTTCAACTTTCACATTTGTTCATTACTATTCCAATGCACAGTCCCATCAACAGTATAGGAGGGTTCCCTTTTGTCAGTATTTATAGCTAATAGATTTTTTTGTTGATGTCCATTCTCACTGATGTGAGATAACTCATTGTCATTTTGATTTGCATTTCTCTAATAATTAGTGATGTTGAGCATGATTTAATATGATTTTCTGGCTATTTGTATGTCTTTCTTGGAGAAAAATATACTTAGATCTTCCTCTCACTTTTTGATTGGTTGTTTGATTTTGATATTGAATTTCATGAGCTGGTTGTATATTCGAGACTTAATGCTTTGTAGGTCACTTTATTTGCAAATACTTTCTTCCATCCTGATGGTTGTTTTCTTGTTTCCTTTGCTGTACAAAAGCTTTCAAGTTCAATTAGACCCCATTTTTTCATTTTTGTTTTATTTTCATTACTCTAGAAGGTGGATCAAAAAAAATCAAATGAACTTTTTCGGAAAACAGAAATAGAGTCACAAATGTAGAAAATGAATTTATGGTCACAAGAGGGGAAAAAAAAATGGAGAAGGCAATGGCACTCCACTCCAGTACTCTTGCTTGGAAAATCCCATGGACGGGGGAGCCTGGTAGGCTGCAGTCCACGGGGTCGTGAACAGTCAGACATGACTGAGCGACTTCACTTTCACTTTTCACTTTCATGCATTGGAGAAGGCAATGGCACCCGACTCCAGTGTTCTTGCCTGGAGAATCCCAGGGACAGGGGAGCCTGGTGGGCTTCCATCTCTGGGTCGCACAGAGTCGGAAATGGCTGAAGCGGCTTAGCAGCAGCAGCAGAAGGGAAAAATGGGGGATGAGATAAATTGGGAGTTTGAGATTGACATATACAAGCTATTATGTATAAAAAAGATAACTAATAAGAATTAGCACAGCACAGGAACTCTACTCAATACTTTGTAATGGCCTTAATATAGGAAGAGAATCTAAAATATAGCAGATGTATATGTGTCTATATATATATAATAAATGCTTCACTTTGCTGTATAGCAGAAACTAACACAACATTGAAAATCACTATACTCCCAATAAGTATTACTAAAGAAGAAATTTCCTATAAATAGGTCATACAATAATTTTTTGTGTTTGTTAGGATTCTTTCTCTTAGCATGATGTTTTGAGATTTATCTATTAATATTATGTTAATATTTCATTAACATTAATGAATGTTAATGTGTTAATATTTCATTACCTTTTTATTGCTGAGAAGTGTTCCAACTTTTTCATAGATATATAGCAAGAAATTGACTGAAAAATCTTAAGAGATCTACAAGACTTACTCTCTAATTTTACAAACAAGATATTTGATATTCAGAAAAGTGAAGTGTCCAGACAAAATACACAGAGCTAGTTGATGGCCAAGCCCTCTGACAATAGTAACCAGCTCTCTGAACTTTAAAAAAAAATGTCTCATAACACTTTCTCTTTCTACTTTTTCCTGCCTTCTGTCCTGAATCTTATACCCATGAGTCATTTTTAATGTTTTCATTCTCTCTTCATGAATAGATTTCTCATTTATTCAAAATAAATTTTTTGAAATTGAATTTCATCAACATTTATAATGAAGCCATATGCTTCTCCCTGCTTCTGTTTTATATTTCCTCTAGCTGTTACTTCTATTAGCCCAGAAAAACATCTCTTTAAGAAGTCCAACTTATAAAACTATGATAGTTTTAATTATACATTTTGATGTGATTTACATTTGTATTTTTCATTTATTTTGATGTTGTATCAATAATAACATTTACATTTTAAACCCTAGTACTCTACTTATTCCATTTGTTGAGGAAAGTTTTTCCTTCACCTATTTCATTTGATTTGTGACACTCCATCATCTAAACCTTCTACTTTATCTTCATAATCTTCACTTTCCAGACTAAATTTCTTTCTTCAAGGATATATCCTTTATGAAATTACCTACTGACATAAATAGCTCTCGATATAATACACAAATCTCAAAGTGGCAACGAGTAGTTTGAAATGACGTTGCTGACACATTTGATACATCTATACAGTTTTCTTATTTCATTAGAGCAAGTGTATAAAGATTGATAGATTTCCTCTGTTAATAACAAATTTGACAGTACTTGGAGAAAAACATCTGCATAACAATGGTACCAAAGCCAGATGTCAGTTTCTTTAGACCTGTTTTTAATGATTGAGTGCTGTCAGGTTTCAAGTTTCACCATCCCTTCTCTCCTCCTCCTGCCCCACATTTAGATAAGCAGAGAACAGAGTCTTTGTGCTCCTTATCTCAACCCTGGCATGAGGGTCACATCCACAATCCTCTGCCCACAACTGGAAACATTATGCCTGGCCCTACCCCTGAATCATAATAGCATCCCTAAGCCAGTCTCATCTCACATGCTAGTAAAGTAATGCTCAAAATTCTCCAAGCCAGACTTCAGCAATATGTGAACCGTGAACTTCCTGATGTTCAAGCTGGTTTTAGAAAAGGCAGAGGAACCAGAGATCAAATTGCCAACATCCGCTGGATCATGGAAAAAGCAAGAGAGTTCCAGAAAAACATCTATTTCTGCTTTATTGAATATGCCAAAGCCTTTGACTGTGTGGATCACAGTAAACTGTGGAAAATTCTGAAAGAGATGGGAATACCAGACCACCTGACCTGCCTCTTGAGAAATCTGTATGCAGGTCAGGAAGCAACAGTTAGAACTGGACATGGAACAACAGACTGGTTCCAAATAGGAAAAGGAGTACGTCAAGGCTGTATATTGTCACCCTGCTTATTTAACTTATATGCAGAGTACATCATGAGAAATGCTGGACTGGAAGAAACACAAGCTGGAATCAAGATTGCTGGGAGAAATATCAATAACCTCAGATATGCAGATGACACCACCCTTATGGCAGAAAGTGAAGAGGAGCTAAAAAGCCTCTTGTTGAAAGTGAAAGAGGAGAGTGAAAAAGTTGGCTTAAAGCTCAACATTCAGAAAACGAAGATCATGGCATCTGGCCCCATCACTTCATGGGAAATAGATGGGGAAACAGTAGAAACAGTGTCAGACTTTGTTTTTTTGGGCTCCAAAATCACTGCAGATGGTGACTGCAGCCATGAAATTAAAAGGCGCTTACTCCTTGGAAGAAAAGTTATGACCAACCTAGATAGTATATTCAAAAGCAGAGACATTACTTTGCCGACTAAGGTCCGTCTAGTCAAGGCTATGGTTTTTCCTGTGGTCATGTATGGATGTGAGAGTTGGACTGTGAAGAAGGCTGAGCGCCGAAGAATTGATGCTTTTGAACTGTGGTGTTGGAGAAGACTCTTGAGAGTCCCTTGGACTGCAAGGAGATCCAACCAGTCCATTCTGAAGGAGATCAACCCTGGGATTTCTTTGGAAGGAATGATGCTAAAACTGAAGCTCCAGTACTTTGGCCACCTTATGCGAAGAGCTGACTCATTGGAAAAGACCCTGATGCTGGGAGGGATTGGGGGCAGGAGGAGAAAGGGACGACCGAGGATGAGATGGCTGGATGGCATCACGGACTCAATGGACGTGAGTCTGAGTGAACTCCGGGAGTTGGTGATGGACAGGGAGGCCTGGCGTACTGCGATTCATGGGGTCGCAAAGAGTCGGACACGACTGCGCGACTAAACTAAAGTGAAGCCAGTCTCCTTTCCAAGCTCTCTCAAACCATTTTAGAACAACTTGGGAGGCCTACTCTTTACTCCTCCAAAACACTTATTTTGCAAGTGCAAACATATCTTATTTTATTGCACTTTCTTTTCTTGCACTTTGGAGATATTAAGTGTTTTACAAATTGAAAGTTTGTGCAACCCTGCCCCAAGCAAGTCTAAGGGCAGCATTTTTCAAAAAACATTTGATCACTCTGTGTCTCTGTGTCACATTTTGGTAATTCTCACAATATCTCAAACTTCTTCATTATTATTATATTTGCTATGGTGATCTGTGATCAGGGACTTTGGATGTCACTATTGTAATTGTTTTAGGGTGCAAACTGCATCCATAAAAGATCTTGTGACATCCTAAATTATTATGAGAATGAATCAATGAATTAATGTATACAAAAAGTCACAGGATAACACTTGGTTACTAAAACACATTCAGTGTTACCTAGCATTATTAGCATTTTTATTGATATTGTTGAAATAAGCATGGGGATAAGCATCAGACATTTATTGTCCCAGTCCTATTGTTCAGTTATATTTGAACTGTGAAGAATGTTTTCACATTTTCACATTTCATGTATTTCCGTTCAATTCAATTTTTAAAAGGCTTTTCACTGCCAAAATGGACCTTAAATGCTAATTTTTAATTATATATGAACTCTCCTCACACTTTTCTCCTTCATTTTTTTTTCCTCTTCAATTAAAGTGCGACAATTCCTTAGATGGTGCAATTGTCTTTGACAGTATTGCTGAAAATCTCAGTTTTGAGGTAGCTAACAAATAAATTAAGGGAACAGTCAGTGCCAGCTACTGACCTTGTGTTATCAGAGGCCAAGGAAACAACCCAATGCTTTTATTTTTTAGCTTCTTTATTTGTTTTTAGATTCTATGTATAACAATGAGATCATATAATATTTTTTTTTCATTCAATTTATTTCTGATTTATTTATTTCATCCATGTTGTAGAAAATGGCAGGGCTTTTTTTCTTTTTTTTCCTTGTTATGGCTAAATAATATTTTGTTATAAATTCTTGCTCTTAAATGACTTATAGTCCAATAGATTAATATAGTCAATGTAACTATTTTTTCTTAATTCTTAAATTGAGTTCTATTTTTAGGAAGATTCAAATTGTACTATGTGGTGTAAATCAAAATATATGAAGTGCAATTTTTTATTCTCTCAGTTGTATTCCTTTCCTCAAAAGAGAAAATTAAGGAATAGATTTCATGGTTTCCTACTTTCTGATTCTCAATTCGAAGCTCAAAATCTCATACTGTAGAGATTTTCAACCAGAATGACACTCAAAACCTGCCAGCTGAATAGTTTACTGTTTTATTTACAAGGCGATGGTTTCCCATATTATTTGTCATCAGTGGAGAGAATTATAAAAGGTAAAATTAGAATAGATTAAAATACATTGTAGTTGTAGGTGAAATATTTAGCAAATTCATAAGTAAATTTATGTAAATAATACCTAGTCACAGAGAACAAGGTGAGTAATGCATAGTGTTCAAAAACCAAGGATTATATAAAGACTTAGGAACAATTATTTTCCATGTTTTCTGGACTGAATATTTGTGTTCCCTGAAAATTCATATGTTAAAGCCCTAACCCCTAGTGTGACGATATTTGGAAGTGAGGCCCTTGGAAGGAAGTAGATTTAAATGAGGTCATGAAAGTGGAACCCTTATAATAGGATTAGTGTTCTTATAAGAGAAAAGAAGGAGAGATTTAAGTACTCTGTCTTATTCTATCTCTCTGTTTCTCTCTCAGCCATGTAAGGACATAGCAAGAAGGTGCAGCCTATAAACCAGTAAGAAGTCCTTCACCAGGGACCAAATTGACCAGTAACTTGATATTGGAATTCCTGACCTCTAGAACAGTAAGTAAGATGTAAATTCCTGTTTAAACCATCTAATCGATACTATTTTGTTAGAGCAATGAAAATTTGAGGTGAGTATAGAAGGAATAAATAGGGTAAAAAGTAACTAAATGCAATGTAGTTATAATAATGTTATCAATGAAAATAATACTTTTTTAATGTCTCAACAAACAAAAATCAAAAAAAAGGAAAAGGAATATACAATCTTACAAGATAAAAAGTTAAAACTGATATTCTGTATTCTAGTGTTTTATAATTAGTTGTTAAAAAGGAAACTACACACATTAGATATTTTTACACTACTATCTAAACTCAGGAATAACTGGAATATGTGATATTTTCTTGAATAATTAATTTTCAGAGTTAACAAATATGTTTTAAAATTAATTATATATATATTATTTTCTTACATTAATTTTCTGGTTACTAAGTATATGCTCATTATATCTTTTTAAAAAACATAAAAGAAGACAGGTTATTATAGTCTATATTTATTTAATTCTATATATTATTTAATAGATATTTTAACAAATTCAAATTACATTTACTATTTTAATTATATAAATCTGACAATGTCTAAAGTCAAGAAATAGTGTCATTTAAAAAATTCAACCAATCGACATTAGAAAACTTGATATTTCATTGCCTTAACTTGAATTTAGTGATATTAAAAATATGTGAATATAGAACTTTAGAGTTTCCAATACTTCTATTAGTTACCTAGTCTTGTTCGAGCCCATTTCCTCCCACACAGGGGAAATTATTTGCACAGTTTCTGGTAATTTGTAAGAAATTTTCGTATATTGAAAGACATTTCTTTGCATTCATATAGCATTTATTTCCAATGCACCTATGTGTCTCTTAAAATTGTCTTTATGGCATGTCATTTATGATTCTAGATGTCAATTTGTTATGAGCCAATCTTTTTTTCCTTTGGCATCTTTTGTATGAGATGATACATACAAAATATATATATTTGGGTTCTTAATTTACTGTTTATTTCTTAAACACTGTGATATAGTGTCATTTTAAAAATTCAACCAATCGACATTAGAAAACTTGATATTTCATTGCCTTAACTTGAATTTAGTGATATTAAAAATATGTGAAACTTTAGAGTTTCCAATACTTCTATTAGTTACCTAGTCTTGTTCGAGCCCATTTCCTCCCACACAGGGGAAATTATTTGCACAGTTTCTGGTAATTTGTAAGAAATTTTCGTATATTGAAAGACATTTCTTTGCATTCATATAGCATTTATTTCCAATGCACCTATGTGTCTCTTAAAATTGTCTTTATGGCATGTCATTTATGATTCTAGATGTCAATTTGTTATGAGCCAATCTTTTTTTCCTTTGGCATCTTTTGTATGAGATGATACATACAAAATATATATATTTGGGTTCTTAATTTACTGTTTATTTCTTAAACACTGTGATATTTTTGTGGCATGCCTGTAAGAAGCACGGGGGATGCCGCACGGGATGGAGTCAATGGTGTTGTCACTTAGGTAGACCCATGGGATGTTGTTTGAGGTCTTGGCTGATTAGTTATAGTAAAATGAAAACAAACAAAAGACAGCTACTTCCCTCAGGCAATTGCAACTCTTGGCACACAAATAGTGCTGCTCCAAAGGTGTGCAAAAATGATAAAAGACTACAGGGAGAAAAGGTATCTCCCCATATCTGACAAAAAGAATGAAGTTCTGTCACCTATGACAGTTGGAGAGAAAGCAGTACTTTTGTCACCTTGTTAATGTCTACAACTTTGGACGACCCACAACAATATGTATTCCAAAATGTTAATAGTGATAGAAGACTTGAAGAATACCAACTGGAGAAGCCAGCACTCAGCAGAGAGATATTAGGAAACAAAAACAGCCATGAGGCAGGATATAAACTTGTTCTTAAAAAAAAAGGAAGAAAGTTCCTGAAAATTCCCAGTGGCCAAGAAAGTAGCAGATGAGGAAAGTATTTGTGGTTTGGGAAATTTTGGTTATGTAGCTAGGTGACAAAAAGGTCATAAAAGTTTATGTGCTCTGAAATGTTACTGTTGTTTATTGTGGTTATTTTACATTTTGATGGTAATAATAGACTTGTGCAGAGAAAAAAATGAGATTAGTATATAATTCCATTTGCTGCTTTGCTTACACATTCAAATTCAACATAAATGCAAAGCATATAATTTTTATTATTTCACATCTTCTTCCAGAACCTACACATTTCCACTGGCTATTACTAGTGTTGAAAGTGAATTTCAAACCAAATTTAGTTTTAAGAGAAAACAGAAAGACTAGGGAGAAAAATATTTTAAAAAGTGGTGAAAAGAAAACATTAAGGAAAATGACAAGGATGATCAGGGACATGAAAAATAAAATAATATTTTGGTTAATATCTAAATCATTTTCATACAATATAAGCCATTCTTTCTGATGCATAAGCTCTAATATTCATTCTTTCTCTTGTCAATTATTTTGCTCTTGAAAACATTTCTCACCTTTAAAACATTAAATATAAGGCTACAAAGCCAGAAATTGATGTCTTAGAAATGCTACTTTTGGAAGAATAAGGTTGATGTTCTTCAGTTTTCTAATCTCTTGAATTTCCTTCTGGTTTTATCAATGGACGATAGATTAACAAAAGCTAAGATCAGTGTGGGCATGTGTCTGTTGCAGAAAATAATTCATACACATCAACGCGTGCAATCCTATATATGTTACCTCAAAAAAACTGATATGAAAGACGTTAGTCAAGATTCATGATGAGCAATACTAATTTTTTAAAAAATCTGAACACAGTGGTAGAAAACACTGAGAATCAAAGGCTGTGATAAGAATGCACAAGGATCTGTGTGACAGATTCAAATGAATAAAAATGTGATAGAAGCATGAACATTATCTTCCTGTTTCTTTAACTTGATACTGAGAAGAGAAATGGCCATAGACAAGATAAAAAGAAGCCCTGCTTTGTGGAATAGAATAAATGACTTTAGATTTAGAAATGATATTGACCCCTCATCTCAGACATTGAAGAAACTGTAGAAGGATGAGGGGAATGGAAAGGATGAGAAGAAAACTGATTATTCACTTAGAACTTCAGTTCGTCTGAAGTAATCACAAAGTACAGATTCAAATGAATAAAAATGTGATAGAAGCATGAACATTATCTTCCTGTTTCTTTAACTTGATACTAAGAAGAGTAATGGCCATAGACAAGATAAAAAGAAGCCCTGCTTTGTGGAATAGAATAAATGACTTTAGATTTACAAATGATATTGACCCCTCATCTCAGACATTGAAGAAACTATAGAAGGATGAGGGGAATGGAAAGGATGAGAAGAAAACTGATTATTCACTTAGAACTTCAGTTCGTCTGAAGTAATCACAAAGTAAGGGAGAAAGTAGCAGTGACTTTTACTGATCATCAAAGCTGCAGATAAAATCTCAGACCAATAAGAATAGAAAAAGACATGAAATGATATAAAAACTTACCACTTCTCAATTTGAGAATGAGTTTAGAAATTCAATTTTTAATTCCAAATCTATGTACCCTCTATTTTTTAAATATTAATATTTAAGAACATATTAAAAAATTAAATTATAGATGGCAGGTAAAAATTTTTTTTAATAGCCAGAGAGGCTTAAAAGGACAAAAAATAAATTTGTGGTGATATTGAGTCACTTTATTATAATAGGATTAATGCACCTGAAGTGGATTTCATATTTGCAAATTTACTGAAAATTTATAAGAAACATTCATAAAAATACTTATGGAGAAGCAGTCAAGAAATACATAGAAAATGTGGAAGAATCATTGTATCATGGTCTGTATATTTAAAGTCAGTGCCAATACAAATATTATTTTAAAATACATAATTATTATCTACATAAAAATTTATTCATCTTTGAGACCAGTTTCAAAGTCTTATATCACTCAGAGTTTCCCCAATATTTCTTCTTCTTATATAGACTTAAAAGCTCCTTATTGAACATTTTACAATAACAGCATAATGGGCAATTTCTCCATTTATTAAATTAATAATGTTTAAAAGCCTACATGTGAATAAATACATGTACAAATTAATTTCAGGTTATCATAAATTTTATTAATTAAATAATACAGGTTACCCTGATTAAAAACATATACAAGCTACTACCCAAAGCAGTCTGCAGATTTAATATAATCTCTATCAAATTACCCATGACAAATAATCTTATAACAAATGTCCTAAAATTGTATGAAATGATAAAAAATCCAAAATTGCCAAGGCAATCCTGAGGGAAAAGAACAAAGCTGGAGGCAAAACTTTAGACAATGCTACAAAACTATAGTAATCAAAACAAGATGGTATTGGCACAAAAACAGATATATGGACCCCTGAAAGAGAATAGAGAGCCCAGAAATAAACCCACATAACTATGGGCAAATAACCTTCAACAAAGGAGGCAAGAATATATAAGGAAGAAAAAAGCAGTCTCTCCAGCAAGTGGTATTGAGAAAGCTGGAGGCTACATGTAAGAGAATGAAATTAGAACAGCCTCTAATACCATATACAAAAATAAAAATAATAATAATAAGTTCAAAATGGAATAAAGACCTAAATGTACACCATTAAAATTAGATTTAGTTTTTGGACAACCACTATACTGGGATACCAAACTTTATATGCTGCTGCTGCTAAGTCGCTTCAGTCGTGTCCGACTCTGTGTGACCCCATAGATGGCAGCCCACCAGGCTCCCCCGTCCCTCGGATTCTCCAGGCAAGAACACTGAAGTGGGTTGCCATTTCCTTCTCCAATGCATGAAAGTGAAAAGGGAAAGTGACCTAATTTTGTTAATTGGATTTCCCTGGTAGCTCAGTGGTAACGCAGGAGATGCAGGTTTGATTCCTGGGTCAGAAAGATTCCCTGGAGAAGGAAATGGCAACCCACTCCAGTACTATTGCCTGGGAAATCCCATGTGCAGAGGAGACTGAAAGGCTGCAGTCCACAGGGTTGGAAGAAGAGTCAGAAATGACTTAGTGATTAAGCAAAACAGCAAGTTTTGTTAATAAAAAGTATATGCAAAAACAACATAAATATATAAGCATGTTTTCTTGATAAAATTATCAGGAGCAGCTCCTAGAGGAAGTGGTAATTAAGTCCTGAATATGTGGTTCTTGCATACTCAGTCATGTCTGACTCTTTGCCACCCCATAGACTGTGGCCCGTTAGGCTCTTCTGTCCATGGAATTTTCCAGGTAAAAATATTGGGTGTGTTGCCATTTCCTACTCTAGGGAATCTTCCTGGCCCAGAGATCAAACTCAGATCTCCTGCATTGGCAGGCAGGTTCTTTACCACTAATGTCACCTGGGAAGCCCAGTACATGATACGAAGATGTGGTAGGATTCAGCTAAGTGGAACAGGGAAAGATCTTGGTGAAAATCATTTAAGTGACAGTTACAAGGAGGTTTGCCAGAAGCCAGCATGAGGAATCCCACCCATGACAAGGTCATGTGGCAGAGATTTGATGGGCAAGGTCGAGTCAGATCTCAGGTTTTCCCCCTGACATTTCCTGAGCATGTACCCCCCAAAAATAAGAATCTGCCTGCTTTTCCACTCTTCTGACATTCTCTGGAAAAAGTCAACTCAGGGCTTTAGTCTTCTGCATTTGAAAGAGTGTTTCAATCCAAAAACCCCTCTGATGGCTTTCTAGCCTGCCTGCAGGACNAGCATGTACCCCCCAAAAATAAGAATCTGCCTGCTTTTCCACTCTTCTGACATTCTCTGGAAAAAGTCAACTCAGGGCTTTAGTCTTCTGCATTTGAAAGAGTGTTTCAATCCAAAAACCTCTCTGATGGCTTTCTAGCCTGCCTGCAGGCTGCGCATGTGATTGTTTGAGGCCTCCAGACTTCGGGAGGCACAGGAAGCTTAAAACATCCTAGGAATGTAAGGGCTTCCGAGGAGTCATAATCATTAGAATAGGACTGATTAAAGGTTTCATTTGTTGAGCCAATACTTGCTGCTAAATTTTCATGTCTTGTATAATTGGTATATAGAAAAACAGGTAGTAGACCTGGTATTAGCAATATTAGATCTTTGAGTTAAGTACTTTCTTTGTTATAACTCACTGCACCTTTGTCCTACAGGAATGTAACTTTATTTAGTATTTTGAAGGTGATGCAGAGTAAAGAAAAAACACTTCTAGGGAAAAGGAGTTTTCTGGTTGATAGACAATCACCCAGGAAGAGAGCCATAAAAATGTTAACAGGCCTCTTGGCCAGAAGATGATGTAAATCACCTGAGACCTTTTGTATACGGGAGGGTGTGCAAAAAGAAAGCCTGGTTTCTGGGCTGCTAACGCTGCATAATCTTGTATTACCCATTGATCTCTATGTAAAAAAAAAGGTATAAAAGGCCTTGAAGAACAATACAGGTGGGGCTAGTCATTGGAAGGACTGGTTTCCCCCGTGTCTCCTATTTTCTCTCATTTCAGGCTGAATTTCCATCTGGGGCGTGGAGGCTCGCCATGTCTACTTACTTGTCCCGGCTGCTAAGATCCACGCGCAAGAGAGTCCAGGGCGGGGCACTCTCTGATATTCAAATGGACGCCGGTGGCCTAACGTAGATGGTGCAAGCTCCTTGTCTGGAACTTTATTGGCTTTCCACGTAAACCAAGTTATTCAGCCTTCTTTTCTCCATCTTAATTTTCCTACTACACCATTTCTTCCTAATCTAATCTTATACTAATAAATAAGTTTTCCTCGCCTATCCATCCCTGCCTGGAATCACCCTGGATCCACCGGGGCTGGACCCCGGCAACCGCAGATGGTGACTGCAGCCATGAAATTAAAAGACGCTTACTTCTTGGAAGGAAAGTTATGACCAACCTAGACAGCATATTAAAAAGCAGAGACATTACTTTGCCAACAAAGGTCCATCTAGTCAAGGCTATGGTTTTTCCTGTAGTCATGTATGAATGTGAGAGTTGAACTATAAAGAAAGCTGAGCACCAAAGAATTGATACTTTTGAACTGTAGTGTTGGAGAAGATGCTTGAGAGTCCCTTGGATGGATCCAACCAGTCCATCCTAAAGGAGATCAGTCCTGGGTGTTCATTGGAAGGACTGATGTTGAAGCTGAAACTCCAATTCTTTGGCCACCTGATGCAAAGAGCTGACTCATTTGAAAAGACTCTGATGCTGGGAAAGATTGGGGGCAGGAGGAGAAGGGGACAACAGAAGATGAGATGGTTGGATGGCATCACCGACTCGATGGACAGGGGTTTGGGTGGACTCCGGGAGTTGGTGATGGACAGGGAGGCCTGGCGTGCAGCAGTGCATGGGGTCGCAAAGAGTCGGACACGACCGAGCGAGTGAACTGAACTGAACTGAACTGCACAGCACCTGAAATGTACTAAAAGTCACTGACTTGTCACGTGGATGAACAGTATCATGGCATGAGTAAACATCATGACATGTAAAGTGTTTGTAGAAAGCTGTTGTTAAAGTCCACGTAAGAAAGGAATCAGACTTGACTGCAGAGTGATTCTAGCCCTCGTCAGAGGCAAAGGAAGGAGAAAGAACTTACTCATATCTCCAGAACCGAACCAGCAGTTTTTACAAGCGTGCTCCCACTGCTGGCGGCTGGAGCAGGGTTCGCGGTGAGGTGCGTCACCAGACTGCACCCGTCTCCCTCTGTGTGGGGTGGTTTCGACCACAACCTACAACATCCCCCGTTCCCCTGAGCAGAGGAGATGGAACCCTGAAACTTGGGCTGCAGAGAGAGCTCCAGCTTTCTTAGGATGGAAAGGTAGTGGTTGCTGAACTGGCTCTGGGAAGCCAGTGGTCCACCTGGCCCGATCTGGGGGTCAGTGTGGGGCTGCAGGTCAGTCCCCCGCTCCAGCCCGCCCAGGACGGCCGCCGGCTCACGCTGCACACGGATGCGGTGAGCTGTGGCTGGAGGGAAGGCAGCGAAGCTGGGAGGGAAGTCGTGGCTCCTCTATGGTTGCAAAGGTCACTCGCTGCAGAGGCACTTCCTGTTGCTTTGTTCTCGGGCCGCTTCCTTGTGGCTGGAAACCAACAGCAGCACTGCCTTGCCTGACTCGTGCAGAGCCCTGCCCGCCCGACGCTGGCTGACCCTGGCTGACCTGTGCAGAGCCCTGCCCTCTCCCTGCCCACCCCGACCTGGCTGACCTGTGCGAAGGTCTGCCCGCCCCGACCCTGGCTGACCTGTGCGGAGCCCTGCCCGCCTGACCCTGGCTGACTCTGGCTGACCCTGGCTGACCTGTGTGGGGCCCTGCCCACCGACCCCTGGCTGACCTGTGCGGAGCCCTGCCCGCCCGACCCCTGACCCCTGGCTGCCTGGCATCCTCGTCACCCCTG
>SJXQ01002282.1:145155-160405 GCA_006408695.1 Aepyceros melampus
TGGGACACGGGCCGCTGCGCCCCTCCCTCCCAGCTCCTCACCCCTCTCCTGGCTTCAAATAAAGAGTTTCAGCATCCCCGGTGATTCTGCTTGTCTATGGGGTCCCTCGGAGGGGGCTGAGGCAGGGAGGGGTGTGGGGGCCGGGGTGGGGCCCCCAGCCTGTCAAGGAGAGGACCTCAGGTCCATGCCTGGGCAGGTCTGGGAAGGCGAGTTACAGCCCTGGAGGTGAATCACCACACGTCAACTGGTTCAGACGCCTTTGGGGGGATTTTTGGTGTTTTATATGAGATTTAGAGACTCTGATGGCATCCACGAGGCAGCGAGCCTCGGAGATGAGAGGCAGGGCTCTGACGCCCTGAGCACAGAGGCTGCTGGGCAGGGCGTGTCGGGCCTGCACTGGGGACAGGGTGGCCAGGGGCTGGAGTCGTGAGGCCCTGAGCGGGAGAACCCGACGGGCAGGTGTGAAGTGTGGGCGTGACCGGCCGCTCGGGAAGGGGAACTGCCTGTGCCTGGCCGCGGCTCCCAGTGGCCAGGATGGCACCGAGCCGACCCACCACACCTGGGCCTGGCTCCCTGGTCTCAGAAGGGAGCGGGGTCTTACCCAGCGTCTGAGGGTCTCCACGTGGCAGGCCCTCTGGACGCCCAGCTGGGGACGCAGCACCAGCTCCGGGGTCATCTGCAGCCGGTGTGAGTGCGCCTTGGGCGCGGCACTCGGCTTGGCCGCACTCGGGGCTCACAGGGGCCCGCTCAGTTCCAAAGGGCAGCCCTGCGGGCATGGGGTCCCCAGATGGTCCATCTGGGGAGGGGCCCGGAGGGGTCACACTGCAGCCCCTTCCCCGGGGGTCTGCCGGCCCCTCTCGCCCGTGGCTCGTGGCATCACCCCAGGGTGGAGCCCAGGAGCTCAGCAGCAGGTTCTTCAGGCCGCCAGGGCACAGGGTTCCTAGACACAGGGCTGACCTCAGGTGAGCAGCAGGGAGCCCAGGCATCAGTCCAAGGCCGTTGGTTACCTTCCTCCAGGGGCTGCTGATCCGCAGCACTGGTCCACTGGTCAGTCTCTGGCGGCTCTCCAGCACCTTAAATGGGTGTTTCCACGTTTTTTCCAGAGTTAATAATTGCTCCTTGGGGGAGGTGTGGAGCCCTGGGAGCTGCTTGGCCAGGCTGGAAGTGGCTCAGTTCAGTTCAGTCGCTCAGTCGTGTCCGACTCTGTGACCCATGGGCTGCGGCACGCCAGGCCTCCCTGTCCATCACCAGCTCCCAGAGTTTACTCGTGATGCCATCTGACCATCTCACCCGCTGGAAGCGGCTCAGCGTTTATAAAGGAGTCGCACTTCACAATGCCGACAGAATGGGGCGCGCTGACAGGCGGCGAGCGTGGCGTCTCTGCTGACTCGCGATGCTCGCCCGGTTTAGGGTTAGGGTTACACAGAGGGGAGGAGAAAGCAGGAGAGCGTCTCAGGTGGGCTTTCCCTAGCGCCAGACCCTGCCCTGCGCTCACTCAGCTGGTCCTCCCTCCCCAGTGTAGGGCGCGGGCGGCTGAGACCAGCCTGGCCGTCCCTGCGCTGCTCCCAGCGAGCTTCTGCCCCAGAGGAAGCCCTGGGGCAAGGAGTCCCTGGGGCCTGTGGTCAGGGCTGCCTCTGTGCCAGGAAGGACGGGTCTGGAGGTCCTGGGGCCCTGACATGACGGCTCAGATAACCTAGTCACCTCCCATGGTGTGGACCCTGCTCTTCAGTTCAGTTCAGTCGCTCAGTCGTATCCGACTCTTTGCGACCCCATGAATCGCAGCACGCCAGGCCTCCCTCTCCATCACCAAATCCTGGAGTTCACTCAGACTCATGTCCATCGAGTTGGTGATGCCATCCAGCCATCTCATCCTCTGTCGTCCCCTTCTCCTCCTGCCCCCAATCCTCCCAGCATTAAAGTCTTTTCCAATGAGTCAACTCTTCGCATGAGGTGGCCAAAGTACTGGAGTTTCAGCTTTAGCATCATTCCTTCCAAAGAACACCCAGGACTGATCTCCCTTAGGATGGACTGGTTGGATCTCTTTCAGTCCAAGGGACTCTCAAGAATCTTCAACGCCACAGTTCAAAAGCATCAATTTTTCGGCACTCAGCTTTCTCACATCCATACATGACCACTGGAAAAACCATAGCCTTGACTAGACGGACCTTTGTTAGCAAAGTAATATCTCTGCTTTTGAATATGCTCTCTAGGCTGGTCATAAGTTTCCTTCCAAGGGAGTAAGCGTCTTTTCTTAGGTGGAGGTAAAAACGACAGAATGATCTGTGTTCGTTTCCAAGGTAAACCATCAATATCACAGTAGTCCAAGTCTATGCCCCAGCCACTAATGCTGAAGAAGCTGAAGTTGAATGCTTCTATGAAGACCTACAAGACCTTCTAGAACTAACACCCCCCAAAAGTCCTTATCATCCTAGGGGAAAGGAAAAGGAAAGTGAAGTCACTCAGTTGTGTCCAGCTCTTTCTGTCCATGGGATTCTCCAGGCAAGAGTACTGGAGTGGGTTGCCATTTCCTTGTCCAGGGGATCTTCCCGACCCAGGGATCGAACCCTGGCCTCCCACATTGCAGGCAGATGCTTTACTGTCTGAGCCACCAGGGAGATGGTTCATCATAGGGGACTGGAATTGAAAAGTAGGAAGTCAAGAGATACCTGGAGTAACAGGCAAATTTGGCCTTGGAGTACAGAATGAAGCAGGACAAAGGCTAACAGAGTTTTGCCAAGAGAATGCACTGGTCATAGCAAACACCCTCTTCCGACAACACGAGAGAAGACTCTACACCTGGACATCACCAGATGGTCAATACTGAAATCAGATTGATTATATTCTTTGCAGCCAAAGATGGAGAAGCTCTATACATTCAGCAAAAACAAGACCGGGATTTGACTGTGGCTCAGATCATGAAATCCTTGTTGCCAAATTCAGACTTAAATTAAAGCTCTGCCTGCTCCAGGCGGCGCACACGGGGCTTGTGGGGTGGCACCCCTTCTGCACAGAGCCTGGGGGTCTCTGGGGGTCGTGCTCCCTCCAAGAAGGTGCAACGGACCTCCTCCTGGTCCTGCATTGCTCTGGGCTCCAGATCTTACCCACCAGTGGTCCCAGCAGCCACCAGCCGAAAAGCTGCATCGCGGGGTGGGGGCAGGAGGCCGCTCGCGGGGACCCCAGGCTTTGGTTCTTCCGGATTCTCTGCTCTCTGGATCTGAAGGTTTACGTTCTGCTTTGCCTCTGTTCACAGGTACCTCTCGGGTTTGCCCCTTCCTTGATCTCGTCTATCAGTCCTCCTGGAGAACCAGCGTTGGCCTTATTTGCTCATTATTTTTAACGTCTGTTTACTTGCTCACTTATTTCTGGGCTGCCCCAGGTCTTGGTTGCCACGTGAAGGCAGTCCCTGGTTGCAGAGAGTGGGGGCTGGTCTCTAGCTGCGGTGGGCGGGCTTCTCATCGTGGAGCACGGCGGGGCTGCCTGGCCCCTGGGCTCGTGGGCTTTTCCTGGATCGGGGACGCAGCGGGTGCCTGGGCATTGGCAGGCGGATTCTCACCCACTGGGCACCGGGGAAGCCCAGCTTGGCTTTAGACCGTGCTCTCTCACGTCTCCCTTGCAGGATTGTGGCCTCTTCGTGTTAATCCCTCCTCTGTCTGTTTTGGGTTTAATCCCTCCTCTGTCTGTTTTGGGTTTGCTCTGTGGTGGTTTAAGCACTGATCTGAACACTCAGTTTGAAACCGAGCCCCTTAGTCAAGCTTCTAACTAAGCTCTATCCGAAACTTTCTTCCCTGTCTTTTCCTGAACCGGTTCCCCTCAAGATGGTCGAGTACTAAAGAAAGGGGGGGATTGAGACCCCAAACCAGCTCCCGTGTCCCTGGCTTTTGCCTCCTGGGCCTCCTCTGGCTCTTGAAGGGTTGGCTCGGGACGTGGCGATTAGGAAGCGAGGAGGAGAATCCAAGAACTGTCGGGCCAGGAAACTGGGGACAGTTTAGGCCTGACACGCGCTTTAGAGGTGTTTTTACAGGAAGCGAACCGCCCCCCGATGGAAACTGCTGACTACAAGCACGGAGACCCCAGACCCCTGAAACCACTGGAGTGTCGAGCGCGAGCTGTTCACACCCTTGCGGCCCCCTCCCCACATGGCCTCTGAAGCCTGTCTCCTAACCAGCAGCTCGGGACGGGCTGGGCCCCTGCCCGCTGTCTCCCCAGGCTGCCGGCCTCCTGAGTGAAGCAGCTTTTCCCTCTCCACCAGCGCTCGGCGCTTGAGTATCGGCCTTTCGAGCAGCCAAGCTTGGGTTTGGTGCCGGCCTCGTCAATTACAGGATCATTTGTTGACAACATCATCTGTTTGCTCCCAGTGCAGATTAGGTCGTGGTCAAGGCAGAGATAATTCGGAAAGGGAGGCTGAGGGGCGGCGGGCACGGAACTGCTCCACATGCAGGCGGGTGTCAGCGGCTCAGCGGCTCCAGCACGGTCCGTCAAGAAGGTCATCCTTTCTCCTAGAACTGCTGTTACACCTTTGTCCAGAAACCTGTGGGCCTCCTGCTGACGTGCGTGCCTGCCTGTCTATCACTCACATGGACCTGCGTGTATAAACACGGGCTGAATTGCTTCTAATCTGCCTCGGGGTGGCTGCTCGGAGCCTGCTTGGCCTGCCAGCCTCTGTCCATTTCCCAGTGAACCTCAGCTGGGCCGTGGACCAACCTTGCCTCTTGGGCACCCAGTGCCCGGCTGTCCAGGCATCTTGTGAGAGTGGGCCGGGCTGAGAGGCCTCTGCAGAAGCCAGGGTATCCCAGGTCCAGGGACACCCTGTCTCTCTAGGACGTGGCAGGGGGTACCGTCCTGCCAGGCCCCGGGAGAGGGTCACACAGACCAGGAACACAGGAGCCTCTCCCTGTGGCCGGACCTGCCTCCTTGTCTCCTGAAAGGGCACTGGGCCTGCCCCCTGACCACCTGGGGAGGGCAGGCCTCTGCTCATTGGCACCTTGGACGGCAATTGCGGTAATTACTGGGTCCAGCTGAACGTTCAGTTCCGCCTCCAGGGCTGGGGTCATGCAGGTGTGTGGTGGTGGGAGGGGCAAGCCCTGCCCTGCGTGGCACAGACGCGCCTTTGGCGGCCCCAGGGTCCACCCGTGGCCCTGGCCGCCTTCTCAGTCAGCCCCAGGCCCCAGGAAGGCACGCCAAGGCCAGACCCTCCTCCGTCCCCGGGGAGAGAAGGAGGCCGCAACCTGGCCCACTGCTGTGTGCCTGAGCTGGCTGCTGTGAAATGCAGATAGCTGGACACTGCAGAGAGCAGTCAGACATGGCGAGGGGCTGCCACGAGGGAGCAGGCCGGACGGCCCCTCTGAGGGTGGGGTCCCCCCGTGCCCTGGACATGCAGTTGTGGACAAGCGGGCAGGCTGCCCACCCAGGGCTCAGACGGGTGGACAGACACCGGTGGGGTCACTTAGGCGGGAGTTCCAGGGCAGTGGGTGGGCGGCCCCCAAACACCCCATCCGGGCCTGGGAGCTGACGGAAGTGGGCCTGTGAGGTGGGACTAGGTTACCGATGGTGAGGCCAGATCGCCCTGCAGCCCAGGACTGGTGTCCAGACAGACACGTAGCAGAAGGCATGAGGGGACGGAGTGGAGGGTCGGGGGGTGAGGCCACAAGCCAGGGGCCGCCAGGAGCTGCAGGAGGCAGGAGGGGCGCCCCCCCGGAGACTGCAGGGGGCCGGCCTACCATCACCTGGATCTCAGACTCGGGGCCTCAGCACTGGGAGGGAATACGTTTCTACCGTTCTCAGCCTCCTTCGTGTCAGGGGCCCAGGACATAAAAACTGTTCTCCACAGACAGTCCACAGGGAATGTGACACAGTTGGGGTGTACCTGGGAGGACTCCCCGAGGAGGCCATGTGGAAGTTGAGCTCTGAACCCTCAAATGGTGCAGAAGGTCGCAGGCCAGAGGGGCTGCAGGGACAACCGGCCACTAGGGCAGCAAGGCCAGGACTGGGCTGGACGCCCGCCTCCCATTCCTTACCCGCCCTGTTCGCCTGCGGGTCAGACCTTGGGCTCCCAGAAGACCCTGCAGGAGCGGGGAGGTGTGCTCGGAGAGGGGAGCAGGCTGAGGGTGAGGCCAGAAGGCCCCTCCCGTCGCCCAGCTGCAGGACGGCCCTCCGCCCCCCACAGACAGTGTGGGGCCCTGCAGCTTAATGAGCCGTGAGTAGAAATGACAGGTTCCCTTGCCAGCTGGCCGCAGAGCGTGCGGGAGGGTCTGTGCCAAGCTCCCTGGGACCCTGGGCTGGGGGTACAAAGGGCGGCTGAGGGAGGGCCCACAGAGCCTCTCGGAGCCTCAGCGGAAGGACCTGCCGGTGGCGTGAGCCCAGAGCCCGTGAGATGAGGACCCTGGCCCTGACTCTGACCGTCGCCCTCGGCCTGACCTTGGCCCTGCAGGCCCGGGACAACCTGTCCTTCCAGGGGCCAGATGTGAGGCTCTAGGGGACGGCGGGTGTCGGGGGGTCCTGGGCTGAGCCCTCTCTATCCGCGGAGGCCAGCGTCTTGGGGTCAGGAGGGAGATGTGGTGTAGGGCTCGGCCCTGGCCCTCCCCACAGATGGGACCGCCAGGGCTGGGAGACTGGGGGCCAAGTGGGCCTCCGCCCCATGTGCTCAGCCCCACATGGCACCCCAGGAAGGTGCTGGAAACAGGGGACCTCAGATGTGCCGGGGGAGCAGCCTGGGGGTGTCCGAGGGGCTCCAGGGGGTGTCGGGGTCAAGGGAGCTGGCCGTGGGCGGGTGGCTGAAGAAGTGGAGGGAGGTGGCCGCCAGGCTCACATGTGCTTCAGGTTTCGGGGACGTGGTTCATCACGGCCATCGTGGAGACCGAGGGCCCCTCAGCGGACAGGGTGTTCCCCGTCACATTCTCCGTCCTGAGCGACACGCACGTGTGGGCCTCCATGACACTCAGGTCAGTGTTTGGGCTGCTCCTGGCTGCCTGCTGGCCCAGCTTTCCCAGGCCCGAGGCCCTTCATCAGGCCAGGCTGGGCAGCGGCCGTGAGCCCACCTCCTTCAGGGTCCTCCCACCATCCTGTAGGCGTGGGGAGAGGCTGAACGCCCACTGAACTCTGAAGAAGGGGCCAGGGCTCTGCCGGGATGGGGGTGGAGGAGCAAAAGGCTCCACTCGAGTCGGGGTCCCCTGTGCTGCTCCAGGGATGGGGTGAGGGCCCCGAGCAGCCCCAGGGTGGAGGGGACCTCAAGCGCCTGTGCACGGGGCTGTGTCCTTCAGGACCCGGGGCTTCTGCTACGATGTTGACGTTGTCCTGGAGAAGACCAGTGGGTCCGGCACGTACACCGCCTGTGAGTCCGGGACGGTGGGATGAGGCCCCAGAGAGGGAGCTCCAGGCTGGGCCCTGTGGCCGAAAGCGGGCCGTCAGGATGGGGAGCCCCCTGCTGGGGCTCAGGGCAGGCACGGGCACCAGGGGACAGGTGATTAGATCCATGGGGCGTGGCAATCGGGGGCCCCCTCGCCGCCACCAAGCCAGGCGCCAGGACTCGCTGCTAACACGCCCGGCCTGTGGCCCTCCGCAGCGAGGGGCAAGACCCACGTGGAAGTGGAGGAGCTGCCCGCGAAGGACCATCTCATGTTTTACTGTGAAGGGCCATTCGAAGCGGGAAGGTTCAGAACAGCCAAGCTCTTGAGTGAGTCCCCTCTCCCGGCCTGGCCCCATCTCTGCTTCAGGGACCCTGCTCGCCTGGCAATAGCCCTTCTCTGCCCAGGGCTTCTGCGCCTCCGAAGGGGCAGTGCTTGAGGGCATGACACACACAGGTCCACGCGCTGGCCCTGGAGTGCCCAGGGGCCTGTGCAGGCAGACAGCACCCTCTGGCCCGACAGACCGCTCCAGAGGCACATTCCGAGTCCCACTTCCGGAGGCAGGAGGCGCTGACGGAGGAGTTCTCGGGGCAGGGACCCTCCTGGGGGCTGAAGGCCAAGGTTCTCTGATCAGAGGGCAGCGCAGTTCCTCTGGGAGGGGAGCCCTTCCAGGTCAGGGGCCTGACCCTGCAGGTGGCTCTGGGATCTGGCCTGGGGTGTCCCCCCAGGCCCCCAGGAACTTGGGTGTCCCCTGGGGCTTCCCCCCTCTTTCCTCGGGACCTGCCGGCTGGGAGGGGCCTGTCTCCTCCGCACCTGCTCGGAGTCCACTCCAGACAACCCCTCCTGCCCTCCCGGGTGTCCCTCGAGGCCTGACTCACCAGGCGCCTGGCCTGCAGGTAGAAATCCTGACGTGAACCCAGAGGCTCTAGAGGCTTTTAAGAAATTTGTACAGCGCAAGGGCTTGTCCCTGGAGGACGTCTTCACACCTGAGCAGACGGGTGAGGGGCCGGCCCTGCGGCACCCCCGGGTCCCCTCTGCGTCCTCTTCACGCCCCGGGTCCCTCCCTCCGTCCCCTCCCGCCCCTCCCCGGCCCCTCCGTGGGGAGACATCAGCACTGTGACGGGTCACAGGGAGCCCGGGGGCCCCGCTCTGGGTCTCCATGACCCATGTCTGGGCTGCGGGCGGTGAGGGGTCTGGGCCCCTGTGTGGGGCGTCTTCTCACTCCTGGGTTTGTCTTGGTCTCTACAGAAAGCTGCAAGCCTGAAAGTGACTAGGGTGAGTGGTCCTTGAAGCAATCGAGGGTCGGTTCAGTGAGGCGTCAGCATCCACAGGACTCCCCAGGGCAGGCAGGAGGGACCCCGCGTGGCCAGGAGGCGGCGTCTCTGCTCTGAGGGCCCCTCCAGCTGGCCCCGCCCTGCAGGGTCTCTTCCTGGGCTGCACTCCGCACGTAGGCGCCCTCTCTGTGCTCAGGGCTCACTGTTGGGTAACTCAGGACATCTGTGCCCGGCCAGCTGTGCCCCTGGTGGAAGGTGCATTCCGCCCCCCACGCTGCAGCCCTGGGGGCAGGGAGAGCCTGGTCTGTCCCCTTCCTCCATGACCTTTCCCTTCCTCTCCAGGACAGGGGCACCAGGCTCCACGGCAGCGCCATCAGGACCCACCATCCTGTGGGGCGTGGGAGGAGCCCCTGGGACCTGGGCCTCCCCACCCCCTGCTCCCCCGTCCTGCTTTCTCGCTCAGCCCTCCCTCCCCTCTCCTGGCTTCAAATAAAAGGCTTCAGCGTCCCCGGGGCTCTGCCTGTCTGTGGGGCCCCTCGGGGGCTGAGAGGGGAGGACAGGGAGGTGGAAGCCTTGCAGGAGGGCCAGAGGACCCGCTTGTGTCCTGGGTCCCCTGGTGTGTGTCTCTGTCTGATGGGCCTGGGGGTCCGGGGAGAGGCAGGTGCTGGCTGGCAGCTCTGCCCGAGGTCCCGGGGGGTCTCTGCAGGTCTGATGCCCACAAGTTCAGGTTTGGGTGGTCATGAGGGTGGGAGAGGGACGTGATGCCCACGAGCACACATTTGGGTGGTTGTGTGGTTGGGGGGAGGGCTGTGATACCTACGAGCCCAGGTTTGGGTGGTTGTGTGGTTGGGAGGAGGGGTCCGATGCCGAGGAGCACAGGCTTTGGGTGGTCCTGGGTTGGGGAAGGGTGAGGGTGGCAGGGTCAGCCCCAGGCCCAGGTGGGGACACGTGTGCAGGTGGGGATTGTCTTCTCCAGGACAGGGGCACCAGGCTCCACGGCAGCGCCATCAGGACCCACCATCCTGTGGGGCGTGGGAGGAGCCCCTGGGACCTGGGCCTCCCCACCCCCTGCTCCCCCGTCCTGCTTTCTCGCTCAGCCCTCCCTCCCCTCTCCTGGCTTCAAATAAAAGGCTTCAGCGTCCCCGGGGCTCTGCCTGTCTGTGGGGCCCCTCGGGGGCTGAGAGGGGAGGACAGGGAGGTGGAAGCCTTGCAGGAGGGACCAGAGGACCCGCTTGTGTCCTGGGTCCCCTGGTGTGTGTCTCCGTCCGATGGGCCTGGGGGTCCGGGGAGAGGCAGGTGCTGGCTGGCAGCTCTGCCCGAGGTCCCGGGGGGTCTCTGCAGGTCTGATGCCCACAAGTTCAGGTTTGGGTGGTCATGAGGGTGGGAGAGGGACGTGATGCCCACGAGCACACATTTGGGTGGTTGTGTGGTTGGGGGGAGGGCTGTGATACCTACGAGCCCAGGTTTGGGTGGTTGTGTGGTTGGGAGGAGGGGTCCGATGCCGAGGAGCACAGGCTTTGGGTGGTCCTGGGTTGGGGAAGGGTGAGGGTGGCAGGGTCAGCCCCAGGCCCAGGTGGGGACACGTGTGCAGGTGGGGATTGTCTGGGCCCCCGGGCCCCCACAAGCTGGAGGTCGAGGTGGGAGTGAGGGGGCCAGGCTGGCCCAGGCGCACACGACAGGGGCGGCCCGACACTGGGCCCCATACCCGGACGACTCTGCTGGTCCCGCACCCAGGCCTGGCTGCACACGGGCGCTGCCCTGGGGAGGGGACCGCGTCAGCAGGGACCTCTGGCCTCTTCTGACGCTGACCCCGCAGTTTCCCCAGATCCCCCTGGGGCCTGGCAACATGCCGCCTGACAGCCAGCTGATGGTGACCCTGGTCTCCTTTCTCATGGTGGGAGGAGGATCCCAGCCCAGCCTCCCTGGAGACTGGGGACAAGGGGTCCCTCCACACAGGGTCAGTGCCACTCCCCAGTGGGGTGGCCAGCTCGCCAGGGCCCTCCTGGACACAGCAGGACCCCAGGCAGACGAGGAGCCCCGGGCACTCTGTTCCCTCCTGACAAGGAGATGCCAGACAGGGGGTTCCCCGAGTGCAAGCCCCTCACCAGTGTGGGGGTGTCCCGTGGAGCCCCGTGCCTGGTCTTCTGACTGCCCAGCCCCACATCCTCCCTGCCCGGCCCCTCCTGCCCCCTCCCCATGTCAGGGGTGATGGCACTGGCCCCAGGATCACCAGGATCGTCTCTGTCTCAGGCTGAGCTGCTCAGCCCCTCTCGCCCCCTCCCCAATCAGGGGTGATGGTATCGGGCCCCGGATCACCAGGATCGTCTCCATCTCACGCTGAGCTGACCGGCCCCTCTCGCCCCCTCCCTGTATCAGGGGTGATGGCACTGGGCCCCAGGATCACTCCCTCCTGCTCCCTCCCCATATCAGGGGTGATGGCATCAGGCCCCGGATCACCAGGATCGTCTCCGTCTCACGCTGAGCTGACCGGCCCCCTGGTCCAGCCACACCTTCAGGTCTTCGCCACGAGCCTCACCTGGGTGTCGCCTGGCTGGGAAGGGCACACAGGCGGCACTGCCAGGACCAGCGAGAGGAACGGTTCCAGGGCCTCTCAGGGGCAGTGCCCACGCCAAGCTGACTGCATGGAGCAGACGTTCCTTCCTGTCACCCAACAGCGAGGAGGGGCCGCTGCGTGTGAGGAGCTGCAAGGGGGGGGGGACACACAGGAGGGCTGAGCCCCTCGGGAGCAGCAGGGGGGCCTCCCTGGAGGCGAGCCCAGGCCTCTCATGACCTCAGGGTGATGTGCCCCCAGCAGGGCGGCTGCATGGTCGGGGGAGGGGCCATAGAAGGTTCTGGGGTCTAGGGGGATGGGACTACCCGCCACTGCAGTCAGAGCTGTGCAGTGTGGGAATGGTCTGGAGCCTTCCCCTACCTGTGCACAGGCAGACACGCACCCTCACAGACACACATGTACACAGACACACACACGCACACAGACAGACATACGTACACATGTGAGCGTGCACAGGAGACACGCACCAGCACAACACACTCACACACGTTTACACACGTGCACACACATAACTCACACAGCCATGTAGCACATGTCTGCACAAAATTGTGTGCCTGTGCACACACAGAAAGACATGTGTGCACACACACACACAGTTTACAACAAACTTAAATGCCCCCCAGAGCAGGTGTGGGGTGAACGTCCCCCTGGAGGCCTCTGCGCGGCCTCTCTCCTTCTATCTCTGTCTCACATGCAGACCCTTGCCCGTCTCTGTGTGTCTCCCTGCTGACATCCATCCCGGTCTCACAGCCAGGATCCTGGATGCAGAGGGCTGGGCCACGTGTCTCAGGTAAGACCACCCTGGAGTCTCTCTGCCGCCACCCACTTCAGCAGCCGTGGGGTGTTCACTCGTCCACGTGGGCCATGCCTGGTGGATCCCGTCCCTCCTCCACACACGCGTCCACGCGGGCCACGCCTGGTGGATCCCGTCCCTCCTCCACACACGCGTCCACGCGGGCCACGCCTGGTGGATCCCGTCCCTCCTCCACACACGCGTCCACGCGGGCCACGCCTGGTGGATCCCGTCTCTCCTCCACACACACGAGTGTTTCCGGGCCCCTGCCATTTCAGCCGGTGCCCTGGTGGAGACTCTTGACAGTGCAGCTGTGAAAACCTGTGAGGACTCCTAGGGTGAGCTCCCAGGGGTCGCTCTGCAGGTACACGCCCCTGGGGCCCTCCCCCCGACACCCCAAGTGCACAGGCACACGCGTCACGCGAGGAGCCCTGTGGCGAGCTCCCAGGGGTCGCTCTGCAGGTCAAGGGATGCGCCTGTGGAGCCCTGGGGTCCCGCGCACGGTTCCCCCAGAGAGGCGTGTCCTCCACACCTCCCTGCAGGGGGTCTGCTGGCCTCTCCTCACGCTGTCCCCAGCGCCGGTCGTCCCCAGCCTGGAAACCCGCCAGGGCGGGGGCGACACTGCCGTCTCCGGTTTACCTTCTCGTGTCGCCGGAGCCCGAGCGTCTCTCACGTGCACCCACCACGTGGGTCGCCTCCTGTTAGACGTGCCCTTGTCTGTCCTCTGTCCCTTTTTAGAACACTGACTTTCAAGATCTGGGGCCCACGGGGGTGTCAAACCGCTCTCTGGCCCCGGGACGCGAGGGGCAACGTCCCGGCTCGCGGTCCGTCCTCCCAGCTCTCGGCATGTCTGGCCGCGGGAGGAGCCGGGCGCTTCCCTCTGTCTTCTGGCTCTGGGGCCACGCTTAGAGCAGGGCTCTCCACCCTGAGACTGTACACTTATTTACAAAAACGACTTCAATTTTACATCTTATCGTTAACTCACCTGAAATTTCCCCTTCATATAACAAAAATGCTTCCAATTAAAAAAGCAAACAAAAGTTAACTACTTTCCTCTTAAAATATGTGGCTGATACAAAAAGCGACCTTGTATGATTCTGTTCCCAGGAAACATCCAGAGCAGGGAAAGAGCAGAGACAGGAAGCAGGTTAGGGCTGGGGGCGGGGGCAGTGAGCGCTTTGGGTTCCCTTCTCTGGAGGAAACCCGTCCGCCCGAGGCCGTGGGGAGGGCTGTGGACTCCAGAAGTGCACAGCTTCAAAGTAAAAAAAAACTTGCTTCTGTGAAGACGTAATACTGTGCATTGATGCTCACATATGGAACTGAGGCAGATGGAGATTGCAGGGCAGCAGGGGAGATGGACGTAGAGAACAGACTTTGGACTCGGGGAGCAGATGAGGGCGGGATGATTTGCGAGGATGGCTCTGAAACAGGCACACTGCCACACGGAAAATTGACGGGCAGTGGGAGCTGGATGCATGAAGCGGGGCACCCATGCCAGTGCTCTGGGACAGCCCGGCGGGATGGGCTGGGGAGGGGAGAGGGAGGCGGGAGGCGGGTTCAGGACCGGGGGACACGCGTGTGCCTGTGGCCCGCTCACGCAGACGCATGGCAAAACCCATCACAATATTGTAACTGTTCTCCGATTAAGATGGATAAAAAGACACTGTAAATGATAGGAAATGAAATAAGATTAAAAACAGACATGACAGGGAAGGGAAGGAAGTCTGGAGTGGGGGCACCGGTGGGCTGGTCTCCAGGCGGGGCGCTGGGTCCAGGCGGTCAGGGTGTTGGGTCCAGGCGGTCAGGATGCTGGGTCCAGGCGGTCAGGGCGCTGGGTCCAGGCGGTCAGGGCTCTGGGTCCAGGCGGTCAGGGCGCTGGGTCCAGGCGGTCAGGATGCTGGGTCCAGGCGGTCAGGGCGCTGGGTCCAGGAGGTCAGGGCGCTGGGTTCAGGCGGTCAGCGTCTCCTCAGGAGCAGGTGCCGCCAGTGCAGCCCTGGGTGCGCCTGCTCGGCGTCCCTCCAGATGCTGACGGGGCACCTCTGGCTCCGGGAGTGGCTTCGTCTGCTGCTGCTTCTGCTGCCGGATCGAGGTCTGTGGGTTGTGTGAGGGCTGCTGCTGGGGGCGGTTCCACATCCTGAGAAGCGGTGAGGCTGCAGGAGGTCCCGGAGCCTGCCTTCCAAAGGCAGGGAACATCCTGCCGCCTATACCAGAAGTGCCAGACCGCGGTCCCCGACGGTGGTCCCCACCCGGGCTGTCTGAGGCCAGTCTCTGCTCCCCGCCACCGTGTCCCTCCGCCCACATCCCCCTCCCATTCTGCCTCGCCGAGGTCCGTGGACTCCAGCTGTGCCGGGAGAAGGCGGGCCGGAGCTCCAGGTTGGAGCCGGGCATGTTGAGTGGCAGCTGCCTGAGGCAGGGGAGGTCAGGGGGCTGACAGAAGTCCTCCGAACCCTGGTCCAGCTAGGTGCCCAGGATGGAGGAGACGGCACTGGGGGCAGACGGGCGGGCAGCAGAGTCAGGTCCTGGCCTTCCCTTCCTCTCGGGCTTCCCCTGGCTCCCCCTGGGGGCCAGTCTTCTGGGCTCGCCCCGCCCATCTGGACGCCAAGGCCTGGTCAGCAAGGGGGTCGGGCAGTCGCGGCTGGAGGGAGCCCTCTGTCCATGGTGACCACCTCTCCCTTCCTGGGGGAGCCTGATTCACTCCTCTCTGGCCCCGCCCCACGCTGCTCCCCTCCCTGGAAAGGGAACTGCAGGAGGGCAGGGAGGCCCGCGCCTGCTCTGTTCATTGCTCCAGCCTGGCTGCGCTGCACACAGTAGGTGCTGCATACGGATTTGCTGAATGAATGAGCCCCAACCAGCACCTTACAGACACCTGAGGGCCCTGGGGCCCTCTGCCAGCCCCCGGCGATCCCTGCTCCGGCTGCTCCCTGGAGGGGACCCCGAGAGACGATCCTGAACTTCTTTTACCAATAGCTCTGCCCCAGGGCTGGAGGCAGAGAGCTTCTTCACGGGGAGGAAAAGCTCAGCGAAAACCACCCCGTCCCTCGGGAGCCCTTTCCGCAGGGCCAGGCACGAGGCCGCACCGTTCATGCGTATGGAGCGGCTCAGAGAGGTAGAGACTTTCCCAAGCTACACAGCCGGTCGGTCGCTGGGCCGCTGGGCCGGGGGGCGGGGCGCTCGCCTCTTGAACTGCGGGTCCAGGACCTGCAGGGCAGGGGGAAGGCGGCCCCGGGCCTGCTGGGCGGCGGGGGGGAAGGCGGGTCCCGGGCCTGCTGGG
>SJXQ01002283.1:3069-24197 GCA_006408695.1 Aepyceros melampus
GTGTGGGTCCCCAGCATGACCAATGTCCTCTCCGCGATTTGGCACCTTGTGCTGCCCCACGCGGGACACCGCCACATCGCTCGCGCTGGGCTTCCAGCGGCAGACCTACACCCGCTGTGCCTGGGCAGCCGCGTGCTCCACCTGGCGCTTGGCCTCCTGCAGCCTGAGCTCAGGAGCCGGCCCACGGTTGAGGGCACACATCTTTGTGGTGGACCACTGCATGCATGGTCCATGAAGACACATGGCCCATGGGTCTGCGAGTGGGGATTTCTCTGTGCCCATAGAAGAGCTCCTGGCCCACGAGTAGGGACGACCTTCATGGGAGTTGAGGGCACACACCTTGAGATGAGAACCACTCCATGTGTGGTTTAGGGCTCACAGCCCACAGGTGGGGAACCCTTGGTGTGCAGTTGAGGGCGACCTGCAGCCTTGAGGACCCATCCATGCGCGGTTGATGGTGTGTGTCCCGTGAGTGGGAACCCTCTCTGTGGGCATGAGGGCGCACTACCTTTAAATGGGAACCACTGGTGTGAGCGGTTGAAGGCGCACAGCCTTGTGGTGGGGACTACCATACACACGGTTGAAGGCACACAGCTCCTGGCTGGGGAAGCCTTCCATGTGCAGCTGAGGATGTCAGGCCGCGAGTTGGGACCCGTCTGTGCATTTTCCAGGGTGTGCGTAGTCCTTGCCGGGATCCCTCCATGCCCAGGTGAGGTTCGTGGTGCTTGAGTGGAGATACCTCTGTGTGTGCTTGAGGGTGGAGTGGGGATGCCTCTGTCTGTGGTTAAGGGCACACAGCCCAGAGGTGGGGACCACTGCATGCGCAGTTGAGGATGCCTGGCCCTGGAGCAGGGAGCCTTCGGGGCATTTTTCAGGGCAGGCGCACCTCTGGTCAGGACTCCCCTGTGCACCCTTGGGGGCCTGCGGCCAGTGAATGGGGACTTCTCCGTATGTGGTTGTGGGCACACGACCCACGGGTGGTAACGCCTCCATGCCCAGTTGAGCCCATGGGGCCCAAGAGTGGGGTCCCCTTCTTGTGAGTTGAAGGAACACGGCCCTCAGCTGGGGAACCCTTAGTGTGCAGGGAAGGACACCCGTCCCGGGAGTAGTGTGCATGGTTCAGGGTATGCATACCGCAGATGGGGACCACTCCATGCACTGTTGAGCGAGCCTGGTCTCCAGGCCCCTCCATATGTGGGTGAGGACGCAAGGCCCACGAATGGAGACCCTTATGTGTGCAAATGAGGATGCCCGCCCCTAGGAGTGGGGACCGGTTGTGCGTGGTTGAGAGCACCTGGCCGGGCACTGGGAGGATTGCTGCAGAGACGGCTTCCCAGGGATAGAAGGGGAGGATAAGTGGAATCTGCAATACAAGATGGGCAAAAGTTGCTTCCAGGACTTCTCTTTTTTAATACTTTGATGTATTTGTTACTGCTCTTACTAGGGAATCTTTAGGCAGAGCTGTGAAGGAAAACTCAGAAAAGACAATGGTTCCATGATTGTTCCACCAGTGAGACATTAATAGTTAATATTATCAGGCCTGGGCACACATACATGCATTTGTTTCCAAACTGATTTAGCAGGATCAGGAAGAAAATTTCATATATATGATAAAATTTTTATTTCCTTTTTAATGTATATATCTATCTAACTTTGGGTTTTCTATCACAGGTATGCAAACTTGCAGTCTCTAGGCTACATCCAGCCTGCTTTTCTATGTACGGCCCATGACTTAAGAAAGCTTTTACATTTTAAAGTGTGTTTTAAAAATCTACAGGGGCTTCCCTAGTGGCTCAGATGGTAAAATGTCTGCCTGCAAGGTGGGCGACCTGGGTTCGATCCCTGGGTGGGGAAGATCCTCTGGAGAAGGAAATGGCAACCACTCCAGTCCTCTTGCCTGGAAAATTCCATGGATGGAGGAACCTTGTGGGCTACAGTCCATGGGGTCACAGAGGGTCAGACATGACTAAGCACTTCCCTTTTTCCCTTTCTGAGAGTGAAAAAGCTACCTTAACACTCAAAGCTTAAAAGTCTACAGAACAGGGCTTCCCTGGTGGTTCAGTGACCCAAACTCTGCACTCCCAATGCAGGAGACCTGGATTCAATCCCTGATCAGGGAACAAATCTCACATGCCACAGCTAAGACCTGGCCCAGCCAAGTAAATAAATACTTTTAAGAAAATCTACAGAACAATGGTATTTCAGACATGCAAGCATTCTGTGAAAGATGAATGTCAGTGTCCGTAAGTGGAGTCTGATGGGGATACAGCCATGCCCTGCACGTGTGCACTGTTGGGGCAACATCTTCCACCCACCCCGTTCCCCCACAAGGGCAGAAGTGGGTGTTGCATAGAGAGTGTGTGGGCCACAGAGCCTAAAATATTTTCTCCCTGATCCATTACAGAAACTTTGCTGACCCCTGCTTTCAACCCTAGCATGGCACGTTTTAAAAACTCTAAGCTCAATACTCGGAGAGGGCAATGGCACCCTACTCCAGTACTCTTGCCTGGAAAATCCCATGGATGGAAGAGCCTTGTGGGCTGCAGTCCATGGGGTCGCTAAGACTCGGACATGACTGAGTGAGTTCTCTTTCAATTTTCACTTTCCACTTTCATGCATTGGAGAAGGAAATGGCAACCCACCCCAGTGTTCTTGCCTGGTGAATCCAAGGGAAGGGGGAGCCTGGTGTGCTGCCATTTTGGGGACACACAGAGTCAGACACGACTGAAGTGATGCAGCAGCAGCAGCAGCAGCAGCAGCAGCAGCAAGCTCCATACTGCTGACCTTTCAAACTTTTTACTTTGGACTTCATTAAATATATGCAAATGTAGAGAGACTGTATAATAAAGCCCCTGTTCTCATCATCTAGCCTCCTCTATATGTCATCCCTGTATCCCACTCTCTACTGAATTAATCTGAAGAACATCCCAGAATTTATATTGTTTCATCCACACAAATCTCAGTGTCTGCAGAATTCAGCATATATATATATATAATTATATGCATAATTATAATATATAACATGTCTATTTAATGTACTGTATACTACGTGTGTGTGTGTGTTAGTCACTAGGTCATGTCCAACTCTTTGCAGCCCCCAGGCTCCTCTGTCCATGGGATTCTCCAGACAAGAATACTGGAGTGGGTTGCCATTCCGTTCTCCAGGGTATCTTCCCAACCCAGGGATCAAACCCGGGTTTCCCACATTGCAGGCAGATTCTTTACATGGGAACCACTGCGTGAGCAGTTGAGGGCACACATCTTTGTGGTGGACCACTGCATGCATGGTCCATGAAGACACATGGCCCATGGGTCTGCGAGTGGGGATCTCTCTGTGCCCATAGAAGAGCTCCTGGCCCACGAGTAGGGACGACCTTCATGGGAGTTGAGGGCACACACCTTGTGGTGAGAACCACTCCATGTGTGGTTAAGGGCTCACAGCCCACAGGTGGGGAACCCTTGGTGTGCAGTTGAGGGCGACCTGCAGCCTTGAGGACCCATCCATGCACGGTTGATGGTGTGTGTCCTGTGAGTGGGAACCCTCTCTGTGGGCATGAGGGCGCACTACCTCTAAATGGGAATCACTGTGTGAGCGGTTGAAGGCGCACAGCCTTGTGGTGGGGACTACCATACACACGGTTGAAGGCACACAGCTCCTGGCTGGGGAAGCCTTCCATGTGCAGCTGAGGATGTCAGGCCGCGAGTTGGGACCCGTCTGTGCATTTTCCAGGGTGTGCGTAGTCCTTGCCGGGATCCCTCCATGCCCAGGTGAGGTTCGTGGTGCTTGAGTGGAGATACCTCTGTGTGTGCTTGAGGGTGGAGTGGGGATGCCTCTGTCTGTGGTTAAGGGCACACAGCCCAGAGGTGGGGACCACTGCATGCGCAGTTGAGGATGCCTGGCCCTGGAGCAGGGAGCCTTCGGGGCATTTTTCAGGGCAGGCGCACCTCTGGTCAGGACTCCCCTGTGCACCCTTGGGGGCCTGCGGCCAGTGAATGGGGACTTCTCCGTATGTGGTTGTGGGCACACGACCCACGGGTGGTAACGCCTCCATGCCCAGTTGAGCCCATGGGGCCCAAGAGTGGGGTCCCCTTCTTGTGAGTTGAAGGAACACGGCCCTCAGCTGGGGAACCCTTAGTGTGCAGGGAAGGACACCCGTCCCGGGAGTAGTGTGCATGGTTCAGGGTATGCATACCGCAGATGGGGACCACTCCATGCACTGTTGAGCGAGCCTGGTCTCCAGGCCCCTCCATATGTGGGTGAGGACGCAAGGCCCACGAATGGAGACCCTTATGTGTGCAAATGAGGATGCCCGCCCCTAGGAGTGGGGACCGGTTGTGCGTGGTTGAGAGCACCTGGCCGGGCACTGGGAGGATTGCTGCAGAGACGGCTTCCCAGGGATAGAAGGGGAGGATAAGTGGAATCTGCAATACAAGATGGGCAAAAGTTGCTTCCAGGACTTCTCTTTTTTAATACTTTGATGTATTTGTTACTGCTCTTACTAGGGAATCTTTAGGCAGAGCTGTGAAGGAAAACTCAGAAAAGACAATGGTTCCATGATTGTTCCACCAGTGAGACATTAATAGTTAATATTATCAGGCCTGGGCACACTACATGCATTTGTTTCCAAACTGATTTAGCAGGATCAGGAAGAAAATTTCATATATATGATAAAATTTTTATTTCCTTTTTAATGTATATATCTATCTAACTTTGGGTTTTCTATCACAGGTATGCAAACTTGCAGTCTCTAGGCTACATCCAGCCTGCTTTTCTATGTACGGCCCATGACTTAAGAAAGCTTTTACATTTTAAAGTGTGTTTTAAAAATCTACAGGGGCTTCCCTAGTGGCTCAGATGGTAAAACGTCTGCCTGCAAGGTGGGCGACCTGGGTTCGATCCCTGGGTGGGGAAGATCCTCTGGAGAAGGAAATGGCAACCACTCCAGTCCTCTTGCCTGGAAAATTCCATGGATGGAGGAACCTTGTGGGCTACAGTCCATGGGGTCACAGAGGGTCAGACATGACTAAGCACTTCCCTTTTTCCCTTTCTGAGAGTGAAAAAGCTACCTTAACACTCAAAGCTTAAAAGTCTACAGAACAGGGCTTCCCTGGTGGTTCAGTGACCCAAACTCTGCACTCCCAATGCAGGAGACCTGGATTCAATCCCTGATCAGGGAACAAATCTCACATGCCACAGCTAAGACCTGGCCCAGCCAAGTAAATAAATACTTTTAAGAAAATCTACAGAACAATGGTATTTCAGACATGCAAGCATTCTGTGAAAGATGAATGTCAGTGTCCGTAAGTGGAGTCTGATGGGGATACAGCCATGCCCTGCACGTGTGCACTGTTGGGGCAACATCTTCCACCCACCCCGTTCCCCCACAAGGGCAGAAGTGGGTGTTGCATAGAGAGTGTGTGGGCCACAGAGCCTAAAATATTTTCTCCCTGATCCATTACAGAAACTTTGCTGACCCCTGCTTTCAACCCTAGCATGGCACGTTTTAAAAACTCTAAGCTCAATACTCGGAGAGGGCAATGGCACCCTACTCCAGTACTCTTGCCTGGAAAATCCCATGGATGGAAGAGCCTTGTGGGCTGCAGTCCATGGGGTCGCTAAGACTCGGACATGACTGAGTGAGTTCTCTTTCAATTTTCACTTTCCACTTTCATGCATTGGAGAAGGAAATGGCAACCCACCCCAGTGTTCTTGCCTGGTGAATCCAAGGGAAGGGGGAGCCTGGTGTGCTGCCATTTTGGGGACACACAGAGTCAGACACGACTGAAGTGATGCAGCAGCAGCAGCAGCAGCAGCAGCAGCAGCAAGCTCCATACTGCTGACCTTTCAAACTTTTTACTTTGGACTTCATTAGCTGCAGTCCATGGGGTCGCTAAGACTCGGACATGACTGAGTGAGTTCTCTTTCAATTTTCACTTTCCACTTTCATGCATTGGAGAAGGAAATGGCAACCCACCCCAGTGTTCTTGCCTGGTGAATCCAAGGGAAGGGGGAGCCTGGTGTGCTGCCATTTTGGGGACACACAGAGTCAGACACGACTGAAGTGATGCAGCAGCAGCAGCAGCAGCAGCAGCAGCAGCAAGCTCCATACTGCTGACCTTTCAAACTTTTTACTTTGGACTTCATTAAATATATGCAAATGTAGAGAGACTGTATAATAAAGCCCCTGTTCTCATCATCTAGCCTCCTCTATATGTCATCCCTGTATCCCACTCTCTACTGAATTAATCTGAAGAACATCCCAGAATTTATATTGTTTCATCACACAAATCTCAGTGTCTGCAGAATTCAGCATATATATATATATAATTATATGCATAATTATAATATATAACATGTCTATTTAATGTACTGTATACTACGTGTGTGTGTGTGTTAGTCACTAGGTCATGTCCAACTCTTTGCAGCCCCCAGGCTCCTCTGTCCATGGGATTCTCCAGACAAGAATACTGGAGTGGGTTGCCATTCCGTTCTCCAGGGTATCTTCCCAACCCAGGGATCAAACCCGGGTTTCCCACATTGCAGGCAGATTCTTTACTATCTGAGCCACCAGGGAAGCCATATACTGTATAATATGTTACAACATTATTCTATATTACAATATACAATATATTTCATATGTTATATTAGTGAAGTGAAATCGCTCAGTCATGTCCAACTCTTTGCGATCCCATGGACTGTAGCCTACCAGGTTCCTCCACCCATGGAATTTCCCAGGCGAGAATACTGGAGTTGGTATCCATTTCCTTCTCCAGGGGATCTTCCTTACCCAAGGATCGAACCCAGGTCTCCCACATCACAGACAGACGCTTTACCCTCTGAGCCATCAGGGAAGCCCAATATTGTCTATTAACTATATATTTAATATAGTATCATAATATATATATGCAATTACAATTACATATTATATTATGATACTATACACACACACACACACACACACACACACACACACATATATATATATATATATCACACTAATATTACCACCTAAAAAATAAGGAAAACTGATTCCTTCATTTCACTGCTACATGTTCAGGCATGTCATACACACCGTTCATTCAGTTAGTTCATTCAAATCAGGATCCAGAGAGCGTCTGTGTTCTGTGAGTGCTGATGGGTGCTGGCCCTGTTAGAATCACCTGCTCTTGAAGGAGAGGCTCTGATGGTATTTGAGTGGCTTCCACCTAGTGTCCTGAGGGTGTCACAGCAGCTTCTAGCCCACCTTGACCAGATACCTGGTGGATGTGTTCCAGGGGTTGGCTCACCCGTTCCTCTTACTGTTTGTGTTTGGAGATGCTCAAGAATCTTGACTCCAGACACATGCTATGGCACTTGTAGTCACTTTTTCAGACTGGAGTAAGGCAGGAAGGAATACGTCCCTTTCTGTCAGTGACAAAGCAAATGTGGTGCAGGATAATTAAATTTTTTAAAATTGGTTTTCTCCCTGATTCTGCTGAAGCATTTGTGGGAAGCATCTTAATAGTTTCAGTAACTTGAATATCTGGAGATAGAGTTGCAGCCAAACATCTTTTGAGGGGTCAGGAAATAAGACTGGAACATCCTTTTGCCTTTCGAAGGAAGGTACACGGCACTGTGGGCAAATGAGCAGAAGCAGGAGTCAGGGCAAGGCAGGGGGTGTCTGGACCTCCTCACTGAAAAATATCAAGCACAGATGCTAAGGCGTCCCTGGTGGTCCAGTGGTAAAGGACTTGTCTGCCAGTGCAGAGGACGTGGGTTCGATTCCCACGTCCCAGAGGTTCCTGAATACTCCATAGTCTGTGAGCCACAATTGCTGAGCCTATGCTGTAGAGACTGGGGTCCACAACTTCTGAAGCCCACAATCCACCTAGAGCCTGCGCGCCAAAACAAGAGATGCCATGGCGATGAGAAGTTCATGTAACACAATGAAGAGTAGCCCCTACTCTCTGAAACTAGAAAAAGCCTGCAAAGACCAAGTGCGGCCAAAATAAAGACAGAAAGAAATACTGATGTTATCACATGGAATGAGTTTTTTTTCTCCCAGTAGGATTTTTTTAAATCTTTTTTTCTTTTCCTGGACAAATTGCACAGCTTGTGGGATCCCAATTCCCTGACTACTGATTGAACCTAGGCCATGGGAGTGAAACCACAGACTCCTAGCCACTAGACCACCCGGGAATTCCTGCCCCAGTTTTACTTAGACTTCACTAACATACAGCACCAGGAAACATTTATATATCCAGCACGATGACTCACATTTACCACAAAATGTTTCCTAAACACCCATCACCCATCACATATATATTTGCATGTATATGAGGTGAGGGTATTTAGGAAACATTTTGTGGTAAATGTGAGTCATTGTGCTGGATATCTAAACATTCCCTGGTGCTGTATATTAGTGAAGTCTAAGTAAAACTGGGGCGGGACTTCCTGGGTGGTCTAGTGGCTAGGATTCTGTGCTTTCACTCTCATGGTGTTTACTGAGCTCAAAGGAGATCTCTATAGTGAAAACAACAAAGGACTATTTGGAAGAAAACATTATTTCTGTTATTTGTGCTTAAGAATGAGAAGCAACATCTTTAGGAGTTTAGTGTACATAATTCCCTTTGGTGGTATAGGACACATTGTATATTTGGTTGCCTATTTTGAAGTATATGTTTTGTATGCCAACTATACACATTATGCTAGTATCCAGGTCTATACTGTTCATTTCCCCTTGAGCATTTTGCATTATACAATGTACGCTCAAACAGACGTTATCACGAACCTCACAGCCCTCCAGTGTGGATTCTGATTATAGGCGAATTAGATATCTGGATCTATGAGCAAGGAAAACTCACAAATAGTAAATGTCAGAAGTAGATTACCAAGAGCTAACTTGTGAAAATCTTCCACTTTTTTTTTCTTTTCAAAAAAGAACAGAAGAACTCTCTTTCACAACTTCAGAATAAGGGCTTTTGGGACTTCCCTGGTGATCCAGTGGTTGAGAATCCACCTTGCAATGTGGGGCATGTGAGTTCCATCCCTGGTCTGGGAAGATCCCACATGGCATGGAGCGACTAAGCTCGTGCACCACAACTAACTGAGCCCACGAGCCATGACTACTGAACCCAGGTGATGAAACTACTGGAGCCCAGGTGCCCTGGAGCTGGTGCTCCACAACAAGGGAGGCCACAGAGACGAGAAGCCCAAGAGCAGTGGCCCCTGCTTGCTGCACCTGGACAAAGTCCTGATAGCAGCAACAAAGGCAAATCAATAAAATAAATCAATACATCCTTTTAAAAAATTTTAAAAAGAAAGAATGTGCTTTTTTTCAGTCATTTTTTTTTCTTTTTTTAACTTGAGTGAGAAGTAGATTACCAAGAGCTAACTTGTGAAAATATTCCACTTTTATTTTTATTATTTTAAAAAAGAACAGAAGAACTCTCTCACAACTTCAGAATAAGCATTTTCAGGACTTCCCTGGTGGTCCAGTGGTTGAGAATAACCTCGCAATGCGGGGCACGTGAATTCCATTCCTGGTCGGGGAAGATCCCACATGGCATGGAGCGACTAAGCTCATGCACCACAACTAACTGAGCCCACGAGCCGTGACTACTGAACCCAGGTGATGAAATTACTGGAGCCCAGGTGCCCTGGAGCTGGTGCTCCACAACAAGGGAGGCCACAGAAACGAGAAGCCCAAGAGTAGTGGCCCCTGCTCGCTGCACCTGGACAAAGTCCTGATAGCAGCAACAAAGGCAAATCAATAAAATAAATCAATACATCCTTTTAAAAAATTTAAAAAAGAAACTAAGTGCTTTTTTTCAGTCTTTTTTTTTTCTTTTTTTAACTTGAAGACTAGTTAAGCTGGACACTAAAAATATAGCCAAGAAAACACACTGTTATTCACACCAAGACTTCTTAGAGGCAAATAAATGAACAAGCAAAATAAGGAACGTGACTGTAGCTGATGTTAGTGGAAGTGGAAATTAAAGTGCCCGGGATTGCTCCACAACTTATCTTCTGAATCTTGTTTACACCACCCCAACCACCCCGGTCTGTCTCTGCTGCACCCACCAACATGTATATCTTTCATCTCTGCCTCCCTCACATCTTTCTCTCTCCGTTCCTGTCTCCTATCCATCCATCCTTTCATCTGCCCATGTGTCCATTTGTCCATCCACCATTTTTACAGTAACCAGGTCGCCTTTAGGTCTGAGTCAGGAGTAGATACAAGGAAAGTGTTACCTGGTTGTCCCTTAGGCATCGCAGTCCAGTCTGTGGTGTGGTTAGGGTTTCTGAGTTTTGTGGACTACATTGCCACTGTGAACAGGACAGATGTGTGGCTAGCAGTCTTCTGCATGGGGACTGCAGTAGGTGTGGCTTCCCTGGTCCCCCCTCCACATCCCTTGAATACCCTCTGTTACACTGAGTCCTCCAAGTATGGTCCTGACCCTCCCACCAACCCAGTGTGGTTTTTAGAAAAGCTCAGAGACCCCCACCCTTACCCCACTGACCAGGGACCCTATAGGGGGCAGGCCTGTTTGTGATTTAACAAACCCTCCAGGGGTCTCTGGAGCTTCCCAGGTGGCTCACTGGTGAAGAATCCACCTGCTAATGCAGGACATGAGGGTTTGATCCCTGTGTTGAGAAGATCCCCTGGAGGAGGAAATGGCAACCCACTTCAGTATTCTTGCCTGGAGAATCCCATGGACAGAGGAGACTGGCTGGCTACAGTCCATGGGGTCACAAAGAGTCAGACACAACTGAGAAACTACCCAATAACCAGTGGCCCCCAAGCCGCACTCCAGTTTGAGAACCATTGTGCTAGTATTTTCCATCCCCCATCCTTAAATTACACGTGCAATCCTTTCCTGAGATTTGCTGCTACTGCTGCTAAATCACTTCAGTCATGTCCGACTTTGTGTGACCCCATAGATGGCAGCCCACCAGGCTCCCCCATCCCTGGGATTCTCCAGGCAAGAACACTGGAGTGGGTTGGCATTCCCTTCTTCCTGAGATTTAGCCAACATCAAAACAAGCTGGCTTAAAAAAAAAAAAAAAAGGAAAATAAAAAGTAATTTATTGATTCATTGGATGTACTTACTTACCAAAATTGAAGTACATCTGTTCATGGGCTTCCTAGAGATGCCAGTGGTAAAAGAACCCACCTGCCAATGCAGGAGCGATAAGAGACGTGGGTTCAATTCCTGCCTCTGGGAAGATTCCTTGGAGGAGTCCATGGCAGCCCACCCCTTGGAGGATGCCATGGACAGAAATTGGGGGGCTACAGTCCTCAGGGCTGCAGAGTTGAACACCATTGAAGAGACTTAGCATTGCAGCACGTCCCTGCCTTGCTTCTCCTGGGAAGGTCCTTCCTGCACATCCTCATTCATCCTCAGCAATAGGGCATCTGGTTCAAAGTTCCAGGCCAGGCCTTCCATCTGCGAGCCCTTCATCTCTCTGCCTACATATGTGAGCACCAGGCAGGGCTCGCTGGACCAGTCTGGCTGAGCAGATGGAGGAACCAAGGCACCTGCCTGCCCCCAGGCCACATCCCAGCCTGGGCTTCCAAGGGTGGCCATGTGTCTGCAGAGGGCTTTCAGGGACACTTGATGACGTCCAGGGCCACCCAGAAAATCTGCGAGCCCTTCATCTCTCTGCCTACATATGTGAGCACCAGGCAGGGCTCGCTGGACCAGTCTGGCTGAGCAGATGGAGGAACCAAGGCACCTGCCTGCCCCCAGGCCACATCCCAGCCTGGGCTTCCAAGGGTGGCCATGTGTCTGCAGAGGGCTTTCAGGGACACTTGATGACGTCCAGGGCCACCCAGAATCCGCCCCCAGGGGCTGGGATGATGTTAGGGGTGGAGGGGGGCCACCCGTAGCCTGCACCCTGGGGCTAGGATGCCCTTCTGATTATAACTCTGGGTTCAGATGCTGTACAGTGCCTGCTTCTGGTGGTTGTTCTGCTATGCGGTGGATGCCTACCTGGTGATCCAGAGTTCGGCTGGAGAGAGGTATTCAGGGCTAGCAGCTGGGTTCTGCTGTCCTAGCTCAGTGCCAGAGGGGAAGGTTGGAGAGGTCACAAGCACTCTTATTTCTGTAGGGCAGAAACGGAAAATGAAAGAGGAGAGCGAAAAAGTTGGCTTAAAGTTCAACATTCAAAAAACTGAGATCATGGCATCCGGTCCCATCACTTCATGGCAAATAATATTCAGGGCTAGCAGCTGGGTTGTTCTGTCCTAGCTCACTGCCAGAGGGGAAGGTTGGAGAGGTCACAAGCACTCTTATTTCTGTAGGGCAAAAACGGAAAATGAAAGAGGAGAGCGAAAAATTTGGCTTAAAGCTCAACATTAAAAAAACTGAGATCGTGGCATCCGGTCCCATCACTTCATGGCAAATAGATGGGAAAACAGTGGAAACAGTGGCAGCCTTTCTTTTTTCGGGGGCTCCAAAATCACTGCAGATGGTGACTGCAGCCATGAAATTAAAAGATGCTTACTTCTCGGGGGAGGTTATGACCAACCTAGAAACCATAAAGCAAAGACGTTACTTTGCCAGCAAAGGTCTGTCTAGTCAAGGCTGTGGTTTTTCCAGTAATTATGTACAGATGTGAGAGTTGAACTAGAAAGAAAGCTGAGTGCCTACGAATTGATGCTTTTGTAAGTCCCCGGGGAACAGTCTCCCCAGCATGGTGGAGGATTCTGGGGATGGATCTGTGTATTACTCTCTGCTTTCAGCACCAAGGTCCCATCTGCCCACTGAGGACTGCGATTACACAAAGTCTAGGAGCCGCTTGCACAGATGAAGCATTGTACCCACCGAGCACTGGCAAGGGTGCAGCCAGCATGATTCAGGGCAGGTAGGTTTCCAGAGCCGCTGGCTGCCTCATCCTCGGGGTCCCCACTCCAGGGGCCTCTTCTCGATGGTACATGAGGTTATTGATATTTCTCCTGGCAATCTTGATTTCAGCTTGAGCTTCTTCCCGCCCAGCATTTCTCATGATGTACTCTACATATAAGTTAAATAAGCAAAGTGACAATATACAGGCTTGACGTACTGCTTTTCCTATTTGGAACCAGTCTGTTGTTTCATATCCAGTTCTAACTGTTGCTTCCTGACCTGCATACAGATTTTTCAAGAGGCAGGTCAGGTGGTCTGGTATTCCCATCTCTTTCACAATCTTTCACAGTTTACTGTGATTCACACAAAGGCTTTGGTATAGTCAATAAAGCAGAAAGATGTTCTTCTGGAACTCTCTTGCTTTTCTTCATGATCCAGCAGATGCTGGCAATTTGATCTTTGGTTCCTCTGCCTTTTCTAAAACCAGCTTGAAAATCTGGAAGTTCATGGTTCATGTATTGCTGAAGCCTGGCTTGGAGACAGTTTACTGTGATTCACACAGTCAAAGGCTTTGGTATAGTCAATAAAGCAGAAAGATGTTTTTCTGGAACTCTCTTGCTTTTTTTCATGATCCAGCAGATGTTGGCAATTTGATCTCTCTGGTTCCTCTGCCTTTTCTAAAACCAAGTTGAAAATCTGGAAGTTCATGGTTCATGTATTGCTGAAGCCTGGCTTGGAGAATTTTGAGCATTATATTATTAGTGTGTGAGATGAGTGCAATTGTGCCATAGTTTGAGGATTCTTTGACATTGTCTTTCTTTGGGTATGGAAGGAAAACTGACATTTTCCAGTCCTGTGGCCACTGTTGAGTTTTCCAAATTTTCTGGCATATTAAGTGTTGCACTTTCACAGCATCATCTTCCACGATTTGAAATAGCTCAACTGGAATTCCATCACCTCCACTAGCTTTGTTCATAGTGATGCTTCCCAAAGCCCAGTTGACTTCACATTCCAGGATGTCTGGCTCTAGGTGAGTGATCACACTGTCGTGATTATCTGGGTCGTGAAGATCTTTTTTGTACAGTTCTTCTGTGAATTCTTGCCACCTCTTCCTAATATCTTCTGTTAGGTCCACACCATTTCTGTCCTTTATTGAGCCCATCTTCATGTGAAATGTTCCCTTGGTATCTCTAATTTTCTTGAAGAGATCTCTAGTCTTTCCCATTCTGTTGGTTTTCTCTATTTCTTTGCATGGATTGCTGAGGGAGGCTTTCTTATCTCTTCTTGCTATTCTTTGGAACTCTGCATTCAGATGCTTATATCTTTGCTTTTCTCCTTTGCTTTTCGCTTCTCTTCTTTTCACAGCTATTTGTAAGGCCTCCCCAGACACCCATTTTGCTTTTTTGCATTTCTTTGCCATGTGGATGTTCTTGAGCCCTGTCTCCTGTACAATGTCATGAACCCCTGTCAATAGTTCATCAGGCACTCTATCAGATCTAGCTCCTTAAAGCTATTTCTCACTTTACAAGGCGTCAAACAAAACAAGAAAAGATCACGTTCTCTCCCAGACCTTTAAGCGGATTTCAGGACAGTGGCTTGCTATAAGGATAACACCTCTCATGGTTTTCTGGATCAGCTTTTCAGCTGATGTAGGAATTCCTTTCTGTGTTTTCTGAGAGATGGCCTTGGGTCAGGCACTTTCATTAACAGGTTGCTCATCCCACTGCCATGTGATCTCCAGAACCCTCAGTGTATCCTATGTTCACTCCTGGAATCTCTTTAGCTTATGTGCCTCAAGGTTCTTATTAAAATATCCTACTGGGAGTGCAACATTGTATCCTGTGTGAGGCCCAACCAGGACCAGGAACACACAAATCTGCAGAATGCAGCCTCAGTGATGAGCTTTTGTGGACTTCTCCCTGCTCTGATGCCTTCTCGTGCGTCACTCTCTGACTAGTCCTCTGCATCTGATCCTGGTGTCTTCAAGGTTTTACTGCAAAAACCAGGGGTCCCCATCCTCTGGGACCTGATGCCTGATGATCCAGGGTGAGGCAGATGCAATCATAACAGAAATAAAGGGCACAATAAATGTGGTGCGTTCAAATCATCCTCTAAATCTCGGAAAAGTGATTTTTCATAAAACTGGTTCCTGGTGACAAAAAATCTAGGGACAGCCAGGATGAATTGTTAGGCTAGATATGGTATTGCCCAGGAAACCTTTATTACCATTCAACGTTTTCCCACCTGCAGCTCTGACTTGGGCCAAGTAAACCAGGCCCAAAGTGCAGGGAAATGAACTGAAAGTCACTCAGTTCAGCTCTGTTCAGTTCATTCACTCAGTTGTGTCCGATTCTTTGCGACCCCATGAATCTCAGCATGCCAGGCTTCCTTATCCATCACCAACTCCCGGAGTTCACTCAGACTCACGTCCATCTAGTCAGTGATGCCATCCAGCCATCTCATCCTCTGTCGTCCCCTTCTCCTCCTGCCCCCAATTCCTTCCAGCATCAGAGTATTTTCCAATGAGTCAACTCTTCACATGAGGTGGCCAAAATGCTGGAGTTTCAGCTTCAGCATCATTCCTCCAAAGAAATCCCAGGGCTGATCTCCTTCAGAATGGACTGGTTGGATCTCCTTGCAGTCCAAGGGACTCTCAAGAGTCTTCTCCAACACCACAGTGCAAAAGCATCAATTATTCGGCGCTCAGCCTTCTTCATGGTTCAACTCTCACATGCATACATGACTACTAGAAAAACCATAGCCTTGACTGGACGGACCTTAGTTGGCAAAGTAATGACTCTGCTTTTGAATATACTATCTAGGTTGCTCATAACTTTCCTTCCAAGGAGTAAGCGTCTTTTAATTTCATGGCTACAATCACCATATGCAGTGATTTTGGAGCCCCAAGAAATAAAGTCTGACACTGTTTCCACTGTTTGCCCATCTATTTCCCATGGAGTGATGGGACCGGATGCCATGATCTTTGTTTTCTGAATGTTGAGCTCTAAGCCAACTTTTTCACTCTCCTCTTTCTTTTTCATTAAGAGGCTTTTAAAGAGGCTTTTTCCTCTTCACTTTCTGCCATAAGGGTGGTGTCATCTGCATATCTGAGGTTATTGATATTTCTCCCAGCAATCTTGATTCCAGCTTGTGTTTCTACCAGTCCAGCGTTTCTCATTATGTACTCTGCATAGAAGTTAAATAAGCAAGCTGACAATATACAGCCTTGATGTACTCCTTTTCCTATTTGGAACCAGTCTGTTGTTCCATGTCCAGTTCTAACTGTGGCTTCCTGACCTGCATACAGATTTCTCAAGAGGCAGGTCAGGTGGTCTGGTATTCCCATCTCTTTCAGAATTTTCCACAGTTTATTGTGATCCATACAGTCAAAGGCTTTGGCATAGTCAATAAAGCAGAAACAGATATTTTCCTAGAACTCTCTTGCATTTTCCATGATTCAGCAGATGTTAACAATTTGATTTCTTGTTCCTCTGCCTTTTCTAAAACCAGCTTGAACATCAGGGAGTTCATGGTTCATGTATAGCTGAAGTCTGGCTTGGAGAATTTTGAGCATTACTTTACTAGCATGTGAGATGAGTGCAATTAACGGTAGTATGAGCATTCTTTGGCATTGCCTTTCTTTGGGATTGGAATGAAAGCTGACGTATTCCAGTCCTGTGGCCACTGCTGAGTTTCCCAAATTTGCTGGCATATTGAGTGCAGCACTTTCACAGCATCATCTTTCAGGATTTGAAACAGCTGAACTGGAATTCCATCACCTCCACTAGCTTTGTTCATAGTGATGCTTTCTAAGGCCCACTTGACTTCATATTCCAGGATGTCTGGCTCTAGATTATTCGTCACACCATCACGATTATCTGGGTCATGAAAGTCACTCAGTTGTGTCCAACTCTTTCGACCTCATGGACTGTATAGTCCATGGAATTCTCCAGGCCAGAATACTGGATTGTGTAGCCTTTCTCTTTTTCAGGGGATCTTCCAACCCAGGGATCAAACCCAGGTCTCCCACACTGCAGGCAGATTCTTTACCAGCCACCAGGAAAGCCCAAGAACACTGGAGTGGGTAGCCTCTCCCTTCTCTAGAGGATCTTCCTGACCCAGGGATCAAACTGGGGGTCTCCTGCATTGCAGATAGATTCTTTACCAACAGAGCTACCAGGAAAGCCAACCAAGCCTGAGGTCCAAGCTAAATTGCTTCCTTTCTTCAGTCATAATAAAAACCTTCACCAAAACAAAATGCTGGGAGAGTGGATGTAGGCAATTCCTCCCTCCAGCCTCAAGGTTTAAAGCATCCTTATTTCAACTTAGNATTCTTTACCAACAGAGCTACCAGGAAAGCCAACCAAGCCTGAGGTCCAAGCTAAATTGCTTCCTTTCTTCAGTCATAATAAAAACCTTCACCAAAACAAAATGCTGGGAGAGTGGATGTAGGCAATTCCTCCCTCCAGCCTCAAGGTTTAAAGCATCCTTATTTCAACTTAGCCATCATGTGATAACCTCTATCTTGCGGCCCTTTCACAGTGAGCTGTCTCTCCATTTACTTTGAGTTAATCAGTTTCTAAGTAATTTTGAATCTGAGTTGCTCAGTCGTGTCCAACTCCTTGTGACCCCACAGACTGTAGCCCGTCAGGCTCCTCTGTCTATGGGATTTTCCAGGCCAGAATACTGGAGTTGGATAGCTTTTTCCCATCTCCAGGGGAACCCCCCAACCCAGGGATCGAACTCGAGTCTCCTGCATTATAGGCAGACTCTAGCATCTGAGGGCATAAACACATTTGCAAGCCACACTGACAGCATCTCCTGGTCTCTTGGGGACATGAGTGACTTTTACTGGTCATGTGGCTGGAGCAAACTCAGCCACCAAGGCTGCTTTCAGGAACCGAGACTGGGGTGTGGGCTGTCTGCCATTTACCTCGCCAGCATGATGCTGGAGTTGGGGTTGCTGGTGGCCGGCCCAGTGGGACTCCACTTGATGGTGTCTCTCTTCGCTGTGCGCCTGAAGGTCGTGGACACACGTGCCCTGCTTCACACTCCAGATCTAGGGGACGCAACGGGAACTCAGTGAGCAACGGCCGATCCTCCCACCTGGGGAGGTTCGGCACCTTTCCTGCCTGGAGCACTGCAGAGGTTTCTCTGACCCTGCCAAGCTCACGTCCAGCGGGGTGGGCAGCTGACAAGTGGCAGGTGCTTCCCAGGCAGAGGCATCTGCTTACCAACAGGGGGCGCCCGTCAGAAAGGCCAGGGGGATCCGTGCTACCCTGGTCTGATCTCAGAAGCCAGGCAGGGTCCAGTCGGGTCTAGTTAGTACTTGGATGGGAGAAAGGCCTCGGGAATGGAAGGAGGCTCCACAGAACCCTCAACCGATAAACAGGGCTTCCTTGCCAGGGCAAGCGGCACGTCCTTTGCAAAGAGAAAGACGACAGAGGCAATAAGAGTGCTCACAACACACTGGTCAGCTGCAGGAGGAGCGCTAGGACTGAAGACACAGCACGAGGCCCCGGGGGTCACCAAGGGTCACACGGCCCGGCCTTGCAGCCTTACCTTCAATGTCATGTCATCAGAGCAGGAGGCTAGCCACATGCCAGAGGGATCCCATTTGATAGCGCTGACCTCATTCTGCAAGAAAGCAAAAGGTTTTAAAAAAGAGAGAAAGAAATGAAGACCTGGGTGTAGTAAACACACGCGTCCAGCCGGGGGCAGGAGTGCACTGTCCTCACTGCAAAAAGCCTGGAACCTGTAATGCAATTTGAATGCTGAGCTCCAAAGAATAGCAAGGAGAGAGAAGAAAGCCTTCCTCACAGATCAGTGTAAAGAAATAGAGGAAAACAATAGAATGGGAAAGACTAGAGGTCTCTTCAAGAAACTTAGTTACCAGTAGAACATTTCATGCAAAGATGGGCTCAAGAAAGCACAGAAATGGTAACAGGAGCAGAAGATATTAAGAGGAGGTGGCGAGAATACACAGAAGAACTGTATAAGAAAGATCTTCATCACCCAGATAATCATGATGGTGTGATCACCAGCCTAGAGTGAGACATTCTGGAATGCGAAGTCAAGTGGGCTTTGGGAAGCATCACTATGAACAAAGCTAGAGGAGGTGATGGAATTCCAGTTGAGCTATTTCAAATCCTGGAAGACGATGCTGTGAAAGTGCTGCACTCAGAATGCCAGCAAATCTGGAAATCTCAGCAGTGGCCACAGGACTGGAAAAGGTCAGTTTTCATTCCAGTCCCCCAAAAAAGGTAATGCCAAAGAATACTCAAAGTACTGCATAATTGCACTCATCTCATACGCTAATAAAGTAATGCTCAAAATTCTCCAAGACAGGCTTCAACAGTACATGAAGCATGAGCTTCCAGATGTTTCAGCTGGACTTGGAAAAGGCAGAGGAACCAGAAATCAAATTGCCAACATCTGCTGGATCATCAAAAAAGCTTGCACTCATCTCATACGCTAATAAAGTAATGCTCAAAATTCTCCAAGACAGGCTTCAACAGTACATGAAGCATGAGCTTCCAGATGTTTCAGCTGGACTTGGAAAAGGCAGAGGAACCAGAAATCAAATTGCCAACATCTGCTGGATCATCAAAAAAGCATGAGAGTTTCAGAAAAACATCTACTTCTTACTGTATTGACTATGCCAAAGCCTTTGACTGTGTGGACCACAACACACTCTGGAAAATTCTTAGAGATGGGAATACCAGACCACCTGACCTACCTCTGGAGAAATCTGCATGCAGGTCAGGAAGCAACAGTTAGAACTGGACATGGAACAACAGATTGGTTCTAAACAGGGAAAAGAGTATGTCAAGGCTGTACATTGTCACCCTGCTTATTTAAGTTATATGCAGAGTACATTGTGAGGAACAACGGACTGAAGAAGCACAAGCTGGAATCAAGATTGCTGGGAGAAATATCAATAATCTCAGATATGCAGATGACACCACCCTTAAGGTAGAAAGTGAAGAAGAACTAAAGGAGCTCTTGATGAAAGTGAAAGAGAGTGAAAAAGTTGGCTTAAGACTCAACATTCAGAAAACTAAGATCACGGCATCCGGTCCTATCACTTCATGGCAAATAGATGGGGGAATAGTGGAAACAGTGGCAGATTCTATTTTAGGGGGGCTCCAAATTCAATGCAGATGGTAACTGCAGCCATGAAATTAAAAACTGCTTACTCCTTGAAAGAAAAAGACACAGACATTACTTTTCCAACAAAGATCCACCTAGTCAAAGCTATGCTTCTTCCATCCAGTAGTCATGAATGGATGTGAGATTTGGACTATAAAGATAGCTGAGCACTGAAGAACTGATGCTTTCAAACTGTGGTGTTGGAGAAGACTCTTGAGTCCCTTGGACTGTAAGGAGATCCAACCAGTTCACCCTAAGGGAGATCAGCCCTGAATATATGTTGGAACGACTGATGTTGAAGCTGAAACTCCAAAACTTTGGCCATTTAAGCAAAGAACTGATTCATTAGAAAAGATCTTGATGCTTGGAAAGACTGAAGGCAGTAGGAGAAGGGGACGACAGAGGATGGGATGGTTGAATGGCATCACTGGCTCAATGGATATGAGTTTGAGCAAGCTCCAGGAGTTGGTGATGGACAGGGAGGCCTGATGTGCTGCAGTCCATGGGGTTGCAAAGAGTTGGACAACTGACCTGAACTAACAGAACTTTCCAGCAGGGGTCAGGAGCGCTCCGTCATCTATGCAAGAAGCCTGCTTGCATTCACCCTGGATAAGCGAGCACCACCCCAGGTTTCAGGCATGTTTCCCTTTCTCTTTCCTCCTTGATCCAAAGTGCACAGTCATACTCCCTACACAACCAGCCACCCTCAGCCATATTTCTCCAAAAACAAAAACAAAATCGCATCTAAGAAGGAAGCCAAATGAATTCATCTAGAAACCAGTATAAAACCAGTAAGTTATTTCAAAGCTGACTTTAAAAGTAATTTTCCTACTCACTTTTTTTTCCCTTTATGTCCTCAGACATTTTTATAATACCTACTTTAGTGTCTTTCCTGCAAAACCCAACACCTGGCTCATGCCAAATAATTAAAAAAGAACAAACAAACAAACACACCACTGCCAACCCAGGTGTATAACTGACCACCAGAGGTAGCAACAACAGTCCCGAGGAGGCTGTAGGAGAATGAATGAGCAGTCACAGTAAGTAGGCTTTTAATCCTAGGCAGAGACCAACCGGTTTGCCAGCTCCCCACACACCTTTCATGAACCCGAGGCCCCACAGTCAGGACTCAGTCTCGCTATGTC
>SJXQ01002284.1:0-33762 GCA_006408695.1 Aepyceros melampus
TACCCCTGAACTGGCTCGAAGACAGAATTCAAGGTCATCTGTCAGCCTTTGGCCTTGGGAAGCCCCCTCCCCAGGCCCTGTGATATGTAATGGCTTGAGAGCCATGCTCTCTGTCTCTCTATCTAGTCCTTATTTTCTGTAACTAGCCCTCAGGCTAATCCTTTCCTTCCGCCTTTGGATTTTGCCCCAAAGGGATGGAGTGACTAGAGCAGCTCACGCTCTAGTCCATGGAGATAATGCAAACTGGGCTTGTGGCAGGGGCGCGATGCCCACCCCAGTCGGCCTCCTCCCAGTGGTAAGGGTTTTCTGGGCGAAATGGGCCACGTGAAATGACAGATGAACCCTGCTGCGACCTTGCTTTGGAATTTTGATAGGCCACGTGGTGTTTGAGTGTAGAGAGCCACAGAGCTTTTCCTTTGGCACTTAAAAGGGAGGTTCACACCTGCGTTTTTCACATCTGGTCCGGGGCTGTGAGTTCTGCCTGGTATCTAGGGTTTAGGCTCAGCCTGTGGGGAGGGAGTCCCCCTGGGGGGACCCGTCCTGTTGACCTCCCATGTCTTCCCTTTCTGAATTTGGGGGGGAGCTGTAGCTCAGTCACTCAGAATGTAGGTGAATGTGTGGGCAAGGTGAGGTCCTCACCACCTTTGGCCCCTGGCAGTCAGAACCTGGCCTGGGGTGGTTGGCTGCACGTGGCAGGGGGTAGGGAGGACAGACACAGCCGCAATGCTGGCCTGGGCCCTTGGGCAGAGTGAGGAGACACCCCTGCTGGTGGGTAAAGAGCAGGAGAGTGAGAGATGTGCCAGAGGAGCAGAGGGGCTCCAGAGATGTATGGCAGGGGGAGGGGACCGAAGTTACAGTGCAGGGTGGGGTGCTCTAGTGTCCTGGAGCGACTCTCTCAGTCCCCATCCTGGGTGATGCCTGACTGGGTCTGCATTTCAGCCCCAGCCCTCTCGGGGGCCCAGCCTGGAACCTATACCCTGGCTGACGCTGACCCCCTGGCACTGGTCTGAGAGCCATTTGTCTTGTGTCTGATGTGCAACGTGTGCAGATGCGGTCATGGCTCAATTGATGACCTGTCTTCCGGAGCGCTCAGGGGATCCTGGGAGGCTCGGTTGCTCCGATATTTCAGAGGTGTTAAGAAGCTCTTGGTGGAGATTTGCACAGAGAGGTTAATTGTGGCTGCTCCCCCTTCTCTTTTCCACCCCCACCCCCCATCTGGTAACCTTGGCTCAGTTTATGTAAGTTTTAAATCTCAAGCTGAGATAATATTTAAGGACTATAGTTCTCCAAAACTGAGTTCACAGGAAAAGCAGGGAAAATGAGCACGAAGAGGCTCCTATGAATCACGCACGGTGCTTGGCACTTTCATGTGCATTATCCATTTGTATCTTCACAGTGATCCTGGAGGGTGTTCATGGGTTCATTCAGCGTTTGTTGAGCACATAATATCTGCAAGGTGGCATTCTAGGCTCCGGTGATACAGCAGAGCTGAGCGCAAATCAGGTTTTCTGCTCTCATTGAGCTGAGAGTCTAGTGAGAAGACTGATAGACAATAAACACATAAAAATTAGACAATCTCAGACCAGAAGTGACTACCAGGGAGGAAATAAAACAGGATAAAGGGAAGATGGGTTTCTTGGAAAGGTTGCAGGGAAGATGACATCTGAGCTAAGAACTGAGTGATGGAGAGCCATGGGAACGCTGTGCGGGGTGTGTATGTGTGCCTGCCCCACACAGAACAGCAAGTGCAGGTGTCCTGGATGGGGGGGAGCTCAGCCGGCGAAAGGAGAAACAGATTTGTTTCCTTCCCTTTCCAGATGAGGATGCTGAACCTTAAAACCTAGCTTGTCCGTTAGCAGCCAGCTAGCTGGAGTGGCTTTCCCTTCAAGCCTGTAGTCTTTCCACTGTAACTTGCTGCCATCAGTAAATGACTACCTGTGTTCATTTGTATAAAGTCCTTTTCATGTATCATCTTATCCCATCCTTGTAAACTCTTGTTAGCCCTATTTTACAGATGAGCAAACTGAGACTCAAGTCTCTTATCAAGGTCCCAGCTGAAAGTCAGAGAAGTTAGGCCTCAGACTTGGGTCCATATGACTAGCAGCTGTACTTAGTCGCCATAAAACTGGATGGTAGATTTAATACCTCTGGGCCTGGGGGAAATTTTTTCCACTTTTATAGGACTGCCCACTCGGAAGTTTGATGCTTTCTCTATGTCACGCAGCCAGAAAGTATCGGGAGCAGGGGAGTGGGTGGGCTGATACTCAGTTTTCCCACCCCCTGGGTGGGCTCCTTCTGCTCTAAATACTACCTTTGTCCATGCTGGGTGCCCAGGAGGGGCTGCTATGAAGTGTCATCACCACCTGGGACTTACTTGCCACTGTTTGGCATAAAGGATTGATTCCTAGTCTTAGGTGTGGGCTCTGTGAAAGGTAAATTTTCTGAAAATAGCTGAGCACCTGTTATGGCTTAGGAATTCCACTAAGCACAGTGAAGGAACATGAGGTGAGCTGTTCGGTTCATCTCAGTGATGGGAAATAATCGTCCAAGGGTGCCAGAGACGCTTGACCTCACCCCCTCCTCTTGTTGTGCTAGAGAGAAAAGACAAGTCAGATACTGTCCTTGCCCCAAAGGATCACACAGTCGAGTTGGGAGGAAAGGGGAATTGATACAACAGTAAAATGGTGTAGTAGGTCTCACTTATTCATTTCTAAGTCAGTGAGTGTTGAGTTTCCACATAGGCCAGGTACTGTGGCGGGGCGGGGGTGGGGGTACCGTGGTGGAAAAGGCCCACAAGTCCACTTCTTCATGGAGCTTACACTGTGGGGTGGGAAGGGAGAGTGAGAAAAGAGGTACTGAAAATCCCAGTACAAACTGGGATAAAGCTATGAAGGAGGGGTATGGGGAGCTGTTTGACCCTAATGGGAAGTTCATCTGTGTTAAGTGCATTGGAGAAGGCTTCCTTCTCCACTGCTTTGGAAGAAATGCTTTGAACTGATGGGTGAGTTCTGATGGAGGTTCTGATGGAGGCAGCCACAGGTAATCAGAGGGGCTCCAAGGAGGTCATCACTTAGCCTGACTTGGGAGTGATGGTCAGGTGCTGACACTCCACTCGTCCTGAAGGAGTCTGCCTGGAGCTTCGGGCATGGAGGCTGTGGGCATTGGGAGCTGTGTAACCTACACACACATGCATTTTGGCATCACTCTGCGCCATCTCCTTAGAGACCTTTCTGCTCCGCCCACAGGAAGCTGAAGAAGTGTGGCAGTTGGCTTCTGTCTCCAGTGTCTGTTCTCTAGCACTTTCCTTTGAACTCTGCCCACGGCTCTGTGAATGCCAATGTCAGGACATCAATTATCCAGTAGGCCTGGGCCCTTGCCCAGCCGGCCTGTCTGCTCAGTGGCCGCCGTGCATAATCGATACAAGAGGCTGCCACTGCTGTGAGCTGGGGTGCTGGGGAAGGCCTTCTGTTTCCGTGGAGCTCAGCCACACGCCGGGTCCCACCGCCTTGCCCCTTCTCCTCACTTGCTCTGCCTTCCACCTAACTCTGCGAGGCTGCATGGCCGGATATTGCAGGTTGGCCCTGTGTTCCTGCCACGGCCCCAAACCGTCATCTCCAGCAGCTGGGGAGGTTCTTGGCTGTGTCTTGGCTCAAGAACTCCTAGGCCACCGGCCGGCTGCAGCTTTCCTGCGGCTCTTCCCCTTGCTGTTTTTGGCACTTCTGGGTCTTCTGACCACTTCTGAAGTGTCCAGGTCTTGGCAGATAGGCTGGCAAAAAGATGGCGTGTGTTCCCCTGTTTCCTTCTTGGCTGGGTATTGACCAGGTAGGCCCCATCTCTAGGTGACAGGAGCTGGGTTGGCCCTCGCATGCCCCTTTCTGGGGTATCCATGACCCAGCATTATCTCTCTGAGACGTTACTGGGGTCATTGTCTTTCCATTGCTTCCTCCTCTCCTGGCCAGGTCAGGGAGGAGAGGAGAGACTTCTGAAACACCTCCAAACAGTGGGAGATGTGGTCGTCTCATGTGACCCCTGTTCCCCTCCATCCCATTCTATCGTCCATCCCCAAATGTCGACTGTATGGTTAGAGAACATGATTTACTATACAGCTCCTCCAACCCAGAGGAAGGGGCAGTGTCTCCAGCTAAGGAAGAAATATGACTCAGATTCAATCTCTGTCCCGCTTTGAAGAGCCCTCAGACCAGGCTCGCTCTCCATACTTAGCGTTTGGCTGCTGTTCTGCCGGCCAGAAATCTAAGGTCTTGGCACAACTCTGGGTGGGGAAGTGCCGGGCTGGGTGGGTTTCTGCCTGGAACAGGAATTTAATTATTTTCTTCTTTTATTCCCCTCCCTGTTTAACCCCACTTTGTTCTGAAAGAAGCTGCCCTTCCCGTCATCCTTGTTGAGTGGACGGAAGTCCTGCTTCGGCTGCCCAGGCACATCCTGGTTTGTAATCTAGAGCTTAAAAAAGACAAGTCAAGTTGAGGGTTCTGTTCCCTCGGGAGTTTGGGACTGGGGTGCTGAGCTGGCGGTGGGGGGTTCCTGAGCTGAAATGTCATGATTTCGTCCTAACTGAAGTTGGCAGATGGTGGCCAGCAGAGAGGGAAGATGGCGAGTAATGCTGAACACAAAGTTGTGATGCGGGAAGGAAAAAAAAAAGGGAAAAGGGGAGTGTGTAGCTCCTCCTGTGTGACAGCTTTGTGGTCCTAGCTCCCACTCCTTGTATCTTCCCAACAACAATTCATCCTGACCATACTTGGAGAGAGCCTTTGTTTCTTGCAAATCTGTGAAAGTGTTAGTCAGTCACTCCATCATGGCCAACTCTCTGCAATCCCATGGACTGTAGCCTGCCAGGCTCCTCTGTCCATTCCCTTCTCCAGGGATCTTCCTGACCCAGGGGTTGAACCCGCACCTCTGGCATTGCAGGCAGATTCTTTACCATCTGAGCCACCAGGGAAGCCCAGATCTAAGGTTTATTAACTAGTTCAAGTCCTCACAGTTTTTCCAGCACTGAGGTCAGGGCAACAGAACAGACTTGCCAATTAGTTGGCTAGGAGCAGGGCTTAAGTAGTGTGTAGGGCTTAAGGAGTGTCAAGTAGCCTCTAGTCTGTCTTAGACAGCAGCTCATTTGCTGTAGTTTGGGAAGAATTCCTTGAAGATTCTTTAACTGGGTTTATAGCTGGCAGCTTCCTGTCAGGGTCAGGTGATGGATGTGCACCAGTGAAATGGTGACTGAGGGGAAAAAAAACCTCTAACAGATGCCTGGCTGTGGGTTGGAGTTCCTGTCTCCAAGGAGAGTTCTAGTGATGCCAGCAATAGGAGAAGCATTGAGGTCAGCAGAAGTATCCTGTCAGAGCCTGCATTGTGGCTTAAAATGGACGCTTATGAGAGGCCAAGTTGAATTATCTAGAATACTGCCAAAGAGGCCTCATGTGAGAGGAATAAGTGCACCCCACTGGGGGCCAGTTTCTGGCCAGTGCTGCTGGAGGTGAGTGGGCAACTGGGTGTCTGGGAGGCCCCCAGAAAAGTCTGGTTTGTCTACAGGGGCCTGGTTGAATCTGAGGTCACGCTTCTGTTGGCCTTTGTAATGTGGCAGTTGAAGCCAGGTGTCACGCCTTCTGGTTTTCCTCAGTCAAAACAGTGTTAAGAGGAGCTAACATTTATTGTGCTAGGTCTGTGCCAGGCTTTAAAAATAATTCCTGTGAACAGAGCTCTAAGACAGGTACCATCGTTTCCCTGGTTTACAGATGAGGAAACTGGACAGACTTTCTAAGGCCACTTGACTAGCCCAAGGTGAGCGGACCATGGATCCTGGCTTCAGCCCACACGGCCACACTCCTAAGCCTACTCTGCTATTTTACTGGTTAACCTCAGTTAGGGTCCCATTTTCTTGCTTTGGCTGTGTCCCACTGAGCAACCCAGTGTCGCAGGGGGTTCGCCGAGCCCTGGAGGCTGGAAGACACCCATTGATACGAGCAACTGCCTGCCTTGCCCTTTCCAAAGCGGAGCCAACCCAACCTGCTCTGAGCCGGGGAGGGACTCAATGCATTATGTAGGAGTGGCTGTCCCCCCGAATAATGTCATCACTTTTGTACCTGTAGCAGGAGAGTGCCTGGAAAAGAAGCAAAGCCCTGCAGTTGAAGATGGATGAAGGAGAACAATAAGTCGCATGGCCTTAGAAAGTCTGTTCAGTTTGTCCATCTATTAACCAGGGAAACAATGATATCTACCTTAGAGCTCTGTTCACAGGAATTATTTTTAAAGCCTGGCAGAGACCTGGCACAATAAATGTTAGCTCCTCTTAATACTGTTTTGACTAAGGAAAACCAGATGTCATGACACTTGGCTTCAACTGCCACATTACAAAGGCCACTGGGAGCGTGACCTCAGATTCAACCGGGTCCCTGTAGACAAACTAGATATTTCTGTGGGCCTCCCCGACACTGACTTGAAGGTCTCCATCTCTGGACTGTGATAACTCCTGGGTTTCTATGATTCCTGGCAAAGCTGGTGTGATGGGAGCGTTTCAGGAATGACTTGCTGTCAAGATGGTGTCTAAAAACCCCCTCATTGGTTCATCTGCTCTGTCTGGACTGGAGGAACTTGTACAGCACAGTGCAGGCGATCTTGGGAAGGAGGCCAGCCTGAATCTTCAGCCATCTGTTAATGGGGCAATACATTATGTTGTAGCACAAGCGAGCCACCATAATTGGGCAGAACCATCAGATAAGGTTGCAGCCAGGGGAGGCGACTGTGCAAGTGTGGATTAGCTGTGAAATGTGTAGCTTGGGGGATGGAGTGGGGACTGTGCAAATGGAAATGTCTGTCTTGGTGACACTCAAGTACATGGTTCTCAAAGTGGGTTGCAGTGTCACCTGGGAATTTATATGAAATACACGTTCTTGGGTCTTGCCCTAGAATTCCTGAGTCTGAAACTAGGGCCCAGCAAACTGCATTTTAGAACACCTTCCAGGTGATTCTGATGCATAGTAACGGCTGAGAATCATAGCCGTAAACTAGGGGGAGTAAACTGATGTGTTCCGGACACAGCCTAGACCTCTGAGACTTGAGAAGACCTTGAACTTGCTGGTTTTATATTGTCTAATGAAAAATAAACTTAATAAATCCTCTTTGGATTTAATCTGATTAACAACAGAGTTCTCCAGGGATTTAAGCAAAGTTCCCCCATGGTCTAGCTACTGAACCCACCCTTGTCAGGCAAAACCCTTCACTGGACTTGAGTGGGAGAAAGTCTATGGTTGACAGTTGATGTTTCCTTAAGGTAGTTCAGTGTAGCTGAAGGAAAATCTGCACTGGGATTCTTGCCCTACATGGCATTAATCTCAAAGGCTACGGCGTGGCTCTTTCTCCTCCTGGTCTCAGGCTTTTCATCTGTGAAGTGAGGATAGGTTGAACTCTCCAAGTTCCTGAGTGGTAATAGTCCATGGTTCTTAGAGATGTCACAAGGAAAGGACGTGCTTATGTCATGCTGGAAGCAGAGGTGTTGATGCTGTCATAGTTTAAGCATTAATATTGGAGGCGACAGCCTGCTGACCATCTGGAAGAATCTGCCAGGGTGCCAAAGGCCCTGGACCCTGATTTGAGAGCTGCATTTTTAGGACAGGTGCCTCATTAATAGAAATGAATGCCTGAGAATGTAACCAAACAGCCTCCCTGACTTTGAACCAGGCTATATTCACTGCACTGTCAAGCCTCTCAAGCACAGAGGCCCATGGACACTGAAGGGTCAGCCCCCGAGCCCCAGGTCTCCTTCTATCTGACCCCGTTGCTGGCTTCTGCTGGATGACTTGAACAACTACGTGTGCCGAGCTTCGGAGCTCCAGCTTTTTGGGCGCGAGGAAGGTGGTGGGAACACAGCCTGTGAGCGTCTGTCCTTCCTTGGCTGAAGACACTGTTCAGGCGAGGGGGGCGCTGGTAAAGGAGTGAGAATGGGGTGGGAGTGGGGGTGGCCTGCCTCGGGGACGGCTTGCACTCCCGCGGCTTTCGTAGGACTTTGGCGGCAGAGGCAAAGAACGGGTACCAAGCTGACCTTTGAAGCCAAACAACTTGTACGTTTGCTGCCTGAAGGGGCTGCTGACAAGTTGGGCTGGAGGCAGAAGGTGGAGGAGAAGAGAGAAATACACTGCCTCAGCAGAGGAGCTCATGGGCTGGTGGGCAGGCCAGAATGGCCGTGACACGCTCAGACACGCGGACAGGCTGCCTTCCGTCTTCGTCAGAGGACACACATCTGAAGTGTGACTCTGGGGCTGCAAGACGAAAATGCAATTTGGACATATCCCTGAAACCTCTCTCTGAGCGACGCCACCAGGGCAGAAGTGGGTTATAGTGACCAAGGCCGTTTCTTCTCAGGTCTCTTTCAGGCTAGGGGCCTCCACCAGGGGGAAGGATGGGTGTCTGATTCAGATACAGCTCTGAATGGAGGCAGTAGGAGGGGAGAAACACCCATAGTATCTCCCTTTGGTCCCTCCTGGGCTTTTTTCTCCACCGTGAACTTGGGAGGCGTGATGCTGCCATGGGTGAGCCTCACCATAGCTTCCAGGACCTGGGAGCAGAGGGCCATCCTGGGTGGAGCAGGAGGGGAAACAAAAGGCTGTGTGATTTAAAATGAGTGTGACTCCATTTCCCTGCCTGAATATGCAGGGAACACCTGTTCTTGTCTACAGCCAGAAAGGATTTGACAGAATTTTTAAGTCAAAAAGTGAAATGCAAGAAATTGAAATTAGCCTCTGCAAGAGGACTTCATGTCTTCCCTGTTGTTTCAAGATGTGGCCGTGTTATGGTTTCTGTTTCTGGGGATGTCAAGAGTCAAAGGATGTGACACTGGCAAGTGCTTGGGCTCATCATAGCCAGAAAGTCTCACTGGGGATGTGTGTGTGTGTCCTCCTCCGGGAGGTTACCTGTCAGGACTGGAACGTGGGGGACAAGGAGAGTGGTAGGGGAGATTGAATTGGGAAACCTTAAAGTCCCTCCCAACTCTTAATTCTAGGATTCTTGGGAAAAAATAAATGACAGTGCTGGACCTTCTTGTTCTAAATATGTTGATCAAGTGGGTTTTCAACAGATCTCTTAAATCAAGCCCAGTTCCCCAAGGAGAGAAGTCTTATGCTGAGGGTGGGAAGCATGTCTTCATAAGTCAATATGAATCTCTGGCTTTCTCCAGGGACAAAGGCAGGTGAAGGAATGGAGCCAGTTTCCAAGTGCTATGTGTATGATTCAACTTAATCATCACAGTAACCCACTGGACAGATAGGATTACCTCGTGTTCCAGAAGAGGACATGAGGCCGCAGAGACATCAAAACTCTTGCATATAGTTGCACAGCCAGCAAGTGGAGACCCCAGGACACAGTCCTGGTCGGGCCCGTGCCCTCCCACCCTACCTGCCCGGCTGGGTTGAGTGCTTGTCTCTTTGAAGACTCACATGAGGAAGGCATGAGTTTGCACAGCTTCATACCCGAGTCCCTGCACCTTTCTCTTTACACAGGATAATGTCTCCTCCCATGTCTGTGTCCCCAGAGAGAGTGCATTCTGAGCAGTGCTGAACCAGCTTCGACAGTGGAGCCTGCCCGGGGAGGGGGCACCGGGGATTGTGAGTTTCAGGGCAGGTGTGGGTGCCAGCCAGGTGTGCTATGGGAGGCTCGCTTTGTGAAGAAGGCCACTCCTCTTTGTTTCAGCCTCCCCCTGAGTAAAGTGAGGCTTCCTGGGGCCTGGGGAGTATTAATGACTCATCGCTGGCGTCTTGGAGCCCGGTGAAGTGTTCTGTAGTGTTCCCGTTGCAGGGTTAGACACGAGCAGCTCATAGCGCGGTGTTTGGCTCTGGTTCGCAAGTCGGATCGTTTCTTTGATCCCAGTTTTCCTCTGTGACTTGGCTCAGTTTCACAGCTGGGTGGGGCATGTCCCTGCCTCACACGCTCGTTGTTGCTTTTCTTCTTTTTCCTCTTGGGTATGGCCAATGGCGGAGAGGTTTGAGAAAGGAGACACAGTGAGTTGAGCTGACCGCATCAGGGTCTGAAAAGCTGAGTTAGTTTTGTTTTATTTTCTTCACTGATTTGATAAGTTTTAAATTACCACCTTAACATAGTATTTTATGTATTGTAAATAGGACATGATTAATACTGAAAACTTCAAAAACTTAGAAAAGCATGGAGGCCAAAGCAAAAATCGCTCTTTTCCTACCATATGCCATGATCTACATTTTGGTGTAATTCTCTCAGGTGTGTGTATATGTGAGATACATTTACTTTTTATTTTATTTATAGGAATGAAATAACATATATGGTCTTTTTTTCCTGCTTTTAGTGTTATAATGTGAGTGTATTAATGTGTCAAAAAATTATTAAATCTTTTCATTAAAAGGTTGTAAGGATATGAAATATTCTATTATATAGACATAACAATTTACTTCGTCCCTGTTATTAGATATTTAGGCCCTACATTTTCTATAATTAGAAATATTACTATTTATCCCTCCAAAGTTTAGGCCATATTACATTTCTGCCTGTAGTATGTAAGAACAAACGTTTTCTAATACCCTTAAGATACATCTTTGCTGCTCTTTGCCTGACAGGACCAAAAAAAAAAAAAGCTATTTCATTGTCTCAAGCTGTTCTAAGCAAGAATGAGTACATATGTAGATGGATTTGTTGGGGCAGTAAGGGAAAAAAGATGTTGGCTATCTCAGTTTGATTTTGTATATTTCCTCCTTTGATTTTTCCTTTGCCATTGTAACACAAAAACACTAGATCCTAAAGAAAGAGGTGTATATATAAATATCTTTTAAAGGGTATTTGTCACAGTTTTATTTATAAAAGCTGAAATAGCCTGAGTGTTTAAAATGAGAAATTAGTTAAATTCATGGTGATAATGGAATACTATGCAATCATTAAAATAATTTAATGGCATAGGGAAAAGTCAGGCTATAAAATAATATGTACATTATGATCTCAATTAAATAATATGTGCATAAAAGAAAGGCTATAAAGGTGAATTTTAATCATCTCTCAATGATATAATTATATATTTTTCTCTGTGTTTTTAAAAGTTTGTAACAGGTGCATGTAACACTATTGAAATCATACGCAAAACAGATGTCAGCAAGTAAACTCTAAAGTGTTATGCATGGAAAGAAAGAGCTCTGAGTAACTGTATTCTGGGTCACTTAGATTCTCCCGAGGACTTTGTGTGTTAATGAGTCTTTTTACATTTCTTTGAGGGTTGTGGGGCTTTTGGAAGTTTGCAGGACTGCTTCTAGCGGGGGCTTCTAATAAGCTTAGAGTCAAAGTAGGGAGTTGGAGAAGAGCATCCGTCTATTCTGTGCTTTGTTGGACTTGGTGGCACAAGGGGAGGGAGTGGGAAAATAACCTATCTTTGATGTCCACTGTCCTGGACCACAGAGTATGTAGGACACGCCATCCAAGGCATCAGTGAGTCTCAGAACCATTGGGGATGGGGTTTGGAAACTGAAAGGCAGGGAATGCCAGAGGATTGATGTCTAAGTGTCATCTGGAGGGACTGATTTGGTTGTATTTGTGTGTTTCTGATAGTGACAATTATACTGGGGACAGAATCTTATGCTGGTCCCCTTACTCACTGATGAGGAAGTGGAAGCCAGAGGGATTAAGTCTCTTGCCTGCGACAGGGTCTTTATCCCCATGACAGTGTTCCGCTGGGATGGTGCAATATGTGTTGCATGTGTCTAATTGGCTGAGATGATTCACAGCATACTTGGGTGATTCTTAACACATTATCGACTGGGGGATTGTTGCAGAAACTAACGCCTGTGGCTGACAAGTGAATATTGAAAGGTTTCTGGTCAATAACATTTGGGTAACAAAGAAAGTATTAATATATCTCTGGTCAATATGAGTTAAGTTCTTGCTTGGTTAGAGTTTGGATGAAAGAGGATCTTTTAACTCTAACTAGTAGGATTGGGCATGGGGGAGGGTCAGTGTCAGTCTTTCCCCCTTATGAAATGATAATTATTAAATGACATTCAGAGGAAGAGGAAGTACTGAACTTTGTAATAAAGGGAGGTGAACTGGGAGAGCTGGCAGAGAGATGAGTCAATGATCGAAACGGTTTATTTTCCCCAGACTCAGGTTTTCATGTGGAGATGCCCTTATTTTCTGAGTTGCAGGCACTCAGTGGCATGGGTTTTCCTCCTATGATGCCTTTCATCCTGGGTGTTTGAGGAGAATTCTGAGAACTGGAGATTTCATTCAGTTTATGACTTAAAGCCCCATGCTGTATACTGAGTTCATCTTTGGCTATCAGTGCCCTGAGTAGGAAGACGCTGAATTGACTTTGGGCATCACTCTTTAAGTCTGAGAGTCTGTACAGGGTGGGCAGTGGTTATGGTGGGAGAGCAGTGTAATTCCTGGGCAGAGTGGAGCTCTGAAAACCAGTGAAGGGTGTAGTAGAAGAAAAGGTCATTGAGGGAATGAGCAGGGTGTGGCAGCTGCCTTCCAATATGTGTGAAGCTGTCATAAGGAACAAAGAATGGAACTTGGTCTGTGTGAGTCCTAAGAGCAGAGCTATAACTGATGAAGTCCAAGATGTTCTGAGGAGACCCACTTCAGCTCAGTTTGAGGAGGATCCTTCTAGAAAGGAGAGCCTTCTGACAGTGGTCAGTAGAACAAATGTTGAGAGCCAGAGCCTCCAAATGTTGGCCAGAGGAGATTCCTGCACTGGGTGGGAGGATGTTTCTAGATGGCCACCAAGGGTTATTTCAGCTCTGCTCTTCTGAAACTCAGTGTTTCCCTGTCTACCTACTGGCTATACAATCCGTTCATTATTCACGGTTTGTTAAGCATTTATTTTGCTTCTCATGTGTTTTGCTAGGTGTTGGAGATATAATAGTGAACAAACTATAAGATCCTTGAGCTTATAGTCAATTAAAGGAGTAAATGGTAAATGGATTATTGCAAATATGTGACCAGTCTAGTCAAGTACAGGGTGCTGTGATCTCACACAGGAAGTGCACCCAGCTTAGCCTGGGGTGAACCATGGAGTCTGCCTGGAAACCATGAGTTGGAAGATCTAAAAAAATGACTGTGACGAGGCCAGAGGGTAAATAAGAGTATTCCAGGGAGAGGGAACAGCTTGCACAAAGGTGGAGGGACAAGGCGGTGCATTACAGACACCAGTTGCTGGCGTGGAGGCAAGTGGTGAGGGGGGTGATGATAACGAGGCAGACGGATGATGAAGGCCCTTTCTGCAGGTCAGAGCTTGGATTTCAGATTGACAGTAACAAGGAGTCATTGAAGAGCTGAAGGAAAGGAGTTGTGTGGTCCGCCTCAACTTTTGGAAAGACCGCTTTGCTTCCAGTATAGAGTGGGTCGGAGAGGACCAGGACTGGCTACTGGGAGACCAGAGTCGATTTCAGTAACTCTGGTGAGAGATGACAGTGAAATTAATCCACTGTAGTGGCTTTGAGACTAGAAGAGTGCTGGGCAGGTGGGAGGGAAGTAACGTATGGAGGAGCTGGGAGGTTGGGGGCACATTCACTAAGCCAGAGCAATGGGAGAGACAGCAGATCAGGGGGCTGGTGGGATGCTGATGAGTCCAGTTTGGGACATGTTGTGTTTAAAGGGCTTATGGAACAAAAAAGTAGAGACACCATTTCTTCCCAGATTGTAAGCTACCCCAAAGAGATTCATGTCTGTCTCCTGATACCATGGAGGGGTTTCTTTATATACAATGGTACTTTTCTTCCAGAACACTTTTGTGATTGCTTCTCACAGATCCTCCCACCATTATTGTCCCATGAAATGATGTCTGTGTGGTCTTAGTATAGAGCTACTTAGCTGGGTTTTGCTCTCTGGTTGGGTCCCTCACATCTCTTCTCTAGTGTGCCCAGAGGAGAGTGACCAAGTGTGAAGGAGCTCAGTGTTGTTCCAGAGGCAGAGAGAGAAGACCCGGAGAGGGTTAGAGAGGAAGCCAGGTGAGGTTGCTTCCATTCCTGGATGGTGGCCTCTCTGCTTGACTGGCCTGTACTCCCTCCATGGACTCACCTTCCTGAATGTTCCCAGACTGTTGTATAGACCCCATTTGGGAGTCATCTATGCGTCAGCTGCTGAACCATTCCACAGATTCATAACTGGCAGAGATACTGAAGACCATTAAGTCCAAACTGCAGCTCAAGGAACGTGAAGAAACTTCTCCAAGGTCAGTGTGTTGGTCTCCCTGCTTCTTTTCCCCACTTCACCACATTGGACTTTTAAGGACTCTTACTAAGCTATAACTTTTAAAGTTATAAAAGTTTAGCAGCTTTGACTGTATGGATCACAACAACTGTGGAAAATTCTGAAAGAGATGGAAATACCAGACCACCTGACCTGCCTCCTGAGAAATCTGTATGCAGGTCAAGAAGCAACAATTAGAACTGGACATGGAACAGCAGACTGGTTCCAAATTGGGAAAGGAGTACGTCAAGGCTGTCACCCTGCTTATTTAACTTCTATGCAGAATACATCATGAGAAATGCTGGGCTGGATGAAGCCTGAACTCAAGATTGCTGGGAGAAATATCTATAACCTCAGATACGCAGATGACATCACCCTTATGGCAGAAAGTGAAGAGGAACTAAAAAGCTTCTTGATGAAAGTGAAAGAGGAGAGTGAAAAAGTTGGCTTAGAGCTCAACATTCAGAAAACTAGGATCATGGCATCCAGTCCCATAACTTCATGGCAAATAGATGGGGAAACAATGGAAACAGTGAGAGACTTTATTTTTGGGGGGCTCCAAAATCACTGCAGATGGTGACTGCGGCCATGAAATTAAAAGACACTTGCTCCTAGGAAGAAAAACTATGACCAACCTAGACAGCATATTAAAAAGTGCAGACATTACCAATAAAGGTCCATCTCATCAAAGTTATGGTTTTTCCAATAGTCACATATGGATGTGAGATTTGGACTGTAAAGAAAGCTGAGCGCTGAAGAATTGATGCTTTTGAACTGTGGTGTTGGAGAAGACTTTTGAGAGTCCCTTGGACAGCAAGGAGATCAGTCCTGAGTGTTCACTGGAAGGACTGATGCTGAAGCTGAATCTCCAATACTTTGGCCACCTCATGTGAACAACCAACTCATTTGAAAAGACCCTGATGCTGGGAAATATTCAGGGCATGAGAAGAAGGGGATGACAGAGGATGAGATGGTTGGATGGCATCACCAGTGTGATGGACATGAGTTCAAGTAGGCTGCGGGAGTTGGTGATGGACAGGGAAGCCTGGCGTGCTGTAGTCCATGGGGTCACAAAGAGTCAGACATGACTGAGTGACTGAACTGAACTAGAAACACTCCTTCTTTTTGATTCTGTCTTCTGTGTGGCCCTTCAGTGTCTGGATTCTCTAGAGCCGAACCACTCATCCTTTTCTCGTACCTCATCCTCTTTCTGTGCAGGCCTTTCTACTCCTGTGGTTTTCACTGCTACCCAAGGGTGGATGACTCCCCAGTTGGTACTTCCAGCCTTGAACCCCCTCCTACACTGTAGGTCACCAATCCTGGTCCTCTCCTCTCATGGGCACATCAAAATTGGCAGCTTATAAACAAAGGGTGTTGGCTTCAGTCCTACATAGGTGACTGACTACTGGCTCTTGCAGTTGAGAATCGAAAGTGAGTTGATGCATCACTGTACACATCCGAGTCTGCCCTTCATCTTTTCCTGCATGCGTGAGTGGGCAGCATCCATGTCTGCCCAGGTACGTGAGCTGGAGAGCTGGGAGCCAGCGACAGTATCCCTTTTCCCCACCTCATTAGTCATTGCAACCCTTTGGTTCTGTCTTTTCAGTGCTCGAGGCCTCCATCTGCTCCTCTGTGTCTTTCTTGTCAGCGGACAGCCATCAGCCTCCAAGTGGAATACATTGGTTCATTCTCAGGAGGTCCCCTTACTGTCCCTTCTTTTCTTCCTCCATCTTCTCTTCCTCTCCTACATACTGTAGGAAGGATCTAAAGGAAATACACACCTGATCAAATCCACTCCTTGCATAAAACATTCTCTCCTCTCTAAAACCTCTTTAGTATACCAAAGATAGTGGCCAAGACCCTGGACTCTGTGAATGACTGTCTGGGTTTGAATCCCATTGACTAGCCGAGTTTTCTTGGGCAGATTATGTAAACTTTCTGTTTCTCAATTCCCTCACCTATAAAACCAGAGAAGAATAATAATATTGGGGCTTCCCAGGTAGCACCAGTGGTAAAGAACTTAAGAGACATGGGTTCAATTCCTGGGTCAAAATAGGTAGGTGTAATAATATACCTACTTCATAGTGTTGTTATAAGAATTAAGTGAGTTAATATTTTTGAAGTGCTTAAAATGTGCTTAGCACATAGTAAGTAGAGTTTGTTAAATAAAATAAACATATAATTGCTTAGCTTGTCATGGGGGCCTTTCAAAACCTGGCCCCTGTTGACCTCTCCAAGCTCAGGTTCTCAATCCTTTAGTTCCTGGCATTGCACCTCCAGCAGATATCAACAATTTGCCACTTTTTGTACCATTATGCTTTTCCTCGTGTTTCCTGTTATCCCTGGATTCTTCTCCTTTCTTCTTTCCAATGTCTCCTCCGCATTATAAACCTTCAAATAAATTACTCATCTTTTAATATTTAGAATGGATGCTTCTTCTCTGAAGCATCCCCATAATCTGGACAAAGATAACCTACCTTCCCCTGAGCTACTTTCATGGGTGGGTATATTTCATTTAGTGGTTAGTCTGGAGGCTCTGGAGCAGGACAGAAATTGTTTCTGTTCTGATTTTCTGTTTTAGCCACTTATCAACTGTCTGATCTTGGGCAAGTTACTTAACGTCTCTGAGCCTCATCTGTAATATGGGAGTAATAAGTTATCTACTTTATGTCTGTGGCTCTTGTTTAGTTGCCAAGTCATGTCTGACTCTTTTGGGACCACAAGAACTGTAGCTCATCAGGCTCCTCTGTCCCTGGAATTTCCAGACAAGAATATTGGAGAGGATTGCCATTTCCTTCTCTAGGGGATCTTCCCAACCCAGGTATCAAACTCACATCTCCTGCTTGGCGGGCGGATTCTTTACCACAGAGCCACCTGTTTCATAGGGTTATTGTAAGAATTACATGGTACCATGCATTCTAAAAGCTTCCCAGATGACTCAGTGGTTAAGAATCCGCCTGCAATACAGGAGACACAGGTTCTATCTCTGGATTGGGAGGACCCCCTGGAGAAGGAAATGGCAAACCTCTCCGGTATTCTTGCCCGGGAAATCCCATGGGCAGAGGACCCCGGTGGGCTTATAGTCCATGGGGTCACAAAGAGTCAGACATGACTTAGTGACCAAGCAGCAGCAGCAATGCATACTAAGGGCTGGGTCCAGCTCTCAGCAGATAGTAGCTGACAGCATTATGATGATATATTTCCATCAATACAGGCATCACATATTATAAACTAATTTATAGCTTGCATATGTGTCTCCGTGAAGGGTGGGACCCAATATACCCAGCTTTATAATTCCAGCATCTCCTTCAGTAGATGATTCTAAATAATACTAATAACTATGGCCATCTGAACCCCACTTGGGATGAAGTTGGTGTCCTGGCCACCATACATTTTGTTTTGTTTTCTTGATGGTCCATCTGAAGGAGATGAGTCTGCACCCAAAAGTTGGCAAGGTGTTCTAAACTGAGCAGGTGGTGTGAAGCAAGGTGTGAAGGCTTGCCTAGGTGTGTGGGGGGGCATAAGCAGAGGGAGGGAGAGGGGAACCTGGAGACCTTGGCAGGTAGGACTATGCCAGCTGTGGGAAGAAGCAGCAGCAGCAGACCAGGCAAGGAGAATCTGGAGAACCTGGGTGAATGAGCTAGCAGTCAGGATGCACAGATTCTTGGGAGGTAGCTTTAGGGTGGAAGACTGTGGAGAAAGGCTGAGGGAGAATCCAGAGGCCAGGTAGGCCGGCTCTCATGGTGGGTACGATGATCTTACCTACTTTCCTCTCTCTGCTTATATACCTTACTGAGAAGGGGCCCTTGCCTGAGCCCCTTGTCTTAAATGGCAACTCCTCCCTCCCAAACTTCCAACTCCTCTTTCTCTGCTTCATTTTCTTCCAGAGTACTCATCACCATAGGGCACACTATTTCTTAGATTTATGTATTTGCTTATTATCTGTCTCTCTCTAATAGTGTTGTAGCCATGTGTTCCGGGAAACAAACTCACCCAGAAGGACGATGCAGACAGTGGAGTGCAGTTTATTACGCTGGCGGGCCCAAGGCAGAGTCTCCTCTTAGCCAAGGACCCCGACCAGTTTTTGTGAAAACCTTATAAACCCTAAGTGTATGTGCTCAAACCCACCTCCCCAAGTTCTCTGAAACTAGTATGAACAAAGGAAAAGAAAGATACAATCAAAGTTAACCATGACTTTACACCTTAAACCCGTGATTCTGATTCCATATGCCTTAAGCCTAGGTAGTTAACAGTGGACAATTATCAATAGGCTTGTGGTCATACCCCAATAAGCATAATAGAATGTATGATTCTATTCAGTTACACAGATAATTAGGGTATTCTTTTAGGCAATGGAGAGCCCTGGGGCTCTTCCTTCTGGGAGCCTGGTTTTCCAGTTGGTATGTGGCTTCCACAGATACTGGGCATAGAGCTCAAAGTCCACAGTCTGGCCCAAGATGGAGTCCTGCTTTCAAGATAGAGCCTGTTCTATTTCCTCCTTCAATAGAATTTAAGTTCCACCAAGGCAAGTTTCTTAATCGGTTCACTCTGATAGGTCACAAGCACCTGGAACATTTCCTGAGATCTAATCAGTGATTCGTATTTGTTGAATGAATGACTCTCATCGCACAAGGATAACTACCCTTCATATTTTTGCATTTAGTCACTCAGTATTAAGGTAAATTTTTTTGTTAGAAGTTTATGTTACGTACAATAAACTATCCATTTGAAGTGTACAGTTCAGTGAGTATTGGCAGGTATATATATATACACCTGTGTAACCAATACTGCAATCAGGATGTAGAAAATTCCCAGCAGCCCTGGAAGTTTCTTGTACCTCTTTGTGGTCAATCCCTGGCCCCAGGTAACAACTGATGTAGTTTTTGTCATTATTTATTGGCTTTGCTTTTTCTAAAATTTCATATAAATGGACTCATACTCATGTCTTGTTTTGTTCAGCATAAAGTTTTTAAGATTTATCTGTGTTGAATGTAGCAGTGGTTCATTTGATTTCTTTGCTGATCAGCAGAAAATAGTTTCTTATTTTGCTTTGTGGTTTTCGTGGCCATGAGGACTCTGGATCCAGGCTGACTGTTTGGATTTCTGGTTCTTCCACTTACCAGCTGCGTGGCTTTGGGCAAGATTATTTTCCCTGCGCTTCAGGCCTCTCATCTGTTAAATGGGGTTGTAATGGTACCTACCTCAAAGGATTGTTGGGAAGGCATTAAATGAGTTAAAGTAAACACACAAAGAGGTTAGAATGGGGCCTGGCAGAAGTGCATATTTAATCATTGTTACCTGTTATTACTTCCATTTTGCAAATGAAGGAAAAAGCCCTGAGGCACAGAAGCGTAAAATAGTTTGACCAGTGTTATCTGCAATGCTGGAAGGAACCCAAGTCTGTCTGATTTAATGCTGTGTTCTACCCCTTCCCCAATTCTGGTCCTTCCCTTCAGGCCAGAATCCTGTGTGTGCTGCACACAGGAGAAGAGTTAGCACTCAGCTCTGGGACATCTGGCTCCCCTGTCGCAGGGTTCACTTAGGCTATCCCCATCTATGTCGCCATCTCCGCCCCTGTGCGTAGAGTTTCACCCCCTCCTTTGGCCTGCACAGGAGGTGGGGTCGGGCCTTCTTGCCCTTTGCTCCTCTCTTGGGCCCTCTCAGGAAGCTGAACTGTGCATCAGGAACACTTCTTACAATCATGCAGCATCAGCCCTGCAAAAAGCTAATTTGATAATCCCCACTCCAGAGCTCACGGAACCTGTCTATAACGAGGCTTAATTAAAGTGCAGAAACTTTGAAGAGAGAGCAAGTTACTGCTTAATGCAATACCAGAGTGCCACTATTCTACCATCTGCCTCCCTCTCTGCAGTAATTGCTTCCTGACATTTGTTTATTTTAATTAGGAGAGCAATCTTGATCAAGAGGGAGGGCAGGCTACTGGAGGGGAGGAAGAAAGTGGAGAAGGGGGGCTGTCATGTAGTGGTCATGGGCGGAAGGGTATGAGTGATTCCAACTTCCCACACGATGGACCTGTGAAGCTCTCTCCCAATGGTGAAAGCATAAAGCTGACTCTGGGGTCATATGCTCAGGTTTGGAGTGCGTCCTTTAGTGGGTATGGGAGCTGAGCTTCTTGGTTAGAGAATGGAGGCTCCTGCCTCGTTAGAAGGGAGATTACAGATTTGGCCAGTTAGATCCCAGGTGGTGGTCACTATGACCCAGTGGAGGTACTTCTAGTCCCACAGGGTCTCAGAGCTGAGGGACAGAGAAGTTCATTCATATCTATTGCTTTGGGTTTTTAGTCATGGTTGTAAAGTCTACCTGGTTATCTTTGATTGTGTGTTGGTCATTGTACATGAAAACCATTTATAACTATAAAGAACTGAGATGAAAAAGACAGTTTCCTCTAGAGAGAAATTTTACTGTTTTTTTCTGGCAGAAATTTGAAGGTATTCTAAATCTAGAGCACTCCCCCACCTCTCGAATGCAATTAAAACTTAAGATGCCTTCATCAACAGGCAAATTCAAACCTATTCTACAGATGCTTTTCAGGGCTAGTCAATTTCTGGTTCATTCTCACCCTGAGGGTCTCAGCTTATTGTGAAAAGGTCAGCTTCTGGTCACCTCATCTTATACAGGTTCTGGGCATTGATTTCTATCTCTCTAACTCTGCCAGGCTTTCAAAGAAGTGAAAGTGAAAGTTGCTCAGTTGTGTTTGACTCTTTGTGACCCTATGGACTATATAGTCCATGGAATTCTCCAGGCCAGAATATTGGAGTGGGTAGCCTTTCCTTTCTCCAGGGGATCTTCCCAACCCAGGGATCAAACCTAGGTCTCCCACATTGCAGGCAGACTCTTTTACCAACTGAGCTGGTCAGGAAAGCCCAGGAATACTGGAGTTGGAAGATTCTCCCATGAATTTTCTCAACCCAGGGATGGAACCAGGGCCTCCTGCATTGTAAGTGGATTCTTTACCAACTGAGCCATCAGGGAAGCCCAGACTTTCAAAACAAAGTTCATATTTGCTAGACTCAGAAAATACTTTCAGGGCAAAAGTAATGTCTGTATTTCTCTGGGTTCCTGATTCCCTTCACTGTTAAACTAGTATTTCCTCACTATGTAACCAGGATTCTGATGACTTTAAAACAATATATTGCATATTTTATCCAGATTTTTAGTTGTTTTCAGTGTTCATGGCCTGCAACTACCACAAAATGCCTGATAGCGGTTTATAAATTGCATATTTTTACTTAGGGCAGCAGAATTTTTTATCCGCAAATGAAATCATAAATAGAATCTCAATATCAAAAACAAAGCTAAACAACAATAACAAAATGATAAAAGTGTAATTGTTTTGGTTAAAGTGGGACTAGAGGTTGCCAAGGCCTGCCAACCTGGCCTTTCCTATGTTAGATCCACAAAAGAGTATCTGCAATACCTGGGTATCATGGGTATCATTTGAAAAGTTCTTCTGTAAGGAACCCCTTGGTTTGACTGACTTTGAGAAACCACAGCTTTGGCAAAGCTCATCTAATGCTTTTGCAAAATGCTTACTGTCATTTTAGAATGGCTAGGTGGCTCAGATGGTAAAGAATCTGCCTGCAATGTGGGAGACCTGGGTCGATCCCTGGGTTGGAAAGATCCCCTGGAGGAGGGCATGGCAACCCACTCCAGTATTCTTGCCTGGAGAATCCCATGAACATGGTGGACTACAGTCTATAGAGTCACAAAGAGTCAGACACAACTGAGCGACTAAGCACAGCACGGCACGGGTGCTTAGATATTGGCCAAGATGCTGTAAGAAATGATGGGGTATGCTATCTGAGTTCCAGAAAACCCATGTGAAAGCAAGACCAGGATAGTGAGGATCTTTTCGGTTCTCTTAGGATCACTTGTCTGAAGCGGGGGGGAGGAGAACAGAAATACGGTGAAGATGGTGGATGTGTCAGTTTGGGTCCTCCCAGAGGCAGACTTCAAGATAGGATTAGATATGCAAGAATTTTATTGGGGGAAATGCTTGTGAAGGATAAAGGAAATGCTGCATCAGACCTTGATGAATATCTGACAGTTGTGCTGTGCTTAGTCGCTCAGTCGTGTTTGATTCTTTGCCACCCCATGAACTGTAGCCTGCTATGCTCCTCTGTCCATGGCGATTCTCTAGGCAAGATTATTGGAGTGGGTTGCCATGCCCTCCTCCAGGGGATCTTCCCAACCCAGGGATCGAACCCAGGTCTCCCGGATTGCAGGTGGATTCTTTACTGTTTGAGCCACCAGGGAAGCCTGGAAGAATACTAGGATATCCAATAAGTAGAAATAAAATATGCACAGAAGCAAAATAAAAGCAGGCAAGAGAGCTTCCTCCAGAGCTCGGACTGACTCTCGAGGTCATTGTTTGCTCACCCTCCTTGTCTCCCGTTGGAATAGACCAAGCCTAGGCGGTGGGACAGTTCACAAGGCTAGTGTGTTCAAGGGCTGGGGCTTACACCTTAGTCTTTCAAGTCTGAGTGCCCTGCCCGCTTTGCTAAGGGAGTCTGCATGTGGTCACTTGGCACATGATTTGAAGAGGGATGTCTGGCTTCCATATAGACAGACTCAAGCCACTCTCACCTTTGATCTGAACTTGACAACTCCTCTTCATCATTAAACTGTTTGGCTCTGTTTCCTCATCTGTAAAAGTGGGGATGATAATGGGTATTTTATTTAATTTCTTTATTTACTTTTAAATAAATATATTTTTTTGAAGTACAGTTGACTTACCATATATCAGGTATACAGCATGGTGATTCAGTTATACAAATAGATATATATTATTTTTTAAATTATTTTCCATCATAGATTATTATAAGATCTTGACTATAGTCCTCTGTGCTAAACAGTAAGCCTTTGTTGCTTGTTGCATATCTATTTTGGGACACATGTACACCCATGGCTGATCCATGTCAATGTATGGCAAAAACTACTGCAATATTGTAAAAATAATGAGCTTCCAATTAAAATAAATAAATTAATTTAAAAATTAGAAATTTAGCATTCTATTCATAGTAAGTCAAACAAGTGAAATCAAAATGGTATAATTTTTTAGTTGGCAACAATTCATAAGTTTTCTAAAGTATACAATTAATACATACTTATATTTATGTATACAAAAGCTTTTCTACTACACTTGATCAAAGCTTGAGAAAGAACATAAAAAAAAAGAGAAGTGATAGAGAAAGTGGAGACCATAAACTAAATGAAATGGGAGCACTGAAAATGAAATAGAAAAAGTGAAATAAACTAGATAAAAGTAAAAGATCATCCTATAGTCAGGTGTTTTTAAACATGACTGCTTGTTGGAAACATATCTGGAGCTCTGGAGAAAAGAAGCCATACTTGAACATTTGTATTTTTTTCAAAAAATTTCAAGATAATTGTGATATACATCTGGATTTTAACAAGTGATTACAGGTTTTTCTATTAGATCCTAGTTTTGGTGATGTAGAGTTCTATTATTTTTCTGTTGACTAATCATACAATGGTATTAAGCAAATAAGAGTTACATAATCACAATAGTAAAAGATGTTTATCAGTTTTCACAATCAATAGCCAGACAAAAAATAAAAAGATAATTACAGTTGTAAGCCATAATGGAAACATGGTTAACTTAACAATATAAAATAATTACATTCAGTTGGGGGGGGGTGGGTGTCAAGCAGGGGGCTTCCCTGGTGGTAAAGAATCCACCTGCAATGCAGGAGAGCTGGGTTCGATCCCTGGGTTGGGACGATCCCCTGGCATGGCAACTCACTCCAGTATTCTTGCCAGAAGAATCCCTATGGACAAAGTTACCTTGCAGGCTGTAGTCCATGGGGTTGCAAAGAGTCTGACACTCCTGAGCAACAAAGCACAGCACAAGCAGGGTGGCAAGTGGAAGTGCATACATGCTTCCATCCACCAGCCAGTCTATATCTTTTGCTTGGTGCATTTAATCCATTTACATTTAAGATAATGATCCATATGTATGATCTATTACTGTTTTCTTAATTGTTTTGGGTTTACCTTCTGTAGGCCTTTTCCTTCTCTTTTTTTTCCTGCCTAGAGAAGTTCCTTTAGCATTTGTTGTACAACTGGTTTGGTGGTGCTTGAATTCTCTTAACTTTTGCTTGTCTGGGAAACTTTTGATTTCTCCATCAGATCTGAAGGGAGAGTCTTGCTGGGTAGAGTATTCTTGGTTGTAGTTTCTTCCCTTTCATCACTTAAATATATCATATCATGCCATTCCCTTCTGGCATGTAGAGATTCTACTGGGAAATCAGCTGATAGCCTGATGGGAGTTCCTTTGTATGTTGTATTTTTCCTCTGTTGCTTTTAATATTTTATCTCTGTCTTTAATTTTTTGTCAGTTTGATTACTCTGTGTCTTGGTGAGTTCCTCCTTGGGTTTATCCTGCTTGGGACTTTCTGTGTTTCCTGGACTTGGTGTACTATTTCCTTTCCCGTGTTCAGGACGTTTTGAGCTTAATATTTTCTCAGGTCCTTTCTTTCTCTCTCTCTCTTCCTTCTGGGACCCCTGTAATGCAAATGTTGGTGTGTTTAATGCTGCCCCAGAGGTCTCTCAGGCTGTCTTCATTTCTTTTCATTCTTTTATTTTTAAATATTCTGTTCTGCAGCAGTGATTACTGCCATTCTGTCTTCCAGGTCATTTATCTGTTCTTCTGCCTCAGTTATTCTGCTGTTGATTCCTACTAGTGTATTATTCATCTCTGTTTGTTTGTTCTTTTTAGTTCTTCTAGGCCTTTGGTAAACATTTCTTTATCTTCTCAATCTTTGCCTCCATTCTTTTCCCAAGATCCTGGATCATATTCACTATCATTATTCTGAATTCTTTTTCTGGAAGATTGCCTATCTCTACTTTATTAGTTGTTTTTCTGGGATTTTATCTTGTCCCTTCAACTGGGACATAACTTTCTGCTTTTTCATCATGATTAACTTTCTGTAATATGGTCGTTGTTTTAGCCGCTGTGAAACTGTGCTTCTAGGTTCTTCTGTCTGCCCTCCGATGGATGAGGCTAACAGGCTTGTATAAGCTTCCTGATGGGAGGGACTGGCCATGCGAAACACTGGGTCTTGCGCTGGTGGGCAGGCCCTTGCTCAGTAAGGCTTTAATTCAATTATCTGCTGATGAGTGGGGTTGCACTCCCTCTCTGGTAGTTGTTTGGACTGAGGAGACCCAGCCCTGGGTCTGCAGACTTTATGGTAGGATTAATGGCAAACGCCAAGAGGGTTTACACCAAAGGGGACCTTCCAGTGCCCCTGTCCCTGTGGTTAGCCTCTGCTGACCCACACCTCCACAGATGGCCCTCCAACCTGTGTCCAGGTAGTTTTGGCTCCATCTCCTTGGGGTCACTGCTCTTCTCTGGGTCTTGGTGCAAGCAAAAGTTTGTTTGTGCCTTCCAAGACTGGAGTCTTTGTCTCCCCCAGTCCTCTGGAAGGCCTATAATCAAATCCCACTGGCCCTCAAGTTCAGATTCCCTGGGGATTCCCAGTCCCTTTGTCAGATTCCCAGGCTGGGAAGCCTGACGTGGGGTTCAGAATCTTCACAAGAACTTCTTTGGTATCATTGTTCTCCAGTCTGTGGGTTCACCCACCCGGGGCTGTGGGATTTGATTTTACTGTGTATGTACCCCTCCTACCATCTCACTGTGGCTTCTTCTTTGCCTTTGGACATGGAGTATCTTATTTTGGTGGTTCCAGCATCCACCTGTTGATGGTTGTTCAACAGTTAATTGCAATTTTGGTGCTTTTGCAGGAGAAAATGTGCACACTCCCTTCTACTCTGCCATCTTGAACTGGACTTGATAATGCGTTTTTTTAAATGGAAAAATTTGAAGATTAAATGAGATAATATGGGAAAGAGTGCTTTTTTAAAACTCTAAAATGTTTTATAGATTATATTCCTATATCATGTTTTATTTCTGTTTGATAAAAGGAACCTGCAGTCAGCAGTGATGGGGGAGGGTGGGCAGACCAGTCAGGCCCAATCAACTGCTCATGTTCCTGAGCCCACTCTGGCCCCTTCTTCCATGGATAGGGTATTTTTATGTCTTTCTTCAAAGGAGCTGAACAAGTTACAATTTTGGAGCATCAGCTCTATGAAGAGAAGAGTAAGTCCGAGGGATGATCCAGACCAGTTGCCTGGGTCCCTTTAGTAGTGACAGGAGGGACTGTGGTAACTGATGTCTGAAGGCTCCTTTCAATAGGGAGTCCCATAGACCTTCATGAAGGGCAAGGGCTCAAGTCAGGAAGCAGGAGGCTCTTACTGGACTCCCAAACACAGGGCACAGAGCAAGAGTGGATTGGAATGGCTTGAGAGAGTTGTTAAATCCCAGAAAGAATTTCTGGCACTGGGGGTAGTTAAATGCAGGAAATGGAGAAGGCAAACAGGTGTGCGGGAATTGCTTTCTGGAGGTCTTTGCAAAGAAAGGGATTTTCCCTTGTGGCTCAGCTGGTAAAGAATCTGCCTGCAAAGCAGGAGACCTGGGTTCGATCCCTGGGTTGGGAAGGTCCCCTGGAGAATGGAAAGGCTACCCACTCCAGTATTTTGGCCTGGATAATTCCATGGACTGTATAGTCCATGGGGTCGCAAAAAGTCAGACACAACTGAGCGACTTTCACTTCACTTCACTTTTGCAAAGGAAAAAAAGACCCCATTATAGTCCTGTTGAAACTGGGGAGGCGGACTGGGAAGCATTGAGTGATAACTTCCCTGCAGATCACTGGCACTGCGTGAGATGCTGTGAAGTTTCAGGGCTGAGATGCCCCTTGCACACTCCTTCCCGTTGTGCACACCTGCTTTCTGCTGTTGCACCTGTGCTCCAGGGTTTATGTACCTGGTGAAAACTCTCTGGGGCCTCCCACCACTGTTCTGACTTCTGAACTTGCGGCCCTTCCTCTCTGTTTACCACTTCCTCCCCCTCAGGTATAAACTTCCAAGAAATGGTGCTGGTGTCAGCAGTTACTCCAGATAATAAAAGCTCAGCATGGTGACCAATAACCACTCTGGGTTTAAGAATAATGTGGGGGAGTTTCTCTCAAGATGACCCATGGAAGAGGAAATAGAGGAGCAAGGATGATTAAAAACTTTTAGGGAGCATGCAGGAAAAAATTTTAATTGGTTTTATTTCTGATACTGTTTTCAGCATCTATCTGTTTCCCTTCCTCATCTTTAACCCTCTTGAGACCGGATGGTGATTTCCCAAGCAGGTACAAAAGTAATTATAGTCAAAGACACTTTTTTTCCCCCTACAGGTATCAAGTTAATTGTCTTTTCTGGGGCTAATTGTCTTTCTTTTGGTCCAGGTGTGAGATGACTGCTTGGAGCTAATAACAGTGTGGATTTGTGTTTTTCACGTGCGCGGCTCATTGGGACCTCCTGGGGTCCTGTGCCAGGTAGTTGAGTTGTTCCTGTTTCGCAGATGCACACACTGAGGCCCAGCTTGGCAAGGTTTGCAGAAGCAGCGGCAGCTCTGCTATCAGCTCTGCCCCTTTCCCACCTGCCCCCTCCCAGAGCCCTGACAGGAGGTGGCAGAGCCACAGGGGCCCCTGGAGCTGACAAAGCCCCGTGAGCTTCTCGGTGGTTGTCACAGGCAAATCTGGGGAGCCAGAGTCTTCCCTGGCTGGTGGGAGAATGAGGACCCTTCTGGGAATGCAGTGAGGTTGAAAGGTGATGAGCTTCCTTTTTTGGACTAGTTTCCTTGGACTGCTTTAACAAAGGACCGGGGACTGGGTGGCATCAGACAAGAGGAATTTATTCTCTCGTGGTTCTTGAGGCTAGAAGATCAAGATCAAGGTGGTGGCCGGGCCACGCTCCCTCTGCAGACTCTGGGGAAGAGCCTTCCTTGCCTCTTCTTGGGCTCTCGTGGCTGCTGTCAACTCTTGATGTTCCTTGGTTGTAGCTGCATCACTCCAGCTTCTGTCCCCATACCCCACAGCCACTTCCTGTGCTTCTCAGTGTCCAAATCTTTCCGTCCCTCTAAGGATACTAGTCATTGGATTTAGGACCCAGTGGCTCAGTGGTAAAGAATCCACCTGCCGTGCAGTAGATGTGGGTTCCATCCCTGAGTCGGAAGATTCCCTGGAGAAGGAAAGAGCAACCCACTTCAGTATTCTTGCCTGGGAAATCCCATCGACAGAAAGCCTGGTGGGTTACAGTCCATGGGGTTGCAAAAGGGTCAGACATGACTTGATGACTTAACAACAACAACTGCTCCAGTTTAACCTTATTTTGACTTGATGACATCTGTAAAGACCCTATCCCAAAGAGCACATATTCACAGCTTTCTGAGGTTAGGACTTCAACTTATCGTTTTGAGGGGCCCGATGTAACCCATGACACTATGTTTTAGTTTATCCTTTCTGCTTGGTTTTTTTTGTGTGTGTTGCTTGTTTGATTTTTTAAATGTCATTCTGTTTTTATGAAATTATGGTTTTATCAGAGATGGTAGGTTTTTATCTTATAAATGTCTAATATTCAGAAAGTAAACCTCTCATATTCTTATCACTTAAAAGAATAACAAATGACATGCATTTGATTCAAGAATTTTTTAAGAATAAAAATACAGACATAGATTTTAAAATTATTGTTAACCATCTTCTCCTCAGTGACATCCTCTCCTTTGTCTTAGCAAGGTGGTTCTCAACCAGGGCAATTTTAGGGATGATGTTACTAAACATTCTACACTGTACAGGACAGCCCTCACTGCCCTTAACACACAACAAAGTGTTATCTGAGCTAAAAAAATGTTAATAGTTCCTAGACTGAGAAGCTCTCTTTTAGAGACAAGCACTACCATGATATTGCTATCCTTCTAGAAATGTTTTTCATAATTTGCATACATTTACAAGCCTGAATAAACAATATGTGGTATTGTGTTATTGTGCCTAAGTATTCCTCTAATTTATATAAATAGTATCATAACATATTCTCTGTCTTGCTTTGTTTTCCCCTTCAACATTTTTTTAGATCTAGCCACATTGATAAAAATACATATATAATACACATATATATGTGTGTGTGTGTATGATTTTTAAACTGATCTATAGTTTGCTGTTTTAAAAAATGTCTTTGTCTGATGAAGAAAATATTGATAACCCTATGTCCCATGTTAGGCTTGCTCTCTTTTGGTGGAAAGATCATGTTTTATTTCTCCATGCTATCTGTAAGTCTGAAAACCCAAGACTATTAGATGTCCCCAGTGCTGGTTGGAAGGCAGGCCCATTATCTGGGATGTTAATTCTCTCCAAGAACTTAATCTTCCTAGAATATGACTGTATCAGCTGTCCCAGGAGTTCTTGACCAGCTGGTAGGGAGAATGGAATTGTGTCACAGCTCCAGTTTAAGGTTGGTAGAACCTGAAAGCCCAGGATTAAAATGAGGTCTGCTCAAATTTTGGTTTCCAGAAAAATTGATTAGGGTGACAAATTTGGAGATAGGAGGCCACTTTTGAGGAGCTTCATCAGCTATACATGGACTATGATATAGCCAAAGTCCAAGTTATTAATTTGAAAGACTGATCACTAAAGGGTGCAATGGAATGCCCCCCAATCTGAGTTAGAAGACTTGTGTTTGATCTTAGCTACTTCCTAGCTGTGTGACCTTGAACAAGTTACTTAGCCTTGACATCTCAATTTTCCTAGTCCCTAAAATTGAAGTACTGACACAGCAGTGGGTTTCTGTAGGAATAAAATGAGAATAGTGCTTGGTATCTGGTAAAATTTCAAAAATGTTAGTTGATCCTGCAGTCTGATTCTAAGGAGATTGGACTCTTTCCTTTTGGCAACAAAGGAGCCTTTGGAATTTCTTTAGAAGCATGGAAGTGTTATGTTTAAATGTGAGTTTCAGAAAGTTAATTCTGACTTGGAAGCAGTGTATAAGGAGAGTTGGGAGTAGGAAGAAGCTGGAAATACAAAGATCAGTCATTAGGATTATGAAATAATCCAAATGAGAGAGATATGCCTGAACTGAGTGAGCCGGGTGGGTGGGTTGGAAGGGAAGGAGAGAAGGATGTAGAAAGAAGATGGGGGAGAGGAGGAAGTGAAGGGTATTTGAGTGATGGCATCAGAACATATGAAGCTTGATGGGATGTGGAGTTGTGACATGGGCTGATGGAATCACACCCAGGTTGCTATCTGTGTCTAGTGAGTGGATGAAGATATAAAGAAAGATAACAAGCCAGGAAGAACTGCTAACAGAGGATGAGGCGGAGGGAAATAGCATACAGAATCTGCTTTAGTTAAGGTATGTCTGTTGCCTGGGGGAGATATTCCGGACCACAAATGGGTAGTTTGTGAAGGGAACTTGGGCTGGAGCACCAGGGGACACTGACATTCAAAGGCAGAGGGGAGAAGAGCACTGAGAGTGACTTTCAAAGGTAAGGCGGCTTTGAAAGAGTAATTTTCAAAGAAAGGGGTGGAGCGCAGAGCCGGAGATTCATCAAAGGGGGCTCGACAGGGTCAAAAGCAGCCGAAGTCCCCAGAGGATGGGAACGGAGAAGAGGCGCTGCTTTGGGTACTTCCAGGGCGTACATGCATGCTCAGACACTCAGTTGTGTCCAGCTTTTTGTGACCCCATGGACTGCAGTCCACTAGGCTCTCTGTCCGCAGAAATTTCCAGGCAAGAATACTGAAGTGAGTTGCTCCTTCCTGCCCCAGGGGATCTTCCCGACCCAGGGCTTGAACGTGCATCTCTTGCATTGGCAGGCAGATTCTTCACCACTGCACCACGTGGGAAGTGAAAGTTGCTCAGTTGTGTCTGACTTTGAGACCCCATGGACTATAGAGTCCATGGAATTCTCAAGGCCAGAATACTGGAGTTGGTAGCCATTCCCTTCTCCAGGGAATCTTCCCAACCCAGGGGTCGAACCCAGGTCTCCCGCATTGCAGGTGGATTCTTCACCAGCTGAGCCACAAGGGAAGCCCAAGAATACTGAAGTGGATAGCCTATCTTTTCTCCATTGGGTCTTCCTGACCCAGGAATCGAACTGGGGTCTCCTGCATTGTAGGTGGATTCTGTACCAGCTGAGCCACAAGGGAAGCCCAAGAATACTGGAGTGGGTAGACTATCCCTTTTCCATTGGATCTTCCTGACCCAGGAATCGAACCGGGGTCTCCTGCATTGTAGGTGGATTCTTTACCAACTGAGCTACCAGGGAAGCCCCATGGGTATTTCCAGAGCCTCTGGTAACTTTGGGGAGAGCTTTGTGAGCTGAGGACACATGGGGAATAGAAGCCAGATTTCAGAGGATGAGGCTAGGAATGGAGGAATGGAGATTATGAGTTTTAATGGAGAAAAGAATTACTGTGATTGTCTCAAAGGTTGGAGAAAAGAGAAGATTTGTGTTTTATTTTCAGATTACTAGCATGAAAAATGGGAAGATTTGTGTTTCATATTCAGATTGCTAGCAGTGGGTGGTTGGGGAAGGAGTGGAGAGGGTGTGGAAGAGGGGGAGCATTGATGGAACAAGATCCTGGGAGGTGGGACGGCTTGGAGAAGGCACTGAGGAGGGGTCAGTCTTGGCCGGTTTCCCTCGAGAAGGGAAAGAGGAAAAAGCAGGGGGCTGAAGGGGAGGGAATTACAGGCCTTCTTGACTCAAGGCCTCAATTTTTTCTCAGTAAGATAGAAGCCCCTGTAGCATTTGCTGAGTGGAGAAGGTGAAAATGGCTTAGAAGAGCTGAAGAAGACAGCAGATTGGGGAAAAGTTTAAGGCTTGCTGAGTCACTGAGTGTGAGAGGGATGGAATTATAGTTGTACTCAGTGGCACAGATGAGCTTTGGGTTTCTGATGCTGATCGGTTGCTCACGGGCAAGGGACATGCGTGCTTAGATTTCCTTCAAGGCGGAGGACTATCGGCTGGATGTTTTGGGAGTCCAAGGGGTGAGGGAAGGATTGGCCATGAACTTCTAGGTAAGAAGTTCAGTGAAGACAGTGGGGAAGGGACAGCATACTGCAAGCATGAAGAGAGCGGGATGCCGTGGCTGTGTCATGTTAAAGAAGAGGATTAGAATGAGATGGGAGACAGAAACCAGACTTTTCTGAGCCAGGTGTTTGGTAGAGAACTAGCTCTGGGTGAGGTCAAAGTCCAGGTGGGTATAAAGAGAATGCGGGTGAAGGTCATGGTTATGGAGCAGAAGAGAACAAGGGCTAGGAAACCAGGGGATTGTGCACTCAGGGATTGTCCGTGATGGTAGGAGTCAGGGTGCAGTTAAATGCCTCAGGAAGTGTGGCAGAGTAATCTTGAAATGATGTGTTGGTCAGTTTTTACTACCTAACAAATAACTATAAAAATCTTGATGGCATTTAACATATAGCACATACTGATTTTGTTCCACATCAGGAGATAGCATATTTGGGCCAGACTCATCTGGCTACATCTGTTGATTTCACATCCGCAGGTTAGATGGGATCTGGTTCAAGTTTGGTACTGGTTGCAGAGGGCTGGCTAGAATGGCTCCTGGGACTGGCAGGCTAGTCAGGCTCCTCTTCAAATAATGAACCAGAGGTGCAAAAGAACAAGCAATTTTCAAGCCTTTGATCACATCATGCCTGCTAACATTTCTTTGGCCAAAGTCACGGGGTGGGGAAGTACACGGTCCCCTTGGAGGAAGGTGGGTTGGTAAGCGAATGTTTTCAAACAGTAACCTAATCTACCACAAGGAGTAGATAAGCACTATGAGGAGAGAGAGAGGATGGGACTGCGGATGGCACAGGAGCCTTGAATGACAGCAGAAGAACAAAGGTGGGAAGAAAGGATGTTGTCCACTCAGCTCCCCCCCCCCCACCCCGAGAGCCCCCACTAAAGTGTTTGGCAAAGAAACCATTCGATTAGAGAAGATAGAGGGTTTTGTGCTATGAGAAGTCAAATACGAACAGCAGGAATTGCAGAGGCCACAGAAGGAAGAGTTCATAAGAGGCTGGAGAGCAATTGCCTGAGTGGGGGCAGTCCTAGCCTCGGGAATACATTTTAACACACACACAGAGGCTAGAAGAGCTTGAGTGACCCAAGGTAAACCTTCTGGGAGCCTTATTATTTTGGGAAGGTGTTGTAAAGACCAGCCCCCACATTGCCTTGAATGGGGCTCTGTGTGCTGGCTCTTTCTGACTAACTGAGAAGGGCAGATGCTTCCTGGGAGGAGACGTTTCCATGGAGAGGTAGTCACAGCCCCATACTATACTTGGGATTTCACAATTGCTTTTACTCTGACGGGTTATTGGGAAATTTTCTTTTTTTCTTTTTTCCTTCCTTTTTCTTTTTCTTTTTTTCCACTATAAATAAGGAAGTGAGAGGGTGGGTGTAGGAAGGAAACTATTTTAATGGAGATCCAGTAATAAAAATAGCATCCATCCTTAGAAAGAGAGACTCTAAGAGAAAGATGGAGGAGGCTAGAGCACCCCAAACCTACACTTGATCTTTGTGGAGCTTGTCACTACCTTTCAAGGGTTCCTGACCTTCCCTCTCTGATGTAAGCTTATTGAGGGTAAAGCCTGGGCCTCCCTTATTCACGGCTCTTTCCTGCATGCTAGCAGCAC
>SJXQ01002285.1:0-126263 GCA_006408695.1 Aepyceros melampus
AATAAAAAAAAAAAAAAATAAAGAGAAGTATAGGAGTACTGTGAATAAAATTATAGGTCCAGCCTGGAGGATATTTTGAGGATAAAACTGATACTATAATACCATTTCTTAGTATAGCATGCAATATATGTTTGTTGTGTTAGATAGAAATTTATTCAAAATAATTGCACTGAACAATTTAGTTCATTGTGTCCATTTCAACACAATCTGCAAATGCTAGGCTACAAAGAAGAAAAGTCTACAAATAAAATTTTCTATCAGTTTAAAAAAGCAACTGAGTTCAAACACTGTTCCTGCACCATCTCCTTTTGTCTGATTCCTCAGTTGAGGAAGCAAAGAATAGGAAGGTGAAACATGAGCCTCTAACAGTTATTATAACTAATTGTCTTAAGTCATTCTTTCCAGTCAAGACTAAAGGAATCCATAGGAAGATGTGAGAGAAACAACTGCAAACAACTTTATAGAATCCAGGTTTGTGGCTTCTTAGTTTGAATGAGTCAGAGGACTTTTAACTTCAAATTAACAAAGCTTTTCAATCCTGTTTAGGAATGATCTTCAAAATTGGATCTACAGAACAATCACTGGACAGGATTGATTCTTCATGTTGAATAAATGTTACAAATAACTCCAATGTAATTATGAAAAACAGACCAACAGACAGAGAGTGATCACAAGTGCCAGTGAGAGGAAATGAGCAAGAGGGAGAGAGAGCAAGAGGGCTTTGAACAATAGTAATTTTTAACAAATAAAGATCAGGGATCTGGGGACAATGCTTACCTCCACATAGAGATTTACAGAGCTCTCACTCTGAAGCTTCCTTAAGTATGACTAATCTAAATATTTAAAAGAAACTATCCCTTTAGCTTATGATTGCTTGTAACCTCCTTAAAGGAGACTGTCTTGTTTTGTGAAGTCTATGGAGAAGATTCTTGAGAGTCCCATGAACAGCAAGGAGATCCAACCAGTCAATCCTAAAGGAAATCTGTCGTGAATAGTCATTGGAAGCACTGATGCTGAAGCTGAGCTCCAATACTTTGCCCACCTGATGCAAAGAACTGACTCATTGGAAAAGACCCTGATGCTGGGAAAGATTGAAGGCAGGAGGAGAAGGGAATGACAGAGGATGAGACAGTTAGATGGCATCACCAACTCTATGGACATGAATTTGAGCAAGCTTCGGGAGTTGGTGATGGACAGGGAAGCCTGGCATGCTGCAATCCAGGGAGTCACAGAGTCGGACATGACTGAGTGACTGAACTGATGCCACCTACAGAGCTTGACAAGCAATATAGGCAGGTAGGTTCCTATGAGTTTTTCCACCCCACTTGCTGCCCTGAGTTGACTTTCTCAAATAGGACATAGTGTTTCTGGTTATCACTTTGCAGCCTCTACTGTTCTAAATTGAGAGGCTGAGCTTACCGTGAACTAAAGCCAACCACAGACTGCTGCAAGCCAGACAGTAGGCAATGTGCCTTCCTGCTCCATCCAATCATTACTCTTAACCTGAGATCAACTTGGAGTTCAAGCTGAAGTTGCACTAAAAGATATAGACGTACCTGCTCGACACACCACAGGTCCAAGAATTCTTCTCAGTTGCCTCTCACCCGTTGCTCATGCGCTCCTTTCACCTTTTTGTCCTTCATTTATCAAAGGTAAAAAAGACTAAATTACTCATTTCTTCCAGGAAAATGATGTGGTTCCACTGAAATTAAAAGTATCAATAATTCCTGGTATTTTTAGAGTTATCAGAGTCTTACCAAATCCACTGGTCATACCAGGAATACAAGTGTGTGGTGAAGATTAGAAAAAGTCAATTACTCAATGGCCACATCCTAATAAGGTATTTCTACAGCTTCTTTTAGGCCTTCCTATGTTGGAAAGTCTTTATAGCCTCTCTTCTCTATACCTCTCTCTCAGTTGGCTTCACTTTTCTTGGCAACAAGAAAAATAGAAAATCCAAAGCACAAATGTAAGCAAAACTGTATAAAACAAGTATATCTCAAGCATTTTTCTTTTAGCTGGGATTCCTGGGTAATTTGGTTAAGAAGCACTTTTAATATATTTCTTAATCTATATACTTAGTTTACAATATCAAAAAGGAAAGAACCACTTTGCTGACAAAGGTTTATATATCAAAGCTATGGTTTTTCCAGTAGTCAAGTACAGAAATGAGAGTTGGATCATAAAGAAAACTGCATGCTGAAGAACTGATGCACATTTTATGCACATAACTTGAAAGGATGAACAGAAAAATGGTCTCTGCCCTCAGATGAGCTTTAAGGTGTTAAAATATTGAAAATATTTATTGAAAAAATACTGAAATATTTACCACCTTAAAATAATTACTAGACAGTGGTTAATTATACCTGGATAAGGACTCTAGTAATTACTTGTTATTACCTAAACCAATATGCCCCTACTTTAACAGGGGAGTGTGTGCCTCTTTGTGGTATCTGGATAACAATGCCAAGTTGGATCCTGAGTCAAGTTCTTAAATGTCTCATTTCCTGACTGCATATCTACTTGAATAAATAGCCCCCCAGAGGGAGATAGAAAAACTCATTTTTATTTTCCTTGGATCCTTCTTCCTGAGGATCCAGATCCTCCAGGTAATGAATTCATGATCTGAAACTGGCTCAAGTCAAGACTAGAGATTGAAAAACTTCTTTGGGCTATAAATCCATCGCCTCCTCATGAGTGGAGAAGACAACGGCAGCACACTCCAGTACGCTTGCCCAGAAAATCTGATGGACGGAGGTGCCTGGTAGGCTGCAGTCCATGGGGTCACTAAGAGTTGGATACAACTGAGCGACTTCACTTTCACTTTTCACTTTCATGGATTGGAGAAGGAAATGGCAAGCCACTCCAGTGTTCTTGCCTGAAGAATCCCAGGGACAGGGGAGCCTCATGGGCTGCAGTCTATGGGGTTGCACAGAGTAGGACATGACTGAATCAACTTAGCAGCAGCAGCAGCAGCCTCATAAGGTATCCTTGACTCCATCCATTAATTGTTTCCTCCCTATTTCACTTGACCATGTTTTATTCATCCTCTTCTGAGTTCTCTGTGTCAGGCTCCACTGTCACTTCAACATTGCCACACAACTATCATTGCATCCACCCGGCTTCTGATGTGTAAAAGCGAACACCTCACCTCCAGGTGACAGGGTCTCTCATCTCTCCTGGTCCAGTTCTGAGGTGGCACATCATCCCACCTGCTCTGACACATAGCAGGAAGGTCAGCATGGAATATTTTAAGAATGACAGGATCCCTCTCAACAGTGCACATTCTTTTTTTTGGCTAGTTTTCCTTCTAAAACCTTAAAGTTCCCTTCAGAGATATACAACGAAAGCTACTGCACTATTTCAAAGGATCACCAGAAAATTTTTACCTTAGTTTAGAAGTGAATATAAGAATTAAAGAATCAAGGCCAAAACAAAACAAAAAGATTAGGATGCAAATTTTGTGTTTTCCAGTCCTCGATTCTTAGCCTTAAATGCTTCATTGAACTGGCTGATGTCATTTCTTGGAGCAAGGAACAATTCATCATTTAGTGGTCAGTTTCACATCCTATTAGTATTGATTATTAGTATTTTATTATAATTTCTGCTTTATTTATGAATATTGTTTTTACACATTTAATTCTATTTTTATTATTATTTTTTTAATATAAATTTATTTATTACAAAATTTCAGAGGTAGAATATATAATGTAAACTATGTGTCCTTCCTCCACCTGATTCCACCCAGTTTTCCCCAGAAAGAACCAATGTCACCAGTTTTCATGAATTCCTCTTTTTTATCCACAAAAACTATACTAGACTCAAGTTTTGACGACTCATTTTTTTCACCTTAAAATATATCTTGAAGATTTTTCTATAATAGTATATATAAACTCCATTGTCAAATTATTTCAGCGGCTACATAGACATCTACTACATGTGTGTACTAACTTTACGTTTATATTATAACTTTTATTATTTATTTTTATTAACACCACAATTTATGTGTGTGTGTGTGTGTATAACTGTGTGCATATGTTTCCTTAAAGGTGAACGGTATATCAAGTCATACACACATTAAACATAAGAATATTAAGATCAATTCTCAACAGAAATTTTATAATTTATACTAATGGCAACCCACTCCAGTACTCTTTGCCTAGAAAATTCCATGGATGGAGGAGCCTGGTGGGCTACAGTCCATGGGGTCACAAAGAGTTGGACACGACTGAGCAACTTCGCTCACTCACTCATACTCCTATATGAGACAGCCTTTCTTTCCACACTTTCTCACATAACATAACTTGTTATCAAATATTTTTACTTTTGTCAACCTGAGAAGTGAATGGTTATATTACTTACTAATTATGAATAAGTTTGAATATGTTTTAGTTATTTTCTGTTAACTCCTAAACACATAATCTCTTTCATGTTGTTTAAATGTGAAACTTTAAGCTTTTCCTACGATAAAAGTTGAAGACGCATTTTCAGAGAGCCTTTTGTCTTTTGGTTTTTTGAACATAAAGGATTTGTTTCAGTTTTATGCACTTGGAAGGACTGATGTTGAGGCTGAAGCTCCAATATTTTGGCCACCTGATGTGAAGAGCTGACTCATTTGAAAAGACCCTGATGTTGGGAAAGATTGAAGGCAAGAGGAAAAGGGGACAACAGAGGATGAGATGGTTAGATGGCATCTCCGACTCAATGGATATGAGTTTGAGTAAACTCCGGGCATTGGTGATAGACAGGGAGGCCTGGCGTGCTGCAGTTCACGGGGTCACAGAGTCGGACATGACTAAGCGACTGAACTGAACTGAACTGATGTAGTCTGGGTTTTGTGTCTTGCTTAGAAAAGACTACCACATTCTGAGATTTTCAAAAATTGCTTGTGTTAACCAACTCGTATAATTTTAATTTTCATGTTTAAATGTAGGAAATCTGGAATTTACTTTGCCATTATATATGTGTGTGTGTGTGTGTGTGTGTGTGTGTGTATAAAAATAATATATAATCTTTTTTTCTAAGTGGCTATCAAGTTGTCTTAACATGATTTATTCAACAGTTCATTATTTCCCACTAATATGAAATAAAATCATCAAGATAGCTTCTAAAGTGTTTGTCTCTATCTCTAGACTATGTAAACTGTTCTGTACCTTTGTCTGGATGGTTAGGATCCAGAGTGCACTGATCTGATGAATGCAGCTCTACAACAGGCTTTTATATGGAGTAGACATGGCTCCTCTTCTTTACTTTTCTTCTGTATTATCCTGATAATTTTTAAAAGTATGTTAAGCAATCCCATTTAAATATGTAGAAAGTTAATCGTTTACCTCTCTTTACAAAAACGTATTTTTACTACAGAACACATTAAATTTGCAAACAAATTAGAGGAGAATTGGCTTTAATATGTTTAAACTATATGATTCTTTTTTTGTGATTTTCAGTGGCATTCTTGACACATTTTTTTTTTCAAGGTAATGTTTACCTCTATTGCAAATTTAGTATCTTTCAACCTTTTAAAACAGCAGGTGGCAAACCTTTTCTGTAAAGGACACAAAAGGAAATATCTTGATTTTGTGGGTCAAGCTATGTTTGTGGAAACTATTCAGTTCTGCTGTTGTGGCATGAAAGCAGCCAGAGACAATATGCAATGAATGAGTATGGTAGTGTGTCAATAAAATTTTTTTAGAAAAATAGGCAGCAGGGCAGATTTGGTCTAGAAGCCAAAGTTTTCCAACTCCTGGCATAAAGTTATCTGTTTTTCCCTTTAAACTAACTGGTAAAACCAACATTTAGTCTATGTAAAGTGTGTCAGGCAGTGATATCATCTAGTAGGCACTTTTTATGCTTAAAAGCTTTCAGAATGAAACTAAAAAACATGCATGCCAAAATTAGGGTGGAGCATATATCCACATTCTGTGATATACTTAAAATAAAAGCTAATCCTATTTAAACAGTGAGCTCAGGTCCTTCAGACCCTGGCCAATTAGTTTAGCAGGAGCAGACAGAATTGCAGGTGCTTCAGTGGCAATTGTGTCCAAGCTCTGTGAAAGCCAGGGAGCTTTATCCTTTTTACTCTTCTCAATTGTTTCTGAGATGATTCATCTCTCCTTTCATCCCCTCAGCTTTCCCCTAAATCCTTCAATAAGCAGATTGATCTGAACCTTGATTTGAACCTAAAACAGAGGAAGGTAAGAGAAGAAAACAAAGTTTGAAAATTCTCATTTTTTCACAAATCAGATTTTATATTTAAGAACTTTGTTAAACTATCTGTTTGACACATATAATTATTCTCTTATTAGATGATCATGGAGAAGGAAATGGGAACCCACTCCAGTGTTCTCGCCTGGAGAATCCCAGGGACGGGGAAGCCTGGTGGGCTGCCGTCTATGGGGTCGCACAGAGTCGGACAAGACTGAAGTGACTTAGCAGCAGCAGCAGCATTAGATCATCAAAGGGTAATATTTACAGCAGAAAATATCTTCTGAGTTAGATCTGGACAGTGAGAGGAAGGATAGTTCCCAACCTTACTAACACTCACACACCATTAGGGTGAGAATTTTGCTTGGCTGCTAGGGAAGCTCCCCTGGAGTAGGAAATGGCAACCCTCCAGTCCCCTGCCCAGTGATATTTCCTTTCATCTGCTCCAGGTATCAAGAAGTCAGAATTACATGCAGTTGTACAAACTCACAATCTCATATGTTTGCACATTTACTTGGGGCTCTTCCCTTTGAATAACATCTCAACTTGAACAACATGTACAAATATTTCAATTTATATCCCCCTCCTTTTCCAGGGAATTTTCCTAAACTATGTGCCCAATGTGAAAGTCAGACTCGAATACATGCTGCTGTTCTCTCCTGCCTCTTGTGAGGTGTGTAACTTTAGGCAAGTTATTTAGCCACCCTGTGCCTCCTAGATCTGTAACATCTATAAAAGTAGATTTTTATAAGCGTTATGGAACATTTTTACCAGGATTAAATTAAAATGTTTAGAGAAACAGCTTAGCAGTATGCCTCTAAACAATAATGGTTCAATATACTCTGGTGTGTTATTATCATTAGGTTTATTATCACCATCAGTGAAGCCTGGGATCACAGTTACATAAAGTGCTATCCCTCTATATGCAATTGTCTATTTATTTGACTTCCTTTGCATTTCGATCCAGCCTTGAATACAAAGATTCTGACTTTGCATCATAAATCCTCAACATGATACATAAAATGTTACTTTGTTGTTTGAAGAAATAAATAATTTCTATTCTGTCTCTTGTGATTTTAGAAATCCATTTCGGTGGGGTGGGGGATGGACATTTCTCCTCAGGGATAAATACCATGTAGTGGGCCTTAAAAACTAAAGCTGTCGTGATATCCCCATGCTCTCTCATTACCCACACATGATGTTTTGCTCTCAGATTTTCAGGAGACCCTCTGGACTCTATTCTGTAGGCTCCCCATGCTCCCCTTGTTCCTCACCTTCACTCCTTTCCTGGGCACATGGAAATAGCCCCATTGTAACCTTTCCATTGCTTTCCTGTAGAGTTTGTTCCCTCCAGGAATAGAGAAACTTCCTTCTGAAATACTTTTCACTAGGGCCTTTGAAAGCAGATCAAGTTTAGCCTAGCAGTATTTAGTAGATGCCTCTTCACTCTGCAGCAAGACACCTTCCTTATTCTTTATAAGTGCCTACAGGGTAAATGTAGAGGAATGTCACCAGAAGCAAGGAACAGAGAAGATAAATTTCCAAGGAATATGGTAGAAGAATTGGTCTAAGGTGGTCCTCATGAAAAAAAAAAAAAAAAAACCATTCCAGTGGAGTCACAAATACAGATGTTTATTCCCAACTCTGAAACCTCTGTGGGCTTCTTTACCACACAAGTGGTAAAGAACCTGCCTGCCAATTCAGGAAACATAAGAGATGTGGGTTCAATCCCTAGGTTGGGAAGATCCCCTGGAGAAGGGCATGGCAACCCACTCCAGTATTCTTTCCCAGAGAATCCCATGGACAGGAGAACCTGGTGGGCTATAGTCCATAGGACCACAAAGAGTCGGACATGACTGAAGAGACTGAACATGCACGCACACACTGAAACCTCTGCAAGAGTATGATCTGTGAAATACTGCAGTTATCTATTCTCTATCATTCCTAGTAGCTATAGCATCCCATGGCTCTATCTCAGTAAAACAATGACAACTAATAAAGAAAGTAAACAGAAAGACAACTAATAAAGAAAGTAAATATAACAAACTTGCTTTTGTTAAGAAAGTTTGCCCGTGGAAATCAAGTATCAAGGAATGTTGTTCAGTCGTGTCCAATTCTTTGTGACTCCATGGACGGCAGCACACTAGGCTTCCCTGTCCTTCACTATTTCCCGAAGTTTTCTCAGACTCATGTCCATGGAGTCGGTGAAGCCATCCAACTATCTCAACCTCTGTCTCCTATCTAGGAATAGGAATGATTATACCCAGGGAACAACCATCTCAGGAATGACTTAGTGGAGTTCTGGAACCATGCCACAATCACTAAAGGAGAAATCAATGCTCAATGCTACTTTTGCTTGAGAAATCAGAGAGATCCTGAAAATTTTCCCAAGCTTTAAGGAAAAAGAAGGAAATATAGTCCTCTAGCATTCTCTCTCTTCTCTCTCTCTCTCTCTCTCTCTCTCTCTCTCTCTCTCATGAGAATCCAGACTACTTTTCCCTGAATAGCAGATAAACCCCAGGCATCACTCTAGAAGGGCAAGAATCAAAAAGGACAAATACTAAGACACAGTACCATGAGCTTCTTCTGGAATTTCTATCTGTCATCCTTGAAGGAGCACCCCCATGAAGATGACAATGGCTTCCCTTTCACAGGTTACGTGCACCTCCAGCAGCTCCTGGAGTGTGTCTGCAGGGAGGCTCATTTGCTGGGTTGTCTGCTCACTGTAGTGGTCAGCTGCCTTCTGCACAACTGCTGAGTTCTCCACCTGGGCCAGAGTTGTCACTACATTCTCCAAACAAGGAATTATTCCAGTATTAATGGCATCCACCTAAGTTACCACCAGAGTACCCAGCCCTGATTAAAGTAGAAATATGAATGAATATCAAGTTTTCACTCAGTGAGATTCAAGGTTGTAAAATTACAATTCTTAAACCAGACACACACACACACCCCTACTTATTTCCACTGTCATCACCTTCATTTCCACACTCTTTTTTGTTTGTTTGTTTGTTTATTATTTTTTAGTTTGTTTTGCTTTACAATACTGTATTCATTTTGCTATACATTGACATGAATCAGCCACGAGTGTACATGAACTCCCAATCCCGACCCCCACCCCCACCCGACACCATCTCTCTGGATTATCCCCGTGCATCAGTCCCAAGCATCCTGCATCCTGCATGGAACCTAGACCAGCGATTCATTTCACTTATGATATCATACATGTTGCACTGCCACTCTTCCAAATCCCAAATCATCCCACCCTCTCCCTCTCCCACAGAGTCCAAAAGGCTGTTCTATACATCTGTGTCTCTTTTGCTGTCTCACATACAGGTTTATCATTACCATCTTTCTAAATTCCATATATATGTGTAAGTATACTGTATTGGTGTTTTTCTTTCTGGCTTACTTCACTCTGTATAATCGGCTCCAGCGTCATCCACCTCATTAGAACTGATTCAAATGTATTCTTTTTAATAGCTGAGTAATACTCCATTGTGTATATGTACCACAGCTTTCTTATCCATTCATCTGCTGATGGACATCTAGGTTGCTTCCATGTCCTGGCTATTATAAACAGTGCCGCAATGAACATTGGGGTACACGTGTCTCTTTCAATTCTGGTTTCCTTGGTGTGTATGCCCAGCAGTGGGATCGCTGGATCATAAGGCAGTTCTATTTGCAATTTTTTAAGGAATCTCCACACTGTTCTCCATAGTGGCTGTACTAATTTGCATTCCCACCAACAGTGTAAGAGGGTTCCCTTTTCTCCACACCCTCTCCAGCATTTATTGCTTGTTGACTTTTGGATCGCAGCCATTCTGACTGGTGTGAAATGGTACCTCATTGTGGTTTTGATTTGCATTTCTCTGATAATGAGTGATGTTGAGCATCTTTTCATGTGTTTGTTAGCCATCCGTATGTCTTCTTTGGAGAAGTGTCTATTTAGTTCTTTGGCCCATTTTTTGATTGGGTCATTTATTTTTCTGGAGTTGAGCTGCATAAGCTGCTTGTATTTTTTGAGATTAGTTGTTTGTCAGTTGCTTCATTTGCTATTATTTTCTCCCATTCAGAAGGCTGTCTTTTCACCTTGCTTATAGTTTCCTTTGTTGTGCAGAAGCTTTTAATTTTAATTAGATCCCATTTGTTTATTTTTGCTTTTATTTCCAGTATTCTGGGAGGTGGATCATAGAGGATCCTGCTGAGATTTATGTCAGAGAGTGTTTTGCCTATGTTCTCCTCTAAGAGTTTTATAGTTTCTTGTCTTACGTTTAGATCTTTAATCCATTTTGAGTTTATTTTTGTGTATGGTGTTAGTGCATCATTGTTGATGGTGCTCGTGCTGTTGTTTACCAGAGCACTGCTCAGAAGCATAGCTAGGGCAAAGATCACCCTGGAAAACATATTAGAGCAAGCACCAGCAGTCTTCTCTTCAGAAATTCATTCTTATTTCTCTAATCAGTTTTCCATTTGTTATTTCAGATAATAAAGTATTGATACAAAGGAAAAAACCTTGCAAACAGAATTGAAAGTAAAATCTGAGTTTTGTCAATTACATTGACATTTCCTGGACCTCAGTTTCCTCATCTAAAAAGGAATTCTGATAATACATTCCACAAAGAGCCTTTTTTTTTTTCCTGAATGGGATAAAATGAGATAGTATGAGTAAAAAAAAAACAACATAGAGTGCCTTTGAGCAATTCATTGTTCAATAATAAGCAACATCACATATTCATTTAACAAAAAGTAAGTCACAATGTATACTATCCTAGTCACAACTGAAAACTCAGAATAGATTTAATTAAATTAAATGTCTATGAACTGCTACTCAACATTACTTATCTTTATTAGTTATAAAAAGCAGATAAATATGATAGTGGATACACTCAAGAAGACTATCTCATAGTATTTACTAACATTTTAAAACACTTGAAAAATAAATACAATGAAGATGACAATATATTCAAAGGGTTTACATATTAGCAGTGAATCTAAGCAATGAAATTGATAATCATTACATCAAATAAAAACAATGAATTGTTGAGGGAGACCAAATAATGGAATAGAAGGATGTGGAGCTCACCCCTTCCTATAGATATTTCAAAAATTCATCTACTGTGGAACAGTTCTGGCAAGACTGCCTACTGAACCCTGAAAGAAGATCTCATACAATCAACACTGCAAGAAAGATCACCACATAACCAAGTAAGAAGAAAGAAAAAAAGGAATCAGGATAGGAACAGCAGCCCTGGGAGGAAGCTGTGAAAAAGGAAATGTTCCCTCACCCTGGGAATACCCTTAACCAGCCAGGAGATCAACTGGGACAGATAGGGAGATTTAAAGGCTCAGAGAAGAAAACACCAGAAAGCTTGCAGCAGGCAGAAGAGAGGGAGACCAGCACAGAGGGTCCATGCCCATCACTGTACTCCCCCTCCCAAGATATGCCTTGGCTGGTGCCCACAGAGGCTGGGTAAGGAAACTCGGGTTTCAGTGGACAGACGAGGAGAAGACTGGGACTGGCTCATAGATACAACCTGAAGGGGCAGGAATGTGGTATGAGCTGCAAACAAGAGTATTTGCAGGGTGGACCCAGATCCCCCAGAGAAGCCCTGTTGTAACAGCTTGGATATAGAGGCATAGAGCCCGCCACCACAGCCACAATCTCTGCCTGTTCACAGTGGGTGGCCTCCACCTCTAAGAGCTCTGGGAACCCATCAGTACCTGTGAGTTGACAACAGGCAGAGGCAGGGCTGAAATCTGACCCTTGTCCCAGCAGCCCTGTGATCTGTGGATTTACACTGCTTGTAAATTCAGCACCTGTGGGACATCCAGGTAGATTACTGGTGCTCCCATGGCTGGGGTGGGTCTGATGCTAGCAGCTGTGAGTGTTGTGGGTGCTTGCACACTGAGGTGGGAGCTGGGATATGGGCTGATTCCACCGCCTCCACAGCAGGTCCAGGTATGTGATGACAGCAGTCCCAGTGCCTGACCTCAGAAAATCTATGGTGACAGATCTGCACTGCTGGTTTTGTCAGCACAGCACCTGAGGGGCACCCGGGCGATAGCCTGCATCTCCACAATTGAGGCAGGGCCAAGAGCAGTGCTAAGAACAGTGTACCCTGTAAGCCAGCACAGTGGGTGGCAGGCAGCACCACAGAGTGTACTCCCTGGTGGATAGGCCCAGCAGAGGAATACTCAGTGGCTTTTCTCCCAGCCCCTCCTAACACAGGCCACATCTCAGAAACAGATGGCTTCAACTCCAACAACTGGGGAGCAGACTCTGCCCCCAGCAGGGCCATGACAACCACAGAGCAAAGAGAAGGCCACACTCAACATCCAGTGCAGGCTCTGTTCACCACACTAATCACATGCCCTTTAATGGGCCCCACTCACTGAGGAAAGATGTGGCAGGCACCAAGGCTAAGAACAGCACTCACACCAAAAACATTAGACTCATGCAGGTCACACAGGAACTCTCCCACATAAAAACAGCCCTTCTAGATCACAGCAGTTAACCGAATTCTGAATTCTTCTCAATTCATTGAATTTCTCATTCATTCAGAGAAAAGTAAAATGAAGAAGCAGAAGAACCACTCCCAGCTAAAAGATCAAGAGAATTCCCTTGAAAGAACAGTGAAATTCTTTGTTTCACTGTCTAACAGACCCTGAGTTCAAAAAGGAGGCAATAAAAATGCTAGAATCAACATCAGTTCAGTTCAGTTCAGTCGCGCAGTCGTGTCCGACTCTTTGCGACCCCATGAATCGCAGCACGCCAGGCCTCCCTGTCCATCACCAACTCCCGGAGTTCACTCAGACTCACGTCCATTGAGTCTGTGATGCCATCCAGCCATCTCATCCTCGGTCGTCCCACAGTTCAGTTCAGTCGCGCAGTCGTGTCCGACTCTTTGTGACCCCATGAATCGCAGCACGCCAGGCCTCCCTGTCCATCACCAACTCCCGGAGTTCACTCAGACTCACGTCCATTGAGTCTGTGATGCCATCCAGCCATCTCATCCTCGGTCGTCCCTTTCTCTTCCTGCCCCCAATCCCTCCCAGCATCAGGGTCTTTTCCAATGAGTCAACTCTTCGCATAAGGTGCCCAAAGTACTGGAGCTTCAGTTTTAGCATCATTCCTTCCAAAGAAATCCCAGGGTTGATCTCCTTCAGAATGGACTGGTTGGATCTCCTTGCAGTCCAAGGGACTCTCAAGAGTCTTCTCCAACACCACAGTTCAAAAGCATCAATTCTTCGGCGCTCAGCCTTCTTCACAGTCCAACTCTCACATCCATACATGACCACAGGAAAAACCATAGCCTTGACTAGACGGACCTTAGTCGGCATAGGCTACCAATAAAAATGCAGACCCCTATAACAAAAAACTAAAAACTACAAAGAAGGACCAGCTGAAATTAGAAAACTCATTTGCCAGGATAAAAGCTAAGCTAAAAGCAATAAATAGCAAACTAAATAATACAAAAAAAGAAAAGTAAGTGATATGAAAGATAGAATAATGAAAATCACCCAGTCAGAACAGCAGACAGAAAAATGGTTGGGGGTTGGGGGGAAGGAATATATGGGATTATAAGATAATATAAAGCATGCCAATCTACCCAGAGTAGGGATCTAAGAAGAATAAAGAGAAAAGAGGATTTAAAAAGCATTTGAAGAACTTATGGCTGAAATTTTTCCAAACCTAAAGAAGGAAACAGATATTTAGGTACAGGAAGGAAAGAGGATTCCAAACAGATGAACCCAAAGAGACTTATACCAAGATACATTGTAATTAAAATGGCAAAATCCACATGATCACCTCAATAGATGCAGAAAAAAGTGTTTGATAAAATTCAACATCCAGTCATGATGTAAAAAAAAAAAAACAAACCTCTCACTAAGTGGATATAGAGGGAACAAAAAATAAAGCTGGTGATGTAACCCTTCCAGACTATGCTAAAATATACAATTATTAACACAATGTGGTACTAATACAAAAACAGACATATGTATCAATGGAAAAAAAATTGCCCCCAAATAAACCTATACAACTATGGTTTGTTATCTACAATAAAGAAAGGAAGAATATACACGGAGAAAAGATAGTGTCCTTAAAAACTCATGTAGGTAAAGCTGGACAGCCTCATGTAAACCTATGAAATTAGAACACTGTCACATTTTATACAAAAATAAAATTATTTAAAGACCTATAAAACATGGTACCATAAAACCCCTAGAAGAGAACATAAGCAAAACATTCTCTGACAGAAATCATAGCAATGTTTTCTTGGCCCAGTCTCCCAGTTCAGTTCAGTACCATCGCTCAGCCATGTCAGACTCCTTGCGACCCCATGAACCGCAGCATGCCAGGCCTCCTTGTCCATCACCAACTCCCAGGGTCAACCCAAACCCATGTCCATCAAATTGGTGATGCCATCCAACCATCTCATTCTCTGTTGTCCTCCTCTCCTCCTGCCCTCAATCTTTTCCAGCATCAGGGTCTTTTCAAATGAGTCAGTTCTTCACATCAGGTAGCCAAAGTATTGGACTTTCAGCTTCAGCATCAGTCCTTCCAATGAACACCCAGGACCGACCTCCTTTAGGATGGACTGGTTGGATCTCCTTGCAGTCCAAGGGACTCTCAAGAGACTTCTCCAACACCACAATTCAAAAACATCAATTCTTCACGCTCAGCCTTCTTTATAGTCCAACTCTCACATCCATACATGACCAATCTCCCAAGGCAAAAGAAATATAAACAAAAATAAACAAATGGATCCTAATCAAACTTAAAGGCTTTTGCACAACAAAAGAAACATAAACATAATGAAAAGACAACCCTTGGACTGGGAGAAGGTATTTGTAAATAGTGCAACCAATAAGCACTTAATTTCCAAAATATACAAACCGCTCCTACAACTCAATCATAAAAACAAACATTCCAACCAAAATATGGGCAGAAGATCTAAGTAGACATTTCTCCAACAAAGACTTGTGTCTGACTCTTTGTGACCCCATGGACTGCAGCCTACCAGGCTCCTCAGTCCATGGAATTTTTCAGGCAAAAATACTGGAGTGAGTTGCCATTTCCTTCTCCAGAAAGAAGACATACATGAACTACACTCGTGGCTGATTCACGTCAATGTATAGCAAAACGAATACAGTATTGTAAAGCAAAACAAACTAAAAAATAAAAATTAATTTAAAAAAATAAATAAAATTAAATTTAAAAAAAAGACATACAGATGGCCAAAAAGCACATGAAAAGATGTTCAATAGCACTAAGTATCAGAGAAATGCAAATCAAAACTACCATGAAGTATCATCTCACACCAGTTAGAATGGCCATCATCAAAAAGTTTGCAAATAACAAATGTGGAGAAAAGTTATAATTCCACACTATTGGTGGAACTGTAAATTGGTGCAAATGCTATGGAAAACACAATGGAGGTTTCTTTAAAAAAAACTAAAACTGGGGCTAGTATATGATTCAGCAATACCATTCCTAGGCATATATCTTGAAATATCTAATTCAAAAAGATGCTTGCATCTCAAAGCTCATAATAGCACTATTCATAATATCCAAGACATGGAAACAACCCAAGTACCCAAGTACTCAATCAACAGATAATTGGTTTATGAAGACATGGTATGTAATTTTACATATATATAAATATATAAATGTATAAAATATATAGATTATATGTATATAATATATGCATATTACATATTATAAGTTACATGTTACATATGTATACATTATATATATTATATACATATGTATATACATATGTATATAATATATAGAGAGGGCTTCCTTGATAGCTCAGTTGGTAAAGAATCCACCTGCAATGCAGGAGACCTGGGTTTGATCCCTGGGTTGGGAGACACCCTGGAGAAGAAAAAGGCTACCCACTCCAGTATTCTGACCTGGAGAATTCCATGGCAATCCATGGGGTCACAAAGAGTCAGTCGACTGAGCAACTTTCACTTTCACATATACGTGTGTGTGTATGTGTGTGTGTGTATTAAGTCACTTCAGTCATGTCTGACTCTGTGGCCCTATGGACTATAACCTGCTATGGTCCTCTGTCCATGGGATTCTCCAGGCAAGAATACTGGAGTGGGTGGCCATGCCCTCCTCCAGGGGATCTTCCTCACCCAGGAATCAAACCATCAAACCCCACATATCCTATGTCTTCTTCACTGGCAATTGGGTTCTTTACCATAAGCACCACCTGAGAAGACTGTGTGTGTGTGTGTGTGTGTGTGTATATACATACACACACACACACACACACATATAACAGCATATTTACCCAGCCACAAAAAAGAATGAAATAATGCCATTTGCAGCAACATGTACAGACCCAGAGATTTTCATACTAAGTCAGACAAAGACATATATTTTATGATGTCACTTATATGTATAAACTAAAAAGATAATATCAATGAATCTATATACAAAAGATCAACAGGCTTAGGGACATACAAAACAAACTTATGGATATAAAAGGGGAAAGCGAGGGAGGGATGGGATAAATTAGGAGTATAGAATTAACAGATACAAACTACTATACATAAAATAGATAAGCAGTAAGGGTTTATTGTATAAACAGGGAATTATATTCAATCTATTATAGTAACCTAGTTGAAAATAATCTGAATATATATATATGTGTTAACTATATTTCAATTTTTAAAAATTCCTTTTCTACATTCCCCAGACCCTCAGTGTCCAAAAGGACCAAGGTGTGGCTCTCCTTGGAGGAGTGGGGCACACACCACATCCAGATGCCCTTGGTTTGAAACTGCACTGTAGAGCCCAGACAGAAACCTGCAACAGAAGGGAAAAAAGCAGCATTCAGTGACAGCAGATAATGTAAGCAGCCCAGGAGTTGCAATATTAGACTCATAGGATTGTAGGTGCCCTAGAATAGAGCATGGTGCTTTCTCTACTTCAAGGAGCTTACTTTTGCGTACCATCTAAACACTCATATTTTTAAGAGTTAAATTCTTTCACATAAGTTTGGTTTCTTCATAATTCTAATTTCATTTCCCAATGTGAGGAAATATCTATGCATGCCCATGTGGCCTAACAGTGTACTAGATGAGAGAAAGGGCAGGCTATATGGAAGAAAGTTTTGATTTTTTAACTGTTCAACATTCATGACTCCCTAAAGAAGTTAAGCTAGTTAAATGCATTTTAATTAGATCAAGAACTTAAAATAGTCTGAGGAATAAATAAGACAATTTGTTCAATAATTATCTATTAATTACCGACTTAGGTTTCAGGCCTGTGAGAGTTGGGCTATAAAGAAAGCTGAGTGCTGAAGAACTGATGCTTTTGAACTGTGGTGCTGGAGAAGACTCTTGAGAATCCCTTGGACTGCAAGGAGATTCAACCAGTCCATCCTAAAGGAAATCAGTTCTGAATGTTCATTGGAAGGACTGACGTTGAAGCTGAAAGTCCAATACTTTGACCACCTGATGCAAAGAGATGACTCATTTGCAAAGACTCGACTCATTTGCAAAGACCCTGATACTGGGAAAGACTGAAGGCAGGAGGAGAAGGGGATGACAGAGGATGAGATGGTTGGATGGCATCACTGACTCAATGGACATGAGTTTGAGTAAACTCCAGGAGTTGGTGATGGACAAGGAGGCCTGGCGTGCTGCAGTCCATGGAGTTGCAAAGAGTCAGACACGACTCAGAGACTGAACTGAACTAGGTTTCAGACATTGGGAACATGTTCAGGATAAGGAGATACAGCAGTCACTAAAAGAGACAAAAACACCTTTTTTGTAATCTTATAGCCAATGAATGCTAAAACTGCTATATAGCCAGTTTATGGACAAGCCAGATGAAATCTGGTCTTAATGTACTGGAGAGTAAGGGATTGGTGGGGGAAAAAAGCAGACACTTACAAGCTCTCATAAAATGTTGTGGCTACATCTTACTTCTTACTTGTTTTGAAGATGCTGTGAACACAGTTAATTCAAGGGATCTCAGCAGCAGTTAAAACATTTTCTAAGAGGAATATTATTATCACATAATATTTATACTGATTTTTTCAAGTTATGGGAAAACAAAACTTCTGAGTGTCCTACATAAAACCAAGATAGACGTGGTATTGATGGGTGGTTGATGCTGTTTCTATATTCTCATTTTCTGCCCAAGAAACTCAGTAAATAGTCCTCTGTTTTTCTCAAGACCTCTTACATATACCCAGTGTCTGATACTCTTTACATTAAGCCATACTCACAGGCTTTGTAGGATTTGGATATGCTAGTCTGCAAGGTATTACACAACACCAAGGTACTGGGCTCTAATCAGAATTTTCATGAGGCCTAGCTAAAGCCACATAAAAATAACACTGAACTAATAAATAATATTAGTTAATACCACGTCCAAGGAGTGGTGGCTGCACGGGCGCAGGAGGGCCTAGAGGAGCTATCCCATGTTGAAGGTCAGGAAGGGTGGCAGTAAGGAGATACCCTTCGTCCAAGGTAAGGAGCAGCAGCTGTGCGTTGCTGGAGCAGCCGTGAAGAGATACCCCATGTACAAGATAAGAGAAACCCAAGTAAGATGGTAGGTGTTGCAAGAAGGCATCAGAGGGCAGACACACTGAAACCATACTCACAGAAAACTAGTCAATCTAATCACACTAGGGCCACAGGCTTGTCTAACTCAATGAAACTAAGCCATGCCTGAGGAGCCAGCATGAGGAACTCCGCCCATGGCAAAGGTCATGAGGGAGGAGGCTTGGCATACACAAAGGTGTGATCAAGCCTCAGGAAAACCCCTGTTCCCAAGCATCTACCCCTAAAACCAGAGTCTACATAATTTATTGTTTCATGCTCTCACCTACACCTCTGATTTTATGGGGGGCTGTTCCCCACTGCTTCTCTCGGAGAAGGAGTAAACATGCAGCTCCAAGTCAATAAAAATTCCTGGGCGTAACAAGTGTTTCAACTTATGAACTACTCTGAAGGTTGTCTAGCCTGCCTTACAGGTTTGTCTGGCCACATGTGAGGCAGGAGATGTTTTAGACTTACTAAAGGCAAATTCTTTTAGGAAGTTAGAGATTATTAGTATAGTGGGTTGATTAGGAATTGTATTGGTGAAGGGTTTTTCATTTGTTGTGCCAATAATTGCTGCTAATTTCCTGCCCTGGGTGTGACAAGGGTGTCTCAGGTCAAACCTCTCTGCTGGCAGACTAGCTTATGTGACAAGATTACCCATACTCCTGCCAAGCACATGATTGTTTAATACCTCTCAACCATAAATAGCACAGAGAGCTTGGAGTATTTAGCCTATGCTAATTAAGCTTTCTCATTGTTGAGTCAATGATTGCTGCCAGGCCTCCATATCCTTAGGCACTTGGGAATATATTAATGTATTTGGAATATAGAGAAGGAAATATAGTAGTTTTTGATGTTAGCAATACTAGACCTTTTGAGTTAATGAATTTTCTCTTTTGTTATAGATCACTGTACTCTGTTATAAATCACTGTGTCCTTGCTATGTAAAAATGCAACTTTATCACTGTCTTAAGACTAAATAGATTTTAAGGGGAACATTGGTGAAGGGTTTTCATTTGTTGGGCTGATGTTTGCTGCTAAATCTCCATATTCCTTGCCCTTATAATGAATATAACTAGCATATAGGAGAAGTAAGTATTAACCTTTAAGATTAATCATGTTAACCTTGGGTTAAATAAATTCCTTTCTTGACTGTAACTCACTACACCCTCACCGTATAGGAGTGCAACTTTATTTGGAGGGTGGTGCCTGGTTTAAGAAAAAAAAAACATTCTTGGAAAAAATAAGTTTTTTGGTTATCAGAAAGAAAGGATCATAAAATGTCAGCAGGCCTCATCACCAGAAGATGATGTAAAACCCTAAGACCTTTTTTTATACATTTATATGAAGCACCTGATTTTGATAAAGGTCAGGACTGCTGACTCCCACGTGACTTAAAAATTTCCATTTGTCTCTTTATGTAACAAAAGGTATACAAGCAAACTTTATTTTTTTTTTAGAGGTTTTATTTTTTTTTAATTAATTTTTATTTTTTAGTTTGTTTTGCTTGATGCAGGATGCAGGATGCTTGGGACTGATGCACGGGGATAATCCAGAGAGAGGGTGTGGGGCGGGAGGGTGGAGGTGGGGGTCGGGATTGGGAGTTCATGTACACTCGTGGCTGATTCATGTCAATGTATAGCAAAATGAATACAGTATTGTAAAGCAAACTTTAAAATAAAGAAAACAGATCAGTTTCTGGAAAGACTGATTCCACCATGTCGCTTCTTTCTTGCTCTCCGTTTTTCTGGCTGAATTCCCATCTGGAGCGTGGGTGCCCGCCATGTGTATTTACTTGCCCCAGCTTTTAAGTTCCACACAAAAAGAAGCCCAAGGAGGGGCACCTTCCGATATTCAAGTGGCGCCGGTGGCCCAACGTAGACGGTGCAAATTCCTTGTCTTGGAATTTTATTGATATCCCACGTAAACCAAGTTATTCAGCCCCTCCTTTTCTCTCCTACTATTTTCTGGCCAAATTCCCATCTGGTACGTGGGTACTCACCAAGCCTACCAATTTTGCCTGGTCTTCTAAGATTGGACCAGGGAGGCCTCAGTGCCTCCTCTCCTTCGGGAGAACAGAAAGATGCCTGTGGTCTATGTAGGTGGTGATTTGTATTTCAAGTAAACCAAGTTATTCAGCCTCTTTTTCTCTGCTAATTTTCTACTCTCTCTCTATCTGTAATTAAATAAGTTTTTTCCTAGGACACTGATTCCATCTCCACCTTGAAATTACCCTGGATCCACCGGGGAAGGACGCCAGCAGCAACCCAAGACGGGCGGGTCATGGTGGAGAGGTCTGACAGAATGTGGTCCACTGGAGAATGGAATGGCAAATCACTTCAGTATTCTTGCCTTGAGAACCCTCATGAACAGTATGAAAAGGCAAAATGATAGGATACTGAAAGAGGAATTCCCCAGGTATCGATGCAGGATGCAGGATGCTGGATGCTTGGGACTGATGCACGAGGACAATCTAGAGAGATGGTGTGGGCCAGGAGGGGGGAGTGGGGGTCTGCAATGGGAGTTCATGTACACTCGTGGCTGATTCATGTCGATGTATAGCAAAATGAATACAGTATTATAAAGCAAAACAAACTAAAAAATAAAAATTATTTTAAAAATCTTATCATGAGATATGGGAAGCATTAACCACATAGCTTAAAAAAGGAGAATTTTGTCATGGACAAGGTAACATGAAACCTGTTTAATGAAGAAGTGGAAGCTGGATATGGCTCTAGTCTTTAGTTTAGGGGTGTGTTACCTGAAGTCTTAAAAAAAAATAGCAAATGTATTTTATGTGGAACACACACATGGAAGCAAACCAATTAGATTCTTCCCAGCAGGAAAAAGTAAACTGGCTCTTCTCATTCCACGTTCCATATGTTTATGGCACTCACTGTCTGCTGATTCTTTTCCAATGTGTAATCTCTTCGTTTCTACTCTTATTCTTCTTCCCTGGTGTGTGTGTGTGTGTGTGTGTGTGTGTGTGTGTGTGTGTGTATGGTGTGTGTGTGTGTGTGTGTGTGTCTGTGCCCAGTTGTATCTGATCTTTGTCACCCTGTGAACTGTAGCCCACCAGGATCCTCTGTTCAAGGGATTTCCCAACAAGAATACTAGAGTGGGTTGCCATTTCCTCCTCCAGGGGATCTTCCTGACCCAGGGAACAAACCCAAGTATCCTGTGTGTTGCCTACATTGGCAGGTAGATTCTTTACCTCTGAGGCACCTGGGAAACCCCATCCTTCCCTGGTACCGACTGCTTTTTAAGGGGATTTTGGGATTTGTAGAATTTTTTCAAGAAATGGATCAATTGAGAATTGTAGTCACAGTGTCTGGGTTATAAAGTATTTCGGTGATTTGTTGTCCATACACACAGGGAGAAAATGTATGTAGATTGTCTTATTTGTTTGCATGGTTCCTATCACAAATAAAGATTTAAAAGCAAAGGGAGGTTAAAGCCTTGTGTTACTTGAAATTACTTTCAAGAAACAGAATAGATCACTCATTGGCTGGTTTTTCTGTTTCCAAATCATATTACCAGCAGATTACCAATCCAGTCCAGCAGTTTAGTTTATTATTATGCAAAGTCCAAGTGAGTGAAATTTTAACCTCTGTTTCTAACCACTTCACATTGGTTTTATCTATAATTAACTTAGTGAAAGGAGTCTGATGACAGATTCTTCCTTGTGCTCCAATTATCTAACTTATGAGGCCCTCCAAAGAGTTTAATTTAACTGCCTTATCCTGAAAAGTGTCATGTGGTAGATAGAGCAGGAATATTAACTAAGAACTCTAGGTGTTTAATAAGGAACCCCAAATGTCATCGTTGGATGAGCCCACAGGGAGTATGTTTGTAAAATGTGGTTGGTTATGTCTGGAGCATACTGTGGTCAAAAGAACACAGCACTGAAACCAAAATTTGCTTCAAAGTAACTTAAATCCCTTACATCTCTCAAAACCAATGCTTTTAAAATTCCTCTTCCTATCCCTCTCCCATCGATGATACATCAGTTTTTATTTTTCAGATATCCTTCACCTGGTAAAACTTCTGCCCTAGCCCCAGCCCTCCAATTCCCATAATTTTCTCCTTTGTCATTCACTTGATTCTGCCTTAAAAAGCCCTAAAGAATCAGTCTAGCACAAGTGAGATCTCCTTGGAGAGCTGAAAAGAGGGAGACAGACTGATTCCTTTTTATAGGGTAGTGAATTGCTCACACTATTCTAGGTGTACGAGCCAGTTTTGTAGGAGAAATGACATACATACTTGCCTTTATTTACTTTAAGCATCCACTTTTTTTTGATAATCCCAGAATTACTTTTGTTGTCAAAGCTTCTCAAAGGACTAATATCTTTATTTTTATGGGTTATATCAAATTTATTCTGTAACACTTCTCTGTTTTGTAAATTTTCTTTTTCAGATTTACTGAGATACAATCAATATACAATGAACTGCACATACTTGCTGCTGCTGCTAAGTCACTTCAGTCGTGTCCGACTCTGTGCGATCCCATAGAAGGCAGCCCACCAGACTCCCCTGTCCCTGGGATTCTCCAGGCAAGAACACTGGAGTGGGTTGCCATCTCCTTCTCCAGTGCATGAAAGTGAAAAGTGAAAGTGAAGTCTCTTAGTCGTGTCCGACTCTTAGCGATCCCATGGACTGCAGCCTACCAGGCTCCTCCGTCCACGGGATTTTCCAGGCAAAAGTACTGGAGTAGGGTGCCATTGCCTTCTCTGGCACATACTTAGTGTGTACAATTTGATGAGTTGGATGTATGCATATACCCATGAGATCATCACCAAAATCAAGGTAATAAGCATATTCATCACCTCCAAAATTTCCCTTGTGTTCCTTTGCTTTCTGGGTGGGAGGGTAAGATCACACCATGAAAATCAGATCATATTAATCCTATCCCCTCTGGCTTCCCACTGCACTTAGGATAAAATTGAAAGCCCATGACCCAGACCTGCTGCTGCTGCTAAGTCGCTTCGGTCGTGTCCGACTCTGTGCGACCCCATATTTGGCAGCCCATGAGGCTCCCCTGTCCCTGAGATTCTCCAGGCAAGAACACTGGAGTGGGTTGCCATTTCCTTCTCAATGCATGAAAGTGAAAAGTGAAAGTGAAGTCGCTCAGTCGTGTCCGATTCTTAGCGACCCCATGGACTGCTGCTCACCAGGCTCCTCTGTCTATGGGATTTTCCAGGCAAGAGTGCTGGAGTAGGGTGCCATTGCCTTCTCGAACCCAGACCTATGTGTCTGCAATTGTTCAAAGGACCAATATCTTCAAAAAACACTTTATTTTTCTTGGTCATAACCAATTTTGAGACAATCATGACTATCTTACTGGAGATACAGTTTAAATTAATTACTGCTCCCAACCAATCTTTACTCCCATAAACTATTACTTGCTACTTTTCTGCAGACTCTGGAGATAATAAATTTGGGGATTATAACAAAACATGATGATAGAATACCAAGATTAATTATAATCATAGATTATATAAGCATGAATAACATGATTGGCGGTAGAAGGCACACTTTGAGAGGGAGATGAAAGCATTTATAGTAGGTAAAAAAAAAACAGTGAAAGTCTGTTGCTAAATTGTGTTCAACTCTTTGAGATCCTGGGTATTCCCATTTCCTTCTTCAGGGGATCTTCCTTACCCAAGGATTGAACCTGGGTCTCCTGAATTATAGGTAGGTTCTTTACTGTCTGAGCTACCAGGGAAACCCATTTATAGTAGGAGGAACCAATAAAAGTAAAATTTGATTTTCAATAAATGATTCTTAACTTCACATGTAGTTTCATATTACTTGGTAGAGCTCTTATTGAGAAGAGAAAATTGACTTAATATAAGAAGCAAACTTTAGTTACAAGGAGTGATTTCCCTTCACTCTGTCCTGACTTATTTTGACTTAAGGAAGAGTCACATAACGCAAGGTTCAGCTTGCTTATCAAGTCAGTGCAGCTAATAGACTATTGAAGTGGGGTTTAAAGGATAGTATGGAAACTCCAGGGGTTCTAAAGAGAAATTCAGAGGGTCTGGGAGGTCAAAAATATTTTCATAATAATACTGAGACATCATTTACCATTTTTTGGTTTGCATTCTCTCAAAATATACTGAGTTTGCAAAGTTCATTGCAACTAACCTTTGAAAAATACACTTGTTGAGTTTTGGTGTAGTATCAAAGTGTAGTATACATAATTATTTGAAAAGGATTCTAAAATAGTTCTCCCTTTTTCCATTACATCTCTGTGTGAGGCTGAATTTTCTTTGCATATTTTAACCAAAATGGCAGATTGCAACAAATTGAATACAGCAGCATTTAAGGGGTTTATTATTATTACTATTAAATGAATTGGTAAATATTAAAATTTTTCAACTTAAATTTCTAATATAAGAAATATCAGTTGTTATAACCCATGTAAAGAAAGTCTTTGAGATTCTCAATAATTTTTGAGTGTATAAAGGGATGCTGAAGCCAAAGCTGTTTGAGAAACACTGGACTTTGTGGGATCCAGATGTCATGCCCACACTCTCGTGCACATGGCTGCTCACTTCTTCCAAGGCTCCTGTCATATTCCCTTCACTCACCAGGAAATTTAGATTTATTTTAGAGCATACATTGATTTTCTCTGGTCTGATAGCTCCAAAATAGAATAGGGAACATATAACAACAAGAACATAGTATAGACAAAGAGCAAGGTCAATTTTACTTTTTGTGGTTCACAGTAAGTATCAAAAACCCAGCATTTAGCCTTCAGATAATACTTTTCTAAATGAGGCTGCTTATCTTAACATTTTAAGGCTTTCTTTCTCTGTGGTGGTAAAGGCCATGAAAATAAAAAAAATAGGGTGATGTCTGGGAAAATCATCTAATTTTTAAAAAGTTTTATAAAATTCTTAACTTTCAAAGATGGATAGGAGGCCTCAACATTTTAAAGAAAATTTAATAATTTAAGAAATAAACTTTGATGAAACTAGCTAAGATTTTCTGCTTGCAGTGGAGCTACCTAATATCCATATTTCATATGTATCTCTCTTCAAGTGACGAGTGCAATAAAACATGAATAGCATGTGATTAACACCTAGCGAGAACCACAATTTCTCAGAAGATGCAACTAGATGCTGTAGAGTTTTAGATGTTTTTCAAATGGCAACCAAACATTGCAGAACAGATGAAATGTTACTGTGGTTGCAACTGGCTGCTTTTGATTGCTCAAAGGTATACGACAAGGAACACTTCTATGTGAAAATAGATAGGATTTAGAGACAGATTTGAGATTTCCTATGAAAAGTTACATAATTCCAGTACTTTGGCCACCTGATGCAGAGATCCAACTCATCGGAAAAGATCCTAATGCTGGAAAAGATTGAAAGCACGAGGAGGAGGGGATGACAGAAGATGAGATGGTTGGATGGCACCACCGACTCAATGGACATGAGTTTGAGCAAACTCCAGGAGGTTTGCAGAGTCAGACACAACTTAGCAACTGAACAACAATAGTGAAAAGTTATATTTATCCCTAAGTGAAATAATTAACTTATGATTTTGCCTGTAGGGAATGAAGTATAGTTAGCTAGTGTGGTAAGCAGAATAATAGCCTCCCAAACACATTTCTGTTCTAGTTTCCAGTACCTGTGAATATGTTACCTTACATGACAAAAGACAAATGAAACAAAAAACAAAAAAAAACTTTGTAGATGTGATTATTAAGGATTTTGACATGGGGAATTGATCTTGGGCTATCCAGGTGGGCCCAAGTTAATGTTTTTACAAAATTATTTAATTAATTTCTGTTTTTATCCATTTTTTTTGCTATTGAAAGTTATTCAAAATTTTCATGGATTACACTCCATTTAAAATTATTATAGAGACTTCCCTTGTGGTCCAGTGTTTAAGCGTCTTCTTGCCAATGCAGGGGACATGGGCTTGATCCCTGGTTCAGAAAGATGCCCCATGCCATGGAACAATTAAGCCAGTGTACTACAACTACTCAGCCTGAGCATCCAGAGCCCATGCTCTGCAACAAGAGAAGCCACCACAATAAGAAGCCCATGCACCACAACAAAAGTAGCCTTCACTTGCGACAACTTAGAGAAAGCCTCTGTGAAGCAGCAAAGACCCAGTGCAGCCAAAAACAAATAAAATAAAAAATAAGTTATTATACAATATTGGCTCTATTCCCTGTGCTATACAATATGCTTTGTAGATTATTTATTTTATATATAGCAGTTTGTAACTCTTAATATCACACCTCTGTCTGGCTTTTTCCCTCTTCCCCTTCCATGGTGGTAACCATTAGTTTGCTCTCTATATCTGCAAGTCTGTTTTTGTTTTTTGCATTAATTCATTATTTTATTCTTTTTCATTCCACATGTAAGTGCTAATGTATAGTATTTGTTTTTCTCTAAATGACTTAACCTACTAAGCATAATACCCCAATCTGTCCATATTCTTGCAAATGGGAAAATGTCATTCTTTTTTATGGCTGACTAGTATTTCATTATGTATATTATATATATATATATATATATATATAATTTCATTATACACACACACACACACACACATCTATACCACGTCTTCTTTATCCATTCATCTGTTGATAGATAATTGCTACATTGCTTCCATATCTTGGAAATTGTAATAATGTTGCTCTGAATATTGTGGTACATGTATCTTTGCAAAGTAGCATTTTTGTTATCTTCAGAGATATACCCAGGAGCTGGATAATATGGTGAAAGAAAAACGTGAAAGTGAAGTTGCTCAGTAGTATCCGACTCTTTGTGACCTCATGAACTGTAGCCTACTAGGCTCCTCTGTCCGTGGGATTTTCCAGGCAAGAATGCTGGAGTGGGCTGCCATTTCCTTCTCCAGGATAATATGGTAGCTTTATTTTTAGGTTTTCTAAAGAGACTTCAATACTCTTTTCCATAGTGGCTGGACTCACACAGGTTTCTAAAAGTGGAGACTCTTCCTTGCTCTTGTCAGAGCAAGGAAGATGTGGCTGCAGAATGATTAGAGAAGTGGTATTACTGGCTTTCAAGATGGAGGGAAGGACCATGAGTGGTGGAAGACGGGTAGCCTCCAGGAGCCAGAAAAGGCAACGAGTGGATTTATCCCTACAGCTTCCAGAAAGAAATGCAGGCTGGCAGACATCTTGATTTTGTCCTCATGGGACTTGATTGGAACTCTAATCTAAAAAATGCTAGATTTGTGTTGTTTAAACCTAACTTTGTGGTAGCTTTTGCAGTAGAAAATAAACATAGCTAGGTTGAAATGGATAACCCAACCCTTCGCTCGTTATTTTCTCAAGTGCACTATCGTCTGGGAGTAATATTCCATCTAAATCCAAGTTCAGATAATACAGGAAGTCAATGCAACACGTGTTGCTTTTCTATTTCTTTCATGAATACCTTTTTGGAACCCATTTCTAAGTATTGATATCAAGGAGAGTGATGTGGAAAGTCAGACTTAGGTGGAAATCATTCTAAATTCTTGCCTTTTCTTTTGGTGGGAAAAAAGAAGAGTCTTAAAAATTACTTAAGTCCACTAAACAATTTATTGTAGTGATTTAAGATTGTGAGATATATAAATTTTAGATTATAAAAAACAGAGTTACCATATGACCCAGCAATCCCACTCTTAGGCATTTAACAAGAAAAGATGAAAACTCCAATTTGAAAAGATACATGCACCCCATGTTCTTTGCAGCACTATTCACAATGGTTAAGACATGGAAGCAACTTAAATGCCCATCAGCAAATGAATGGATAAAGATGATGTGGTAAATATATATATGTACACACATACACACACACACACAATGGAATGTTACTTAGCCATGAAAAGAATGAAATAATGCCATTTGCAGTGACAGGGATGGACCTGGAGATTGTCACACTAAGTGATGTGTCAGACAAAGAAAAATATTATATAAAATCACTTATATGTGAAATCTAAAAGGATGTAAATGAATTTATTTACACAGCAGAAATAAACTCACAGACTTAGAAACCAAACTTATGGTTACCAAAGGGAAAAGGGGAGGCATAAATTAGGAGTTTGGGACTAACAGATACACACTAATATATAGATACAGATATAACAGATAAACGACAGGGATCTACTGTATAGCACAGGGAACTATATTCAACATCTAGTAATAACCTACGGTGGACAAGAATCTGGAAAAAATAGTACATATATAACTGAATCACTTTGCTGTACACCTGAAATTAGCACAACATTGTAAATCAACTATCAGTTCAGTTCAGTCGCTCAGTTGTGTCTGACTCTTTGCGACCCCATGAACTGCAGCACGCCAGGCCTCCCTGTCCATCACCAACTCCCAGAGTTTATCCAAACACATGTCCATTGAGTCGGTGATGCCATTCAGCCATCTCATCCTCTGTCATCCCCTTCTCCTTCTGCCTTCAATCTTTCCCAGCATCAGGGTCTTTTCAAATGAGTCAGCTCGTCACATCAGGTGGCCTAAGTATTGGAGTTTCAGCTTCAACATCAGTCCTTCCAATGAACACCCAGGACTGATTTCTTTTAGGATGGATTGGTTGGCTCTCCTTGCAGTCCAAGGGATGCTCAAGAGTCTTCTCCAACACCACAGTTCAAAAGCATTAATTCTTTGGTGCTCAGCTTTCTTTATAGTCCAACTCTCACATCCATACATGACTACTGGAAAAACCATAGCCTTGACTAGATGGACCTTTGTTGACAAAGGAATGTCTCTGCTTTTTAATATGCTGTCTAGGTTGGTCATCCTAGGTCCAAGGAGTAAGCGCCTTTTAATTTCATGGCTGCAATCACCATCTGCAGTGATTTTGGAGCCCCCCAAAATAAAGTCTGACAGTTTCCACTGTTTCCCCATTTATTTCCCATGAAGAGATGGGACCAGATGCCATGGTCTTCGTTTTCTGAATGATGAGCTTTAACCAACTTTTTCACTCTCCTCTTTCACTTTCATCAAGAGGCTTTTTAGTTCCTCTTCACTTTCTGCCATAACGGTGGTGTCATCTGCATATCTGAGGTTATTGATATTTCTCCCGGCAATCTTGATTCCAGCTTGTGATTCTTCCAGCCCAGCGTTTCTCATGATGCACTCTGCATATAAGTTAAATAAGCAGGGTGACAATATCCAGCCTTGACGTACTCCTTTTCCTACTTGGAACCAGTCTGTCATTCCATGTCCAGTTCTAACTGTTGCTTCCTGAGCTGCATATAGGTTTATCAAGAGGCAGGTCAGGTGGTCTGGTATTCCCGTCTCTCTCAGAATTTTCCACAGTTTATTGTGATCCACACAAAGGCTTTGGCATAATCAACTATATTTTAATAAAAATTAGTTTAAAGAGGGGAAAAGATCTAAAGAAGTGCTAAAAAACTTTCACTAATTTAAATCTTTGGCCCAATAGTAGGTTGGTGGTGGAGAAAAAGTCAAGGTGGGACAAGAAAAAAGAAAAGAAACATCAATTTCCAAAGCTGCTTGGAGAGAGACAAACGTTTCTTTTTCTTTACCTTCACACAATTCTGTTGACTTAGGGCCAAACATGCCTAGGGGAAGACCGGAATGTATAAATGGTAGCAGCAGTGAAAAGGGAATAAGACATTGACTCTGGATATAAAATTAGAAGTGCCAGTGCAGTTTGAAGCCAATCAAGAAGCTTGCCAAGATATGAAAACATCACTGCTTACTGCCTTTACACGTTCCACTTGGTTTGGGGACTGAGGCAATGTTTACATTTAGCACTTTTATTTTGAAACCTTGTACACTTTGTCATTGATTTTTATTTAAAGTCAATCATTTAGTTGACTCATTGGAAAAGACCCTGATGCTGGGAAAGATTGAGGGCGGGAGGAGAAGAGGGTGACAGAGGATGAAGTGTTTGGATGGAATCACTGACTCGATGGACTTGAGTCCAAGCAAACTCAGGGAGATAATGAAGGACAGGAAAGTCTGGTGTTTTACAGTCCTTGGGGTCCCAAAGAGTTGGATGCGGCTGAATAAGTGAACAACAACAAATTATTTATTTTAAATGAGTGGAATTAAACTACGTAAGGGTAAGTAATTAACTTAGAACCAAGAATTTTCCTAGGAGATTATAGCTAGAAGTCAAGAGGGAATTAGGCTTACCTGAAAGAATTCAGTTTTTTGGACCACTTTTCTCCACTGTGTCCATTCAATACCTACCTGCATTTCCTAATCTCAGCGAGAAGAAATAATTGTCCAAAGTCCCCACAACATGCCAAATATCATAGTAAAAGGAATATATAACGTGTGGTAAAATTGCTGAGCAAGGAGTTTACAGCTACTTCCCTAAGCAATTGTGTCTACTGCACAGCACAGGGCACTCTGCTCTATATTATGTAGCAACCTAAATGGGAAAAGAATTAGGAAAAGAATAGATATATTCTATAGATATATATATATACATATATACATATATATAAATGGGAAAATAACATATATACTACTACTAATATATATAATATATTATATATCATTATATATATATACTACTAATAATATATATAATATATACATATATACATAAATGGGAAAAGAATTAGGAAAAGAATAGAAATATTCTATTAGATATACATATATATATACACAGACACATATCTATCTATCTATCTATATATACATATATATCACTGAATCACTTTGCAGTACACCCAAAACTATCACAACATTGCTAATCAACTATACTTCAATATAAAATAAAAAGTTAAAAAATGTCACCACATGGTGTCCCAGACACAATATAAATTTCTATCAGGAGACATGAAAAGCAAACTTTAAGAAGGTACACATTGTATTTGAATTCTCAGGGCACTTAGAAACTGCCTCTTGAGTATAAGGAGGTTTAGTTGCAAGAGGGATTTGGAGGGCTGACAAAGAACCAGAATGGGAAGGAAAAGAATTTCTATGGGATCTGAATTATACTCCCCAAGTAGGTTTAGTTCATAGAAAGTCATCATTTTAGCCCCATTCTGGCTTCCTTCTACTTGTCTAGGAAGATTTCATTAGCTTAATTTCCAAGGCAGGAGAAGCTTCCATGAACTCAATCCTCCAGGTGCTGTTTGTACCCAGAGGATTCTTTTTCTTCTGCTCCTTAAAGTCCCAAATAATACTTTGGCAGTATTTTAGCTGTAAGGTGGCATTGGCAGACACTTTCATAGATTCATGATGTCAATTACCATTAGCCATTTGAAAAGACCCTGATGCTGGGAAAGATTGAAGGCAGGAGGAGAAGGGGACAACAGAGGATGAAATGGTTGGATGGCATCACATACTCAATGGACATGAATTTGAGTTAACTCTGGGAGCTGGTGATGAACAAGGAGGCCTGGTGTGCTGTAGTCCATGGGGTTGCAAAGAGTCAGACACGACTGAGCGACTGAAGTGAACTGATGACCAAATAAGATGCTGACCGTGAACATGGGGTAGAATACTGGTGTTCTGATCTAGGAGAATAATGTCTGAAATACCAAGAGAGGGATGGAAAAAATGTAACACCTCATTAAATAGAATGCTATTACACTGTGACTTTTTATGCAACAAACTCTGAATCAGAGCATCCAATAAGTCTCACAGAGTGAATGTACTTCTCTGAAAACCATAATCCTTCCTGTGCAGGAGGATGCTAACTAAAATGCTGGGGATGGGGAATGTAAGAAGTAGGATGTAGTGGAAACTGCCACAGGGAAGTGCTGCCTTTAAAAGCTTCCACCCTTGGCTAGAGCAAGTCAGGAGGCTTGGATGTTGGCCTTTCTTCACTCCTAGCTGAAGGTTGGGCAAGGTACTTAATTTCACCCTGGGCTGCTGCTTCTGTAACGTGGTGTCAAACCTAACGTTACTGTAAGGACCGTATTGGAGAGGCTCCCCTGGTGGCCCAGTGGTTAAGAATCCGCCTGCCAATGCGGGGGAAATGGGTTCAGTTCCCGGTCTGGGAGGATTCCATGTATCGCGGGGCAACTGAGTCCCACAACTCAGTTGTGAGTGCCACAACTGCTAAGCCTGAACACGTGCCCTAAAACCTGTGCTCTGCAGTAAGAGAAGCCACCACAGGGATCTGAGCTCACCTCATCTCAGGAAAACACAGAAATCACAACTAACTGCTGAAGAACTATTGACAGGAAAGACTGGAATCTGCTAAAAGAAGATAATTTACTTTCAAAGACAAACAAGAAGCCGTAACCAGAAGGGATTTGTTCAAGATGGTGGAGAAGAACGTACGCTCATCTTCTCCTGCCAGGGCCCCCAAAATCACTAGCTGTTGAACAACCATTGACAGGAAGACACTGAAACCCACCAAAAAAAGATACGCCACATCCAAGGACAAAGGAGAATATGCAACCAAGCAGTAGGAGGGGCGCAATCATGATAAAATCAAATCCTATACTCGCCAGGTGGGCCGCCCACAAACTGGGGAACAATAATACTGAAAAAGTTCACTACTGTTGTGAAGGTTCTAGGCCCCACATCAGGCTCCCCAGCCTGGGGATCAGGCCAAGGGACTGGGGATCCCCAAGGAATATGACTTTGAAGGCCGGTGGCATTTGACTGCAGGGCCTCCACAGGCCTCGGAAGCAGAGACTCCACCCTTGGCGAGCATAAACAAGCCTTCACAGGGAGAAGCCTGTGCACTGCAGCTAGAGAAAGCCTCATGCAACCACGAAGACCCAGCACAGCCCCAAATAAACCAGCAAATAAGCAAACAATGAAAAATATAAAGTCTGTATTAGAAAAAGGAAGCAGGATGTCCACTCTAGTACCTGGCACACTGGTACTTAATAAGCTGGACTTTCCTCTCCCTTCAGCCTTAATCTAGGAATCAAGTGTGATAATGCTTATTTTATACCTTCCCTTAAGCCCTTCCTCTATTCAACCAGTGTCTTCAGAAAGTGCCTCCTACCTGCACGGTTTTGTTTTGTTTTTTTGAGAAAACTTAATACAATCAACATTTCAAACACTATCAATTGTAATGAGGATGGTTGTCTTAACAGAGGTAGAGTTGAGAGAACAAAGTCAGGAGCAAGGGAGGACTAGGTCAGGGAAAGCTAGGCTCTGGAGGTGACACTGGTCCCCTGGTGGGAGGAGATAGCAAAGGGCCGCAGACAGAAACAGCCTTCTCCTCCTTGATGTGTTGGTAAGTCTTGCACACTTTAGTGGCTGGCAGTTGGTGATATCACCTCTTTTTCACTTTCAGGATCAGTGATTGGTTTCTTTAGCATTTAGCTCTCTTGGGGGGAAAGAAAATTGGTATGAACCTATTATCATTGTTGTTTAGTTGCTAAGTCAAGTCAGACTCTTTTGCGACCTCATGGATTGTAGCCCACCAGGTTCCTCTGTCCATGAGATTTCCCAGGCAAGAATACTGGAGTGGGATGCCACATCCTAGGGATGGAACTCACATCTCTTGCATTGACAGGCAGATTCTTTACCACTGAGCCACCAAATACATCTAAATAGCATGAGATCTTATTTAGTGTTTTAGGGATGTAACAGGAAGACCCTAGAAGATTGATTTGAATGAGGCTCCCTGGCACATGAACTGAGTGTTTACAGTTCCTGTTTCACCAGGCATGACAGACCTTAGCTGACCTATATGTTCCTACCCAGCTGGGGCAATCTCAGACTTGAAAAGAGGACAGGCACATTTGTGCTTGCAAACCTTTTCTTTAAATACATTTAATGAGAAACATCTATGCCTGGCTTTGCTTCTCCATCCTTTTATGGATGATATCTTCTTGGCAGACAAATTTCTCTGAAATTTGATGACTTGAAACAGGACTAAAGTTCAGTGTATGCAATTTTGTTTTTACCTTTCTCAAACCTCAAAATGTTAATGGAACTTAAGCATGCATTCTTTTCGTGTTTGTGTTTGGCACATATAAATCCTAAAAAAAATTCAAACTCAGCAGGTTGACCCACTCAGCTGTACATTCTGGCCAGATTACCTTCAGAATCTTATCTGGGCAAATTTCATATATTTCTTTCTTTTTTTTTTTCTAAAGACAGTTGTAGGGTGATCCACAGCCATCATAATCTGTTTTTGTTTCACTGTGTTTCAGGTAAACACCCATTGACTTTGAGGTCCTGTTTCCTTCAGCTCTGATAAATGATTTTAAAAGACTATTTCCAGCACTAGATTAGGTGTGCTTCTTGTGAATATTTTCTTTAGTTAGATTTATCTGAGATCTGTTGATTCACTCTTCCATTTAGATCACAAATGCTTCACAGCACAATTGCATCACTAATCCTGATAGAGTTGGGTGTTTGCTTTTACTTTCACTCCCTATCTTATCAGGTTATAACAGTGATGACATATCATCTGCTTTTAGTTACTTGCTTATTCAATGAGAAGACTAGTGTGTCTTATGCCATATAGAGAAAACATGTCCTGTTTAAATCATAAGAATAATGTTCCCTGGGGTCAGAGAGAGAGGAGGGGCATGAATTTGAAATATTAAAACTATAATGAATTGGTTTCACTTTAAATTATTCATTCATTTTAATTCTTTTTTTCCCTACTCAAAAAGTATTATTTTGATCAATCAGTTTAGACCAAGTTATGCAGCAATAACAAACAAACCTAAAATCTCAGAGGCTTACAGTAACACATAGGTATTCCTCATTTGTTTGACATACTGGATGTAGCTTGGTTATAGCTCTGTCTTATGCCTTCTTTATTTTGAAGGAGCAGGAGGCATAGACTAATAGCAGAACCACACAATGGCTTTTAAAGGATTTGTTCAGAAGTGGACCATGTTACTTCCTCTCATATTTCATTGGCCATTGCAAATTACACAGCTAAGCTTAGAATGAGTGGTGTAGTCCTTGCCAAAGAGGGGGCCAAAAGGGAGGAGCCAAGTAGGAAGGAACTGGATGAAGGAGAAGCACATATTTAGCAAAATTAATTCAGTTAATATCTTTTTACTATCTTTTTACATATATACACAAACAAACATATAAAAACAGTGTGGATATAGAGTAATAAGCACAAGTTTCTTTAAAATATTCTTATCTGAATTTTTAGTTTCTGAGTAACATATCTCTTCAACAAGGTATTTAAATTTCTCCAACATTGTTCAAAGTCCTGTGAGCATTAGTTGTATAATCTCAATCCTTTGAGGGGGAGTTTGAAGTTTGGAAATGTCTAGTACTCAGTTCTAGTCAATCTGTGTAATTTACCTTAAAGTTCTTAACAGCCCTTGTGACATTTGGTATGTGCCTGTTAGTCAAGCTTTAACTCTTTATCAAGTTTTAACTTTTCAAGAGTATAGGATGTATCTATCATTTGCTATCTTATTAAATAGTTCAAAATTTTAAACTTTCTTCTGTTGTTCATGAAGTTATATTGCAAACCATTTTGAAAAGTGAATTCTAATAATATTTTGAGCAATGTTTGTTTGGATTAAAATATATGCCTAATGTTAGGAGGTGAATATTTCAGGCATAAAAACCCATTTGGGAAAAAAAAAAAAAAACCACTTGAGTACTTACATTTTGGTTGATTTATAAAGAACACAGCAAAACCATGAGATAATAAGTTTTGGCTAGAGCCTCTCCTGGCCTCTCATAATAAGTTTTGACTAGAACCTCTCAAAGCTAGTAGGGTTGTTGGGGTAAGTAAGATTCAGTGCATTAAAAAATAATTGGTTTATTTATGAGATATCTAATAAAATAAAAATATTTTTGTTCCAATAGTTACTAGAAGATAGAGTGGAAAAAAATGGTTTTCATTAACTTTGCAATAATTCAATCTTAGCTTTTGTAAGCTTGCACTTTTTGGATCTTATTTACAGCTTTTGGTTCATTTCCTGTATTAGAGCATTTTATAGTCATTCCACATTTGTTTTTGTTGTTGTTTTCCTTTTTCTACAAGAATTTCAATTTCCTTGAGGAGATGAAACCAAGTCTTCATGTTCCTGGCATGCAACCTATAATACTAGTAATTATAATTACAATACCAAATAAGCACTAACATATATGAATTACTTATAATGTGCTCAGCATACTTTAAAGCAATTTCTCAAAATTATTTAAAGTTATGAGGTAGTCAGTGTCAATTATTTCCAGTTTATAAATGTGAAAACTGAGTTAAATTGAGGTGAAGAAATCTGTTTTATTTAATTGATTAATTTTTATTTTTGGTTGCACTTGGTCTTGGCTGCTATGTGCAGGCTTTCTCTAGTTGTAGCGAGTGGGAACTAGTCTCTATGGTGTGAGGGATTCTCATTGCCGTGGTTTCTCTTCTTGTGGCACACAGGCTCTAGGCACCTGGGCTTCAGTGGTTGCAGCCGTGGGCTCAGTAATTGCAGTGCATGGCCTTAGTTGCTCTGTAGCATGTGAAATCTTCCTGGAGACCAGGGATCTAACTGGTGTCCCTTGCATCGACAGGCAGATTCTTATCCACTGCCCCACCAGAAAAGTCCAAGAAATCTGTTCTAATAGCACAGCTAATAAGTAGTTAAGTTCAGTTGGTTCCTGCCTCGAAACTGCATATGTGTGTGTTAGCACACACAGTCATGTCTGACTCGTAGGACCCTATGGGTTTCAGCCTGCCTGGCTCCTCAGTCCAGGATTCTACAGGCAAGAATACTGAAGTGGGTAGCTGTGCCCTCCTCCAGGGGACCTTCCCAATCCAGGGATGGAAGCTGCATCTCTTAAGTCTCCTGCATTGGCAGGTGAGTTCTTTACCACTCAGAGGAACCAGAGATAAAATTGCCAGCATTCACTGGATCATTGAAAAAGCAAGAGAGTTCCAGAAAAACATCTATTTATGCTTTATTGACTATGCCAAAGACTTTGACTGTGTTGGTCACAATAAACTGTGGAAAATTCTGAAAGAGATGGGAATACCAGACCACCTGACCTGCCTCTTGAGAAATCTGTATGCAGGTCAGGAAGCAACAGTTAGAACTGGACATGGAACAACAGACTGGTTCCAAGTAGGAAAAGGAATACGTCAAGGCTGTATATTGTCACTCTGCTTATCTAACTTATATGCAGAGTACGTCATGAGAAATACTGGACTGGAAGAAACACAAGCTGGAATCAAGATTGCTGGGAGAAATATCAATAACCTCAGATATGCAGATGACACCACCCTTACGACAGAAAGTGAAGAAGAACTAAAGAGACTCTTGACAAAAGTGAAAGAGGAGAGTGAAAAAGTTGGCTTAAAGCTCAACATTCAGAAAACGAAGATATGGCATCTGGTCCCATCACTTCATGGAAATAGATGGGAAAACTGGAAACAGTGGCTGACTTTATTTTTGGGGGCTCCAAAATCACTGCAGATGGTGATTGCAACCATAAAATTAAAAGATGCTTACTCATTAGAAGAAAAGTTATGACCAACATAGATAGCATATTAAAAAACAGAGACATTACTTTGCCCACAAAGGTCCATCTTGTCAAGGCTATAGTTTTTCCAGTATGTATGGATGTGAGAATTGGACTATAAAGGAAGCTGAGCGCTGAAGAATTGATGTTTTTGAACTGTGGTGTTGGAGAAGACTCTTGAGCATCCCTTGGAGTGCAAGGAGATCCAACCAGCCATCCTAAAGGAAATTTGTCCTGCATGTTCATTGGAAGGACTAATGTTGAAGCTGAAGCACCAATATTTTGGCCACCTGATGTGAAGAGCTGACTCGTTTGAAAAGACCCTGATGTTGGGAAAGATTGAGGGCAGGAGGAGAAGGGGACGACAGAGGACGAGATGGTTAGATGGCATCACCAACTCAATGGACATGAGTTTGTATAAACTCTGGGAGTTGGTGATGGACAGGGAGGCCTGGTGTGCTGCGGTTCATGGGGTCGCTAAGAGTTGGACACGACTGAGCGACTGACTGAACTGAGTGCCACTTCTAACCTGCATACGCTGCCAAATATATGTTTGTTAGCGTATTATTCATTCAATTAGAAAAAATATTACTCACAAGCAGTATCTTGGGGAAAGGAAAGATAAGATAAAAATGCATGGTATTGACCTTCATATCTGACTCAGACCCACTCGTTAGGAAGAGAAAGATGAATGAAGTTTTCCAATGTTAAGTCTTGAACAAGAAGGAATTACTCAGAGAACTGGGAAGAGATAGATGTCCCAGCAGAGAGAACATTTTAAAAAAATAGCGAGATTAAATATTTGAGAAATGCAAGTACAGCTACGTTCTAGTGTGTGTCAAGAGGACAAGAAAGCTAAAGAGTGGCCAGAGGCTGGCTGGTTTGGACCACACTAAGATTTAAGACTTTAACCAGCAATGATGAAAGGAGGCTCTGGAGAATTTTAAGAAGAGCATGCAACGTGGATGACTTTTTACTGCCATGTTACAAAATCTGTACTTTCCATTGCTGTTTTCTAACAGTATTAGAGCATTCAAAGATGATGCCTACACTAATTAAACAATATGGCTGCACATTGACCTAAGACATTCCTGAAATTAGGTCACAGAAAACTTTGGAGTTTGGACAGTCTACAATTCAAGGGAAAAATGTACATTAACCATTAAAAGAATGAAAAGAAAACAGAAAATGAACCACAGAGTATACCTAGTGGAAAGGTCCAATGTGCTTAAGGATGGAATTGCTCAAGAAATTGTTGACCAGGCTGATGGTTAGAAAAGTGATTCATTTTCTCAAAAATCTGCCTTTGGAAATGCATTTCTAACTGCATCACAATAGCTGAATAGTTGTATTTTTGGTAACAGTTTAATGTTTTGTTACACCATTTACTACCTCTAGGTTTGTAAGTCAATCTTTAAATGGGCACAGTTTCTGAAATATTTCAAAAAACAGTTCACTTTTGACTGGGTAAATAAAGAAGTAAAAAATCCATGTTGAGTTTTAATTGAGCCAAGTAGTATTTAAAAGAGATGAAATTGGAAGCTTTTCTTCATTCTTTCTGACAGCATATGAAAAGTGATTGATACATGAACATCTGAGATGGATGAGATTGCAAACATGTGGCTGCCATGCTCAAGGCAAGTTCCATTATGTAAACCAGCTGGACTGATGAGCACTTTCAGTGCTTTACATGATAAAGAAGACATGCTTTTCTACACGTTCTGCTAGTACAAAATGTGATTTCCAAAAGATAAAAATGTTTACCCTTGGCAGGCTTTGGCATGCACGAGTATCATTTCAATATTTTGTGCAGTGGAAATGTGGAAGGACAATCAGAGATTTGGGTTAAGAAACATGTACAATCTACAAAATTCCTCATTTTTTGGGGGGCTTATCAATACCTGCTACTTAGCAGAAATTTTTAGTCTCCAATTGTTGGCTTAAAAATGAAGACTTGTTAGGTTAAAAATGTTACAAATCATATTAGCCAAGCCCTTATTGCTATGATGACATTCGCTTCCATAATTTGCCATGCATGCTAAAATTTTGGCAGATGTTTCCATGCTTTCACATCTAAGACCCCTCACAAATGCTACTTTCTTTGTAGACTTTCCTGATTCTGCTCAGCTTCTCACTTGTATCAGTTCAGTTCAGTTGCTCAGTCATGTCCGATTCTTTGCGACCCCATGAATTGCAGCACGCCAGGCCTCCTTGTCCATCACCAACTCCCGGAGTTCACCCAGACTCACGTCCATTGAGTCGGTGATGCCATCCAGCCATCTCATCCTCTGTCTTCCCCTTTTCTTCCTGTCCCCAGTCCCTCCCAGCATCAGGGTCTTTTCCAATGAGTCAACTCTTCCCATGAGGTGGCCAAAGTACTGGAGTTTCAGCTTTAGCGTCATTCCTTCCAAAGAACACCCTGGACTGATCTCCTTTAGAATGGACTGGTTAGATCTCTTTGCAGTTCAAGGGACTCTCACTTGTATAGATCTCTATAAAAGCTTCCCTGATAGCTCAACTTGTCCATCACCAACTCCCGGAGTTCACCCAGACTCACGTCCATTGAGTCGGTGATGCCATCCAGCCATCTCATCCTCTGTCTTCCCCTTTTCTTCCTGTCCCCAGTCCCTCCCAGCATCAGGGTCTTTTCCAATGAGTCAACTCTTCCCATGAGGTGGCCAAAGTACTGGAGTTTCAGCTTTAGCGTCATTCCTTCCAAAGAACACCCTGGACTGATCTCCTTTAGAATGGACTGGTTAGATCTCTTTGCAGTTCAAGGGACTCTCACTTGTATAGATCTCTATAAAAGCTTCCCTGATAGCTCATTTGGTAAAGAATCTGCCTGCAATGCTGGAGACCCCAGTTCACTTCCTGGGTTGGGAAGATCTGTTGGAGAAGGGATAGGATACCCACTCCAGTATTCTTAGGCTTCCCTTGTGACTCATCTGGTAAACAATCTGCCTGCAATGTGGGAGACCTCAGTTCAATCCCTGGGTTGGGAAGATCTCCTGGAGAAGGGAAAGGCTTCCCACTCCAGTATTCTGCCCTGGAGAATTCCATGGATTGTATAGTTCATGGGGTTGCAAAGAGTCGGACCATGACTGAGACTTACGCTTTCTATAAAAGCTACACATTTGTTGAGAGAATTATTTGCTCCTCACAGGAATATGATATATATATATCTTTTCATTATTAATAGAGATATAATTCACAACTGTAAAATCAGTGTACATTTAAATGGATTTTAGTATTTGCATAAAGTTGTGTGACTACCACTATCTAATTCCAGAACATTTTTATTACCCACAAAGAAACACAGTACCCAATAGCAGTCATCCCCATCTGTTCATTATCTTGTAATGTGTATTAGTATTTCATTGTTTTTATTAAGGAATAACATTCCTTGGCATTGAGATATCCATTTGCCGTTCATCAGTTGATGGATGTTTAAGTTGTTTGCACTTTTTGACTATCATGCATTATGTTGCTGTAAACATTCAAGTACAAGTTCTTGTGTGGAAAATGTGATAGCCCTCGGTGCATCACAGCTCGTGGACAGTCCTTGTTATAGTTCTCAGACAGATCGGTTTTGTTTAGAAAATAAAGGAAAATACATCCTCGAGGCGTGAGGGCTTGTTGACCCAAAAGACGTGACGAGAGCGAGCGAGCACACTCACAGGGGAGAGAGAGACCCTCGGCCTTTTGGCTCCTCTTTTTAATGTGTCTTTTCCCCCCCTTGGGCCTGCCCTATGACAACTGGGCTAGCCAGGAGTGCTGTTTGTTCTACGTGGAACTCCTCTGTCTGGTACTCAGACCCTCCTTTGTTTTATTTTCACAGGTTTTTCCCTTCCTTGTCGTTTAGCCACCACCATTCTGGACTCCTTTTTCCTATTCTAAACTACTTAACATTTTATTAAAATTAAGACATTATTAACTTTTAACAATTCATTAAAGAATGAATTCAAAATTAAAATATTTAAAATACATAAAAACATACTATTAATGTTTTGCCTTATCTTTTAGACTTCTCTGGTTGCTTTTATGATACTTTTGTTAAAAAATTTAATATCAAAAATGTGTACTCTTTGATTTTCTATTTTTGGTTTACTTTCCCTATAGTAACATTTATAGAGTATATATATTTCTAGGATGGAATTTTTTAATAATATTATACATCTCTATGTTTATTTTAAATACTAGGTTAATTAGGTTATATTTTTGTACATTATAACTATGATTCTTGAGGGCAATTACTTTGTTTTCTTCTTCAAGCTTTATTTTTTTCCCTTCCATTAGAAATAGCTAGTATCTAGAGTAGGAGAAGGCAATGGCACCCGATTGCAGTACTGTTGCCTGGAAGATCCCATGGATGGAGGAACCTGGTAGGCTGCAGTCCATGGGGTTGCTAAGAGTCAGACATGACTGAGTGACTTCACTTTCACTGTTTAGTAGTCTCTCAAACATTTGCTGAAATTAGTTTAATAGCTATATAGAGTCATAGAATTTCAGATTTGGAAAGAGTCTTTAAAGGTCAGCTTGTACTGTGAATAACATGCTTGATATGCCTTTTTAGTCAAAAGTTGATTTAACTAATGACTATAATTTTGACTTTGAAATTTACATATTTAACCTCTGTACTTTTGATTAAACTGTTTTGGAAGATTCAAAGGAGAATAATAGGAAATTTGTTCCTAACTAAAATCATGATAATGTTTAGCAACTTCCTTGATTCCTGTGTGATAAAATTTGAAACTTGGAGAAAGTTGATGAATGATTTTTTGGGCCAATTTAAAATTAAATTTGTGAAAATATATATTATTTCTTAAAGTTATGAAATGTTCAACAAAGTCATTAAAAAAAAACTCAACTACTTTCAGTGCTGTCACGTATTCACAGGTTGTTTCAAAAGGGTAAAATGTATTGGTTTTGCATGTTGGATTCAAATTTCATATTTTAACATTGTTGTTGACACTATCTACTGCTGAATCATAATAACATCACTAACTGTATATTGCCAAGTTGAACTTGTTCCAGTTTTTAAAAATATCATTAATCCCATCACCTAGATTATAGTATTGAAATCCTACTTTCCACGTCAGGAAACTAAGGCTTCTTGGAGGAATAGCTGATTCCAGGTTCCAAGGCAGGAAATGCAAAAAACAGCCAACTTTCCTAGAATTCAAGGAAGCCATTAGGGACCACCTGGGCAGAGACCACCAGGAGCCAACTTAAAGAGGCCACCTCAATAGTAAATGATGAGACCAATTTGAGGGCTTTTTTAAACTTATTTATTTTTAATTGAAGGATAACTGCTTTACAGTATTGTATTGGTTTCTACCAAACATCAACACAAATCAGCAATAGGTTTACCCAGGGACAATGTGAGTTTTAATAAAGATTTTAATTGCCATAGAGTGAACTCATCAAATGTATTTAAATCCTTGAATTCATAATTTTAAAAAAATAATTGGTCATTTTGGGAAGATAATAGAGAATCCATTCACTGTCTTGAAAACTAGTTTAGAAAAAGGAAGAATCAAGCATTTAGTCTGTCTTTCCCACATGAAGTGTTGGATAACAAATAGTAGATGAGAAGCATCTTTGTACAGAGCATTCCAGTAAATGCATAAAAAGGTCTGATAGAATTATAATATCACCAGTTTGCAACACACGTGAAATACAGATCGAAGCACTGAGCTGCTGTCACAAGAGACAAAGTCAGACATGACGTGCCTTCTGATGAAACAATTCTTCGCTACCTGTTCAGTTCAGTTCAGTCGCGCAGTCGTGTCCGACTCTTTGCGACCCCATGAATCGCAGTACGCCAGGCCTCCCTGTCCATCACCAACTCCTGGAGTTCACTCAGACTCACGTCCATTGAGTCTGTGATGCCATCCAGCCATCTCATCCTCGGTCGTCCCCTTCTCCTCCTGCCCCCAATCCCTCCCAGCATCAGGGTCTTTTCCAATGAGTCAACTCTTCGCATGAGATGGCCAAAGTACTGGAGCTTCAGTTTGAGCATCATTCCTTCCAAAGAAATCCCAGGGTTGATCTCCTTCAGAATGGACTGGTTGGATCTCCTTGCAGTCCAAGGGACTCTCAAGAGTCTTCTCCAACACCACAGTTCAAAAGCATCAATTCTTCTGCGCGTAGTCTTGCCAAAGGCCTCAGATTTGAGACTGATCATGGCTCTGGACTCAGCTGCTAATTTGCAGGAAGTAGAGGGGGCAAGAACCTTGGCGAACTGCACTATGCATATGCAACCAACAAAATTCAGACTGAGGGAAAGAAGACAAGTTAAAGAGCCCGTGGTTTTTACAGAAACAATGAGTGGGAAAGAAGAGGAGGAAGAGGGACACTGAAGATTGAAAGTGACTTGGTAGACACGTTGCTTTTTTAAAATAAGATTGGGTAAGACTAAACTAAAGAAAGCATGTGGAGTTTGTCATGTTGATGATAAGACTATAAAATGCAAGAAGGCAGGAGAGAGGTGGCTGTGTTTGGGATGGGCCACAGGGAGGAGGTTCTAGGTGGCTGGCAAAATATTTCTTGACTCAGGTCAGGGTTTCAGCGGCTTAGTCTCCTATTGTTGCCATAGGCAAATTACCTATATGTGTGCGTGTATATGTGTGTGTGTATATATATATATATATATATATATATATATATATAGGCTTAAAACAACAAAACTTATTCTCTCACAGTTCTGTAGGTCAGAAGTCCAGGTAGGAATCTAGACCCATAGCAGAGACTGGATTCTCTGCTATGGGTCACAAGGCTAAAAGAAAATTCTTGGTCAGCTGGTCTCCTCTCTGGGGGTTCCAAGCTGATTCAAGCTTTTGGCAGAATTTAGTTCCTGTGACTACAGTACTGAGAATCCTGTTTCTTTGTTAACTGTCAATCAGGAGCCCTTCCCAACTTCTCAACACTACCCACATTCTTATTACACTGCCCCTCCATCTTCAAATAGCAGTACTGGGTTGCATTCTTTTTGTGCTTTGAATCTCTCTGATTTTTCCTTCCCCTAAAACTCTTTTTTTCTCTTTCCTCTTTTGTTTTTAAAAGTTCATATGATTATATTGGTCCCGTCTTGATAATCCAGGGTAAGCTTCCTATTTTAAGGTCAACTGATGAATAAACTTAATTCCATCTCCAAAGTCACAGCAATATCTAGATTGGTATTATTCTTATTTTTTTTTAGACTGGCATTTGATTGAATAATCAAGGGACCAGAATCCTGGAAGGACATCCTAGAATACTGCCTGCACAGATGTTTTTACCTTATGCATTTGTTTCGTATATTTTTCTGTACTTGTCTCTTGTTTTACAAATATAAAGGCTAGAAAGTAATTGAGACATGAAAACTGGCACCTTCTTGTGAAATTAGAAAGATATTTACCAACTATGATTACCTTTCTTTAGAGAAAAAAACCTCCAAAAAAATTTTTTTCTTATCAGAAATAATTTAAGAATAGTAAAAAATGTAGATATAAAAAAGTAAATTCTGAAATTTACTGCTTTTGTCTCTGTAAGTAACTCTAAAGTGCAAGTGAAATTCACTCAGTTGTGTCCTACTCTTTGCAACCCCGTGGACTATACAGTCCATGGAATTCTCCAGCCCAGAATACTGGAGTGGGTAGCTTTTCCCTTCATCCAGGGAATCTTCCCAACCCAGGGATTGAATCCAGGTCTCCTATATTGCTGCTGTTGCTGCTGCTGCTAAGTCGCTTCAGTCATGTCCGACTCTGTGCGACCCCATAGATGACAGCCCATCAGGCTCCACTTTCCCTGGGATTCTCCAGGCAAGAACACTGGAGTGGGTTGCCATTTCCTACATTGCAGGCGGGTTCTTTACTAGCTGAGCCATAAGGGAAGCCCAAGAATATTGGAGTGAATAGCCTATCCCTTCTCCAGGAGATCTTGCTGACCTTGTACTCAAACCAGGGTCTCTCTTTGGGGTCTCCTGGTTTGCAGGTGGATTCTTTACCAACTGAGCTACAAGGGAAGCCCCAAGTAACTCTTAAATCATTTGAAATAAAAAGCCGTGCCTTAATAAAACATGAAAGTGAAGTCGCTCAGTTGTGTGCGACTCTTTCCACCCCATGGACTGTAGCTTATCAGGCTCCCCAGCCCATGGAATTTTCCAGGCAAGAGTACTGGAGTGGGTTGCCATTTTCTTCGCCACAGAATCTTCCCAAACCAGGGATGGAACCCGGGTCTCTCGCATTGCAAGCAGACGATTTACCATCTGAGCCACCAAGGTTCATTGTTTGTGTGAGTTATGGATTCATAGGATACATCTGCTTGAATCCGTTTTGGTGAGAGCTTTTATAACAGCTGACACTCTGGTTTTCCTGCCATTACCTTTTGGTATAGTTATCATGATTTTTTTTTTCTAACTTATTTGTGGTATATCAAAGTTGATCTACATAAGAGGTGAGCAAATTTTTCCTTTAAAACATAGTAAATACTTTCAGTTTTGTATAGCCATATCATCTCCATATTGAATTCCATCACTGCAGCCCAAAAGAACATAGATGATACATAAATTAATGGATATAGAGGGATTTGGTCCATGAGGCATAGTTGGCAAAGCCCTAGTCTACTCAATAAATATTTCCTTATTGTGCGTGTATTCGGTATTTTGCTCGTGAGATATTTTCACTGGATTCATTTGTATATCATACAAAATAAACAAAATGGAGGCAACCACAAAAACCTATAATTTCCTTTAGTCAAGGCTTCCCTGGTGGCTCAGATGGTAAAGCATCTGTCCGCAATGCGGGAGACCCGGGTTTGATTCCTGGGTCGGGAAGATCCCCTGGAGAAGGAAATGGCTATCCACTCCAGCAATCTTGCCTGGAAAATCCCATGGACGCAGGACCCCATGGGGTCGCAAAGAGTCAGACACGACTGGGCGACCTCACTTTCACTTTCTCCTTTAGTCATAGCATAAAGATTTCAGTCTTAGAACCAGTTTTTCAAGTATGTGTAATGCACATATCTGGATTCTTCTCTGAGCTTTGACAATGAAGCTAAGCATATTCATGTCAACCTTCTTATTCATCTATCCATACAACAAAAATTTATTGAGCAGCTACTATGTGCCAGGCACTGTTCTATCTGGTGGGGATAAGCAATTAACTAAACAAAGTCCACTCTATCACCATGCACATATCCTAGTTGGCCTGCTGTTGATGTCAAGAGTCCAAAACATAGTAAGCTTTTTCTAATAGTTTCTCCCTGACTTGCAATAGACCAACATATGAATATAGATGTTAATGCACTTTTATTATAGATTTAAATATTGTTTGCATATGCTTTCCTATAAATTGACTGTTCAATTACTGTTGGAAAAAATGTGCACCTCAATGTTCATTGTGGCACTGTTTATAGCAGCCAAGACATGGAAGCAACCTAAATGTCCATCAACAGATATATATATCATATGATACACATGCGTATATATATATACATATATACATACACACACACATGGAATATTTCTCAGCCATAAAAAGAAAAAAAAAAGTCATTTGCAGCAACAAGGATAGACTTAGAGATTATCATGCTAAGTGAAGTAAGCCAAATGTATGATATATAACAAAGACAAATATATGATAAAAAATAAATATATAATATTGCTGATATGTAGAATTCAGAAAAAAAGGTACAAATGAACTTATATAGAAAACAAAAACAGACCCACAGACATAAAAAAGCAAACTTATAGTTACCAAAAAGAAAAGGGGGTTGGGATAAATTAGGAGCTTGGAATGAACATAAACACACTACTATATATAAAATAAACAACAAGGGTGCATTGTATAGCACAGGGAATTCTACTCAATATTTTGTAACAACCTAAAAGGAAAAAGAATTCAAAAAAGAATATACATGTAGTATATATACATATTCAATTATATATAACTGAATCATGCCTGTACATCTGAAGCTAGTGAAATTGTAAATCAATGATATGTCAAGATAAAAAAGAAAAATATCTGAGACTCTCTGTTATATGTTCATTGTATTTTATGTCAGATTTATACAGGAGCCTTCCAGGATTAAAAATTATTTTGCAAAATTTTACTGTGTAAAACCCACTGAAGGCCTGGGCAATGTGCCATCACACTCTGCTGTCTTCAAGATGTATTGAGTAAATTTGAGAGATGCTTCTTTCACTGGATATACTGCTGTAATTGAAGTCAACTCTAGTTGAAAAATCAGCTGGTGATAATTGGACACGTGGATAGTTTAGCTTGAGCCTCATCAATTCACCATAGCTATCAACAACTTTTTTTGAAATTTTATTTTTACTGGCAATACATATCCATATTTGGCTTTAGGAGATTTGTTCTTAATTAAGAAGATCCCAAGACTTTTTTTTAATTAAAATTTTTATTTGTTTTTTTAACTTTTTAATATTTTATTTTTTAATTTTTAAAAATGTTTATTGGGATATAGTTGCTTTACAGTGTTGTGTTAGTTTCTGCTGTACAGGAAAGTGAATCAGCTATTTGTTTACAAACATCTTCTTTTTTGAATTTCCTTCCCATTTGGGTCAAGAATTTTAATAACTCTATAATGAAAATAAAAAGGAAAACTTTAGCTAGAACTTACAATAAGTGACAAAGTGTTAGGCATTCACTTTCTCTTATGTAACTGTCAGTTATGCAGTTATCCTCAGGCTCTTTCCTGGGATCTAACTGAGTGTGTTAGGGCTTCCCAGGTGATGCCATGGTAAAGAATCTGCCTGCAATGCAGGAGGCACAAGAGATGCAGGTTCAATCCCTGGGTCAGGAAGATCCCCTGAAGAAGAAAATGGCAACTCACTCCAGTATTCTTGCCATGGAAAATTCCATGGGCAGAGGAGCCTGGCAGGCTATAGTCCGTAGGGTTGCAGAGTCGGACGCGACTGAGTATGCATACGTGCAACTGAGTGCACTCACGCTTTCTGCAATCCTATCCTTCCTCATGTACTCTTGCATGAGTTAACATGCCTAGGTCTAAAAATTGCTGAGTTACAACTTACCTCCTCAATCACATTTACAATATATTTAGGCATCATTTATATAAGTGGTTAGAGAAATTTTATTCTAGGATCTGAATAGCAACAAGTTATTCTGGTAGTACTAGGTTTCTTTCTAAAAAAAATGCATTATAAATAGTTTACCTGCATAAACAAGTGAGTGGCAAGATTGTATAATCTTGGAGTTCTTCCATAAAAACCTAAAGGTCCTGCAGACATTTGCTCTGTCAACCCCTTTATTTTCTGCATGAGGAAAAGGAAGCCCAAGAGATGGTGTGTCCAATGTGACAATCCTAAAATCAGACCCAGAGGCCTACCCCCTGCTGCTGTGAGTTCTCTATTGCTGTGGCATGAATTTGTACAGCTGCAATACAGAGGCATTACAGGCTCTGTAATTGACTTTATATATATAACACCCTTGACATTTGGTATGTGCAGTTAGTTAGCCTTTGACTTTCCCTGTGGTCAGATACACTGCTGGCAGGATATCCATAGCAGTAGGCAGTGTTATGTGACAGTGGACCCACTCTGGAAGCTTCCGCATGATCTTTTGTTCTATATCCTTAGAAAACGCTCTAAATGATTAAAAAACCTTTTTTATTGGAATATAGGCATTGGAATATGATTTACAATGTCGTGTTAAATTTCAGGTGGTGTACAGCAAACTGATTCAGTTATGAAAAGTGAAAATGTTTGCTGCTCAGTCATGTCTGACTCTTTGCAACCTCATGAACTGTAGTCCGCTAGGCTCCTCTCTCCACGGAATTCTCCAGTGAAGGATACTGGAGTGAGTAGCCATTCCCTTCTCCAGGGGATCTTCCCAACCCAGGAATGGAACCTGGGTCTCATGCTTTGCAGACAGATTCTTTACCATCTGACCCACTAGGGAAGCCCCGATTCAGTTATACATATACATATATCCACTTTTTTTAAAGATTGCTTCCCCATTTACATCAATACCAATATTGAGTAAATAGAGTTTCCTGTGCTGTACCATAGATCTTTATTAGTCATCTATTTTATATATGGTAGTGGTAATATGTCAATCCCAATCTCCCAATTTATCCCTCCCCTCTTACTCCCTGTTTTTTCTGTATCCTTTTGATTAACTATGTATACTTTACCAATTAGCACACTGATTCCAAATTTGGGTTTCCATTGCTGAATCTTTTGTTTGTTAGCATAATGCATTTAGAAATAGGCTTTAGCTCTCATGAAAGAAATCAAACATATTTTGAACATATGGTGATTAGTTTCTATTCTTTGGAAAAGGGTATACAACTCTTGCGGAAGTCTGAATTAGCTTTTTTTTTTTTTTTGGATGATAGTCTATCTGATATCCTAATTAGTTCTCAGTTCAGGCATCAATTTAGGAGAACTTCTGATTGCATGGTTCTCTCTGAGAATAGAATCCTGCCTCTGAAATCTTGTTGAGTCTGCTTCAGATGAATCTTTCATATCATGATCACTAAAAGGGCTTCATATAGCATGCAGAACAAGTCATATAAACTCTTTTACACTTTCTTGTTTATAAGTATTTATTAGTATATGTCTGTCTGTATGAAGGAATTTGACTAAGTTTTGATTCCATTAAAATTGCATAGCCAGATGTGGGACAGTAGTGAACTTTTGCTGTCTCAGCCTTCTTGGGTGTCCAAGAATCTAAGTGCAAAACCAAACTAGCTTAGGTAAGTTTGCAACTGCAGGTGATATTTAATTTTCAGAACAGTGGGTTCTTAAGTCTTCTGCACCTTTAGTATATTTTTTCTTCTTCCCTTTACTCTAGACTTTTGCTAAATTTACAAGAAAGTGGGAGTTGCTACTCTGGCTTTTTATGACTTCCTGGGAAATGATTGATTTTGCTGTCCTTCAGCTATCTTCGCTTGCTGGTTCTGTTGCTCTGGGGACTGGTCAAGTCTTCAACACCATTCCTTGTATAATTGAGCCAGGTCCACTGGTCCTTGGTCATCAAGGTGGTGAGGGAAGCTGACCTGGAGACTTAGAGCTCAGGTGAATTAGTGGTCCACTGGAGATTCCCATCATTATGGGCTGGATTATGTTCTCACAAAATCTATATGTTGAAATCCCTAATATCTGGCACCTCAGAATGTGACTGTTAAAGGGAAAATTGAATTCAAATGAGTTCTGTAGAGTAAGCCTTAAGGTAATATGATTGATTTCTTGAAAGAAGAGATTAGGACTCAGAGTTACAGAGGGAAGATCATAGGAAGATACTGGGAGAAGGCAACCATTTACAAGCCAAGGAGAGAGGCCTCAGAAGAAACCAACCCTGTGGACACCTTGATCATGGACTTTCAGCCTCCAGAATGGTGGGACAGTACATTTCCTCTGGTGAGCCACGCGGTCTGTGGTGCTTTTAAAGGCTGCCATGAAGCTTTCCTGGTGGCTCAATGGTAAAGAATCCACCTGCAATGCAAGACACACAGGTTCGATCCCTGGGTCAGGAAGATCCTCTGGAGGAAAAATGGGCAATCCACACCGGTATTCTTGCTGGATAATCCCATGGACAGAGAAACCTGGTGGGCTACGGTTCGTGTGGTGACAAAGAGTTGGACACGACTGAGCATGTACACTCTTAACTCTCTTAGAAAATTAATGCACCAGGTCAGTTTGTTCCAGATCGGACATCTTTCCTCCCTGCCCTGACCCCTCCTCTTGATCTGTTGCTGCAGCTTTGGCCCTGACTCTGAAAGCTCACACAACTGGCATCAGGGTTAAGCCTTGCAGCATTCCATTTTGTGTGAGAGTGAGTTCCAGGAGGCAGTGTAGTGCCCAGCCGGCCTTGAGGGATGGTGGCTGGCTTTGGAAAATGAGGCACCTCAGACTCAAATGAGACACTTCCTGTAGCAGCTCCAGGCCCTGCAGGGAACTGTTAACAGAGATGTTACATTTTGGATTATTTTTATTCTCTTCTCTGCAGGTGAGGAAAACTCTCTCTGGTTCCAAGTTAAAAAATGCTCCAATACCACAGGAACTAAGATGAGTTTTCAACTCTCTGTTCTCAGTCCCCAAGGATGGATTTATATTCAAGGTTTGTGATTTCCCAGCTCCCAACTAGATTATCCATCCCTGAAAATCCACCGTGTTAAGTTGGAAAGCAAGCTGTAAATAAACCCCAAATTGATCCCAAGATTGGGAGGAAAAGTTATATATTCCTACCTCCTTTAAAACACATCGAGTGCGCTCTGTCATATTCAACTCTTTGTGACCCCAAGTACTGTAGCCTGCCAGGGTTCTCTGTCCATGGAATTTTCCAGGCAAGAATCCTGGAGTGGGTTGCCCTTTCCTTCTCTAGAGGATCTTCTCCACTCAGGGACTGAACCTGTGTCTCCTGCATCTTCTGCATTGGAAGGGGAGTTTTACCTCTATGACCAACCTAGAGAGCATATTAAAAAGCAGACATTACTTTGCCAACAAAAGTCTGTCTAGTCAAGGCTATGGTTTTTCCAGTAGTCATGAATAGATGTTAAGAATTGGACTGTGAAGAAAGCTGAGCACCAAAGAATTGATGCCTTTGAACTGTGGTGTTGGAGAAGACTCTTGAGCGTCCCTTGGACTGCAAGAAGATCCAATCAGTCCATCCTAAAGGAGATGAGTCCTGGGTGTTCATTGGAAGGAATGATGTTGAAGCTGAAACTCCAATACTTTGGCCACCTGATGAGAAGAGCTGACTCATTTGAAAAGACCCTGATGTTGGGAAAGGTTGAGGGCAAGCAAGAGGAGAAGGGGACGACAGAGGATGAGATGGCTGGATGACATCACTGACTCGATGGACGTGAGTCTGAGTGAACTCTGGGAGTTGGTGATGGACAGGGAGGCCTGGCATGCTGCAATTCATGGGGTCGCAAAGAGTTGGACATGACTGAGTGACTGAACTGAACTGAACTGAACCACCTGGGAAGCCCCTAAAATGCATTATCAATCCTTAGAGTCTCAAAGTCAAGTCCAGAACAAGACTGACAACCATGTCTGTTTCTGTTTTGTAGTATATATTTCTGTTCAACTTGTCCTCTGTCCATTGTCAATGATGGGTACCTTCCTCCCACCACTGACCATCTTGTTGGCAGCCACTTTGGATATTCAAGTATTTAAAAACAGTTAAATAAAACGTGGGTTTTCTGAAAGATGGGCATTGGGATTAGGATGAGTCAGACTATGGGTCTGCCTGAAATAATTTGTGCATCTACCAGTTTGGGGTCTATCAGTTTTCCATCTGGAACATCATATTTAAAGAAATATATTGGTTATGGCAGTAGAAGTTTACTACTTAACTTCTATGAAACTTGCCTATTGTAGACAAGAAAAAAAAACAAAACACAGCATGAGAGTTAAAAGTTAAGTTCTATTTGGGGCAAAATGAGGACTATTGCCCAGGGATAACACCTCATATAGTGCTTAGAACTGCTCCTAACAGGAAGGAGTAGGGGGAAGGTTAGTGTACACGTGATTTTGGTGAAGGGGGCGTACATGCAGTCAGTCACCTTTTTTTTTTATTTTTTTTTGCAGGTTTCTGCTAGTCACAAGGAACAGAATCATCATAAAGGATTTTAGTGCTTTCCTAGGTGTGAGGAGATATAAGAATTGGGCTTAGAATATTGGCTCCCCAGAATATCTAACTATCTGACGACCTATCCTACCAGTTTTTCCCAGAGCACAGTGTGGCTCGCTTCTGCTCTCCACCCTGAACTCCTTTCAGGGGGTGTTGAAGGTCAGCAGCTGCAGCCGCACATGATTTAATCCTTGTAGACAGATGGCAGTACCAGTTTGTAGTTAACACTATGAAACTGGAGGAGCTGACCATTGTATCTTCTTCCACGTGGCAGACATGGAGGGACAGCCATTTGTTTTGAGGCACTTGGTAACTGGGCTAAAATCACATGGGGTGCAAGCTTCCTGTAACGTATCAGTGCAGATATTTAATTTATCCTAGGGCGCTGTGTTGCTAGTGAATCACTCAGAGTTACTGGGTCTGCTAAAGAACTCTCAAGCACTAAAATCTAGTGATTAAAAAAAATAAAATAAAATAATGCAAGTGAGTAAACAGGAGCTAGATGGTAGAGGGAGCCTTTTGTTCATCTCTAGAGGGGCCAGACATTCTGACTCAGAGTTATTCTGTTTTCCTACCTGAATGAGGTAGGCTCCTGTGAATCCTACATATCATTCAAGATACAGTATCTAAGTGGGTTTGTCTAATGAATGTTTTCTTTTCAAGTTTCTGAAAAATTTTAGCAATCATAATGCAAGAGACATTTTAGCATTTTCTTTTTTTTTTCACTTATCTAGATTCTTTAAGTGATATGACTGGCTTATTTTTAAGTATTTGAGTTAGTACTGGTGCTGAGAGTATCAATGTATCCTAAAATTCTTTTTTTGGAGTGAAAAAGTGGTTTTAAATCCCTTGAAGCAGCATGAGAGAAACATTGTCAGACAAATTTCTCACTGGAGAAAATAATAATGAAGGATCTCACTTAAATGATTGGTAAAACACCTAGAAGATCTTTATGTTTTCTTTCTGTTCTTTTCCCTCCTCCTTCTCCTTTCTTTACCTTTAGTGTGTGGAAGGAGGAATAAAAATGCCAGGATCAGCTGGTTATAAAGTAGAGAGCTTTGTTTGCTCAGTTGAATCAGGAAATATGAGATTAAGGGAAGAGCGGAGATTTAGTTCACATCTGTGAGGGAAGCTTTGGGGTTTCAGTTTCTTTAATTAAAACAAACAGGGAGAAATGAAAGAGAGAGCAGGGGCCAAGGAGAGAGAAAAAAACAACAGAGTCTTCTGCTGCCTTGAAACACTGGCTGCCCTGGGCAACCTGCAACTGTGGCACTGCTCTATACCACTTGCCTTTAAATATTTGCCCTGTATTTGTTTTAGAGAAGGGGCTGAATACTGCCTGGGGGATGGCAGATGAGGAGGGCTACTTCATGGCAGAGTTCACTCTCTTCTCTGTTGTTAGGGGTATTCAGCTCTGGGCCCAAATTTGCTTATTCTTCTTCAACCAAACAGGATCCCTGCACCCCTCTTCAGTTCAGTTCAGTTCAGTCACTCAGTTGTGTTCAACTCTTTGAGACCCCATAGACTGCAGCATACCAGGCCTCTCTGTCCATCACCAACTCTCAGAGTCTACACAGTCATGTCCATTGAGTCGGTGATTCCATCAAACCATCTCATCCTCTGTCATCCCCTTCTCCTCCTGCCTTCAATCTTTCCCAGCATCAGGGTCTTTTCAAATGAGTCAGCTCTTCGCATCAGGTGGCCAAAGTATTGGAGTTTCAGCTTCAACATCAGTCCTTCCAGTGAACACCCAGGACTGATTTCCTTTAGGATGGACTGGTTGGATGTCCTTGCAGTCCAAGGGACTCTCAAGAGTCTTCTCCAACACCACAGTTCAAAAGCATTAGTTCTTCGGCACTCAGCTATCTTTTAGTCCAACTCTCACATCCATGCATGACTACTGGAAATACCATAGCCTTGACTAGATGGACCTTTGTTGGCAAAGTAATGTCTCTCCTTTTGAATATGCTGTCTAGGTTGGTCATAACTTTTCATCCAAGGAATAAGCATCTTTTAATTTCATGGCTTCAATCACCATCCTCAGTGACCTTGGAGCCCAAGAAAATAAAGTCAGCCACTGTTTCCCCATCTATTTCCCATGAAGTGATGGGACCAGATGCCATGATCTTCATTTTCTGAATGTTGAGCTTTAAGCCAACTTTCTCACTCTCCTCTTTCACTTTCATCATTCTGTCTTTAGTTCTTCACTGTCTGCCATAAGAGTGGTGTCATCTGTGTATCTGAGTTGAATAAGCATTGAGAACTAAAATGTTGCCTGCCATATCAGTAAACAAAGGAGGCAGCACTCATCAAGCCATTACATTATAGCCACCTTGGTGGTGATCCCCGAGGGAGCTCAGAATGGAGATAAACATGCTGCCTACTGCCCAGCCCACCTAGCCATTAGCTGCTGCAGCCACTCTCAGTGGCGCACCCAGAGGGGACTCAGGATGAAAAAGCACAGAATACTGGCCCCAGATGGATGAGGTGCATGCATATCAGAGCCCAGATTCTTACATCTTCCCACACATAGAAAAGTGCTCAATTTCTTAACTTGAGATGTCTGGTTTTCTTGTATTAACAGTAATCTTTTAACTACCTGATTTTGTTGCAAAGAATCCTATATATCTTGACTTTCCCTGTTCCTTTTTGGAGTAGTTTCTCAGAGTTATTTGAGATGCTGCCACCCAAGCTAGAAATCCTAAGAATTTCTGCCAAATAAAACATAACTCTCAACTTTTAGGTTGTGCATTTTTTTTTCCAGACAGCCTTTATGTCCAATTCTAGGATTCACCTAGAATCTTCTTGGCCACAAATAATGAAATTCTTCTAAACATATGTGATCCTCTCCTTGGAAAATGCTACTTCCTCTATCTTCTAAAATTTCTAGTGAAATTTAGTGTCTCAGGGATTTATATCATCTCCTATAGATTGGTACATGGCACACTTGTTAATCTGAGTGTATACTTTAAAAAATATTCACAGCCTAGAAGTTGAGAATTATATATTGGCAGCAATTTAAGGATCTCAAATCCAGGAAGCATCATTTCAAGTAACCCTGAGAGAACTGCTCTGAGGAGGCTGGGAGTGGAGGTATCATTGTGCCAGTTTATGTGGTAGTTTTGCAGCAAAATAGAGAAACCTGAATGTCAAAAGAGTATTGTTAATCAGAGGAAAACCAGCTATCTCAAGTTAAGGAGTTTAGCACTTCTTTGTGTATGGGAAAATACAAGAGTCTGGCTCACTGAAATCATTTTTTTGATATGCACCTCACCTGTCTGGGCCTAGTATCCTGTGTTTTCACATCCTGAGTGTCCTCAGAGATCACCATAGGTTGCAGTCTGACAGCTGCTAGCTGGCAGGTATTCTTTCATTCCTGAATTCTCTTAGGATTCACCAGCTCACCTTCCATGGTGGCTGAAATTGCTGATGACGTGACATCATTTATCTACTGACATGGCAGGGAATATTCCATTTCTCATGAATGAGGCAGAATGTGGTTGAGAGCCAGAGGAAAAGACTTTGTCCTCCACAAATGGAACTCAATGAAAGGAAGTTCCAAATGATTTAAACTTTATTTTAAAGAATGAAAGAGAACTAGAGAAATGTTTAAAAGCAATATTAATAAGAATGTTAATAATTTGAGCTTCTGCTTCCATCTTGGGAGTGTGCTCTGCAAGAGGAACTACTCTCTACTGTTTGTACTCTGCTGTCTGAAAAACAACGTATATCTTGAAAAATGGATGTGAATCATTTTTTAAATTCAATATATAAACAATAACATATGGTATCAATGAACTTATAAACAAAACAGAAATAGACCCACAGACAAGGAAAATAAATTTCTGGCTAAGGGTGGGGAGATTAATGAGTTTAAGATTAACATATACACATTACTATATGTAAAGTAGATACCAACAAACACCTACGATATAACATAGGAAACTATACTCAATATTTTTTAATAACCTATAAGGGAGAAGGATCTGAAAAAGTGTATATAATATAAATAGTTTATCTATATAGCTTATATATGCATATTTAATAAATATAGTTTATATATACAATAAAACTATATATATATAATATATATATTATATTTTTCAGTTCAGTTCAGTCGCTTAGTCGTGTCTGACTCTTTGTGACCCCATGAATCGCAGTACACCAGGCCTCCCTGTCCATCACCAACTCCCAGAGTTCACTCAGACTCACGTCCATCGAGTCAGTGATGCCATCCAGCCATCTCATCCTCGGTCGTCCCCTTCTCCTCCTGCCCCCAATCCCTCCCAGCATGAGAGTCTTTTCCAATGAGTCAACTCTTCGCATGAGGTGGCCAAAGTACTGGAGTTTCAGCTTTAGCATCATTCCTTCCAAAGAAATCCCAGGGCTGGTCTCCTTCAGAATGTACTGAAGGTACAGTCTCCTTGCAGTCCAAGGGACTCTCCGGGGACTCTCCAGGGACTCTCAAGAGTCTTCTCCAACACCACAGTTCAAAAGCATCAATTCTTCAGTGCTCAGCCTTCTTCACAGTCCAACTCTCACATCCATACATGACTGCTGGAAAAACAATAGCCTTGACTAGATGGACCTTAATCGGCAAAGTAATGTCTCTGCTTTTGAATATGCTATCTAGGTTGGTCATAACTTTTCTTGCAAGGAGTAAGCGTCTTTTAATTTTATGGCTGCAGTCACCCATTAATTTCATTAATCTGCAGATATATCTATATATATATCTATATATATCTATATATAGATATATATATAGATATATAAGCTAAATCACTTTATTTTACACCTGAATCTAATAACAAGATTTTAATCAACCCTTCTTCACTTAAGGCTTTCCTGCCTGACAGCTCAGTTGGTAAATTATCTGCCTGCAATGCAGGAGACCATTCCTGGTTTGATTCCTGGTTCATTTCCTGGATTGACTCTTAGTTAAAGAAAAGAAAAAAGAAAAAGGATATGATTACTTATGTGATCAATTAATCTAGACTTTTTATGGTCCACTGTGAAATGAATAGGGCTTCCGTGGTGGTTCAGACAGTAAAGAATCCACCTGCAATGCAGGAGATCTGGGTTTGATCCCTGGGTTGGGAAGATCCCCTGGAGGAGGGCATGGCAACCCACTCCAGTATTCTTGCGTAAAGAATCTTGATGGACAGAGGAGCCTGGTAGGCTACAGTCCATGGGGTTGCAAGGAGTTAGATATGACTGAGTGACAAAGAACAGCACAGCAGATAGAATGAAAAAGTCACGGACTTGAACAACTTTCTGCTTTCCAATGAAATGAGAGAAAAGACCATCTATTGGTTTAAAGATTTTACAAATTAAATGATAAATATCAGTTGTTGTTGTTGTTCACTTGCCCAGTCATATCTGACTCTTTGCAACCCCATGGACTGCAGTAATACCAGTACCAAGGCCAAATTTATGTGTGACCTTAAAAACCATCATCTTCAGAGAGTGGAAATAATTCAGAGGATTATGTTTATGATTGTGGAAACAGCTATCAAATGTAATTAAAGAAGCCAAGAGTCCTAGTGACTTTTGAGATTTATGAAGTCTGTACTAAATGCTGTACCAAACATAGCCTTTGGGAAATAGCATCACACACTCTGAGGCTTCTAAGGACATTGTAAATAGTAGGTAATTCGCCTTCTACGTCCACTTCCAGTCATCTAGGTGGTATTTATCATCACAGCCTTCTGGGTTGGGAAACAAAGTTTCATCTAATCTCTTAAATTGGTAATTTCATGTAGAATGAATACAGAGTTGGTTTCTGTTTACTTCCAGGGCTGGGCATCTACAGGGGACTCTTTTATGTCCAGTAGCTAGAGGAAGAGTTTGCCTGCAAAGGGAAGAAGAGTGCTATAATTAACCTGCAACCTCCCACTTATAATTAAGGCTCATTTTTGCCTTGAGTTTTCAGGCAGCATCTATTTGGACCTTTACCCTTCTTCCTCCAGTGTTCTATTACTCTCTGTCCATTGCCTGATCTCATTTCTTTCCAAGATGTGATTAATAGTTGCCACATTCTTTTGGGCCCCTCCAAGGGCAAAGGTTTAGCACGGGAAAAAATATGAATCCCTGGCAAGACCCACAAGGACTGTAATTTCCTTCATGAAGGTTCTACCTTGGCTCATATGATGCTGCTTCTCCCTCCTCTATAGTAAGGTGCTCCAACAAGCCCCCCAAAGTCCACAGAGAATCAGACACAAACTGCAAACGGTTATGTCACTTTCTAACAGGATAGATATTCCATCATGCTTCTTGGAGTTACTAGTTTAGTATAAAGATCTCTGCCATATAATGGAGTCTCCATGAACCTTGGTGATAAACCTGTCTATATCTGAGAGGTTTTTCATTAGAAGTTTTACTGGAATAAAGGGAAATCATATTCTTAAGACCCGAAGGTAGTAGACAGCAGCAAGAAAGGAAAATCCACTTGGGAGTTTTCAAAGGTATCCTACTTAGTGAAAGTGCTTAGTTTGGTGGGGAATAAATGCTGCTTTAGGTTTTTGTTTTAACAAAATAATTTTTAAAAATCACGTAGAACAGAGTCATTTGCATCAGACTCTTTGCACATTTAGATGGCAGGCACTGTTTTTCAAGCCTATAAATTCTGTATTCAGTTTAAGAAAGTGCATTTTTGATTGAGGTTAACATAGTATTTAAGTTAATGGAAAACATGCTTCCATTGCAGAGTATTTCCACCAGAATTGCTGGATTCTGTACAACAATCTGTTTCTATTTTGAAAAAAAAAAAAAAAGTGGTTCTGTTGTATGACCTAAATATTCCTCTTTTACTCTTATTTTGCTCTTCTCCACTCATGTGCTTTCTGCTTCGGGTATATTCTGATAAATGGCATAGTATGAATTCAGATGAGAAATGTTTCATAATTCTATAAGTCCTTAATATTTCAGAGAAAATATATTTTGCTTACAGTCTGAGTTTCATTTCAGTATAGACAGCATAGGACTACTACAATCCAATCGAAAGTCCCTCAATCATGTCCAACTCTTTGCAATCCCATGGAATAGTCCATAGAACTCTCCAGGCCAGAATACTGGAGTGAGTAGCTGTTTCCTTTTCCAGGGGATCTTCCCAACCCAAGGTCGAACCCAAATCTCCTGCATTGCAAGCAGATTTTTTTTTTTAACCAGCTGAGCCACCAGGGAAGCCCCAAATGACGTTGGAATTGGGCAGAATACACAGACTCATGGGGCTTCCCAGGTGGGTCAGTGGTAAGGAATCCTCCTGCCAATGCAAGAGACACGGGTTTGATCTTTGATCCAGGAAGATCCCACATGCCTCAGAGCAGCTAAGCCTGTGTGCCACAACTACTGAGTCCGTGCCCTAGAGCCCAGGAGCTGCAGCTACTGAAGCCCAAATGTCTAGAGCTTGTATTCCACAACAAGAGGAGCCACTGCGTTGAGAAGCCCATGCACCACAACTAGAACATAGGCTGTGTTCTCCACAACTAGAGAAAAGCCTGCACGCAATGAAGACCCAGCATAGCCAAAAAATAAAAAATAAAAAAAAGAGGGAGACAGTTCTTCTCAGTCATGACTCACTCTGATCTCCATGTACACCTGTCCCAGTGATTCTCAAACTTTGGTTTATGATGTGATTGCTGGTGAGATTGGTAACAATGCAGATCCTGATCCCTCTTTTTAAATGTGTTAAATCAGAATCACTGTGGAAGGGCTGAGTTGTTTATATTTTTAACACGTTCTCAGTGATTCTGATGCACTCTGACTTTTGAAACTTACATCATTAGAATAAGGTTAAATGAATTGGACAGCCTGGGTCTTGAAATTGATGGGACCTTAGCAGTTTGGCAAGGATGATGGATTTAATTATTGTTCAGCAAATACTGGATTCACAAGATGGTGGAGTTAAACGAAGTACGCTCATCTTCTCCTGCAAAATCTATAAAATTACAGCTCACTGCTGAACAACTGTCAACAGGATAATGTTGGATCCAAGGAGAGGCCCAGCAAGATGGTAGGAGGGGCGACATCACATTTAGAATCAGACCCCATACCTGCCAGAGACACTTGGAGGGCTCAAACAAACCTTGTGTGCACCAGGACCCAGAGACCCCAGAGAGTGAGCCAGAACTATGTTTGAGTGTCTCCTCCAGAGATACAGGTCAGCACTGGCCTGCTGCAGGGGCAGGGGCTCTGGGTGCAGCAGACCTGGGTATGGCATAAGCCCTCTTGGAGGAGGTCGCCATTAACCCCATCATAGAGCTGCCAGAACTTATGTAGGACTGGGGAAACAGACTCTTGGAGGGCACAAATAAAACCTTGTATACACCGGGACCCTGGAGAAAGGAGCAGTGACCCCACAAGAGACTGACCCAGACTTGCCTGTGAATATTCAAGACCCATTTCCCCTCTCAGTCAGTCTCTCCCATCAGGAAGCTTCCATAAGCCTCTTATCCTTATCCATCAGAGGGCAGACAGAATGAAAGCTACAATCACAGCAAACTAACCAAACTGATCACATGGACTACAGCCATATCTAACTCCATGAAACTATGAACCATGCCGTGTAGGACCACACAAGATGGTCATGGTGGAGAGTTCTGATGAAACATGGTCCACTAGAGAAGAGAATGGCAAACCTCTTCAGTATTCTTGCCATGAGAATCCCATGAACAGTATGGAAAGACAAAAAAAGGTAGGACACTGAAAGATGAACTCCCTAGGTCAGTATGTGCCCAATATGCTACTGGAGATCAGTGGGGAAATAACTCCAGAAAGAATGAAAGGATGGAGCCAAAGCAAAAACAACACCCAGTTGTGGATGTGATGGGTGTTAGAAGTAAACTCTGATGCTGTAAAGAGCAATATTGCATAGGAATGATAGGTCCATGAATCAGGGCAAATTGGAAGTGGTCAAACAGGAGATGGTAAGAGTGAACATAAACATTTTAGGAATTAGCAAACTAAAATGGACTGGAATGGGTGAATTTAACTCAGATGACCATTATATCTACTACTGTGGGCAAGATCCCTCAGAAGAAATGGAGTAGCCCAAATAGTCAACAAAAGAGTCTGAAATGCAAAACTTGGATGCAATCTCAAAAATGACAGAATGATCTCTGTTTGTTTCCAAGGCAAACCATTCAATATCACACTAATCCAAGTCTATGCCCCAAACAGTAATGCTGAAGAAGCTGAAGTTGAATGGTGCTATGAAGACCTACAAGACCTTCTAGAATGAATACCCAAAAGAGATGTCCTTCTCATTAGACGGGAGTGGAATGCAGAAGTAGGAAGTCAAGAAATACCTGGAGAAACAGGCAAATTTGGCCTTCGAGTACAAAATGAAACAGGGCAAAGGCTAATAGAGTTTTGCCAAAAGAATGCACTGGTCATAGCAAACACTCTCTTCCAACAACACAAGAGAAGACTCTACACATGGACATCACCAGATGATCATCACCGAAATCAGATAGATTACATTCTTTGCAGGCAAAGATGGAGAAGCTCTATACAGTCAGCAAAACCAGGAGCTGACTGTGGCTCAGCTCATGAACTCCTTATAACCAAATTCAGACTTAAATTGAAGAAAGTAGGGAAAACCACTAGATCATTCAGGTATGACCTAAATCAATTCCCTTACTATTATACACTGAAAGTGAAAAATAGATTCAAGGGATTAGATCTGATAGACAGAATGCCTGAAGAACTATGGGTGGAGGTTCGTGACATTGCACAAGAGACAGGGATCAAAACTATTCCGAAGGGAAAAAAATGCAAAAAGGCAAAATGATTGTCTTAGGAGGCCTTACAAATAGCTGAGAAAAGAGGAGAGGCTCAAGGGAAAGGGGCAAAAGAAATATATACCCATTTGAATGCCGAGTTCCAAAGAATAACAAGTAGAGATAAGAAAGCCTTCCTCAGTGATCAGTGCAAAGGAATAGAGGAATACAATAGAATGGGAAAGACTAGAGATCTCTTCAAGAAAATTAGAAATAACAAGGGAGCATTTCATACAAAGATGGGCACAATTAAGGACAGAAATGGCAAGACCTAACAGAAGCATAAGATATTAAGAAGAGGTGGCAAGAATACACAGAAGAACTATACAAATAAGATCTTCATGACCCAGATAACCATGACGGTGTGATCACTCATCTAGAGCCAGACATTGTGGAATGTAAAGTCAAGTGGGTCTTAGAAAGCATCACTACAAACAAAGCTAGTGGAGGTGATGGAATTCCAGTTGAGCTATTTCAAATCTTAAAAGATGATGCTGTTAATGCACTGCACTCAATATGCCAGAAAATTTGGAAAAGTCAGCAGTGGCCACAGGACTGGAAACGGTCAGTTTTCACTCCAATCTCAAAGAAGGGCCATGCCAAAATATGTTGAAATACCGCACAATTGTACTCATCTCACATGCTAGTAAAGTAATGTTCAAAACTCTCCAAGCCAGGCTTCAACATTACATGAACAGTGAACTTCCAGATGTTCAAGCTGGTTTTAGAAAAGGCAGAGGAACAAAAGATCGAATTGCCAACATCTGTTGGATCATCAAAAAATCAAGAGAGTTCCAGAAAAACATCTACTTCTGCTTTACTGACTATACCAAAGCCTTTGACTGTTTGTATCAAAACAAACTATGGCAAATTCTTCAAGAGATAGGAATACCAGACCACCTTACCTGCCTCCTGAGAAATCTGTATTCAGGTCAAGAAGCAATATTTAGAACTGGACATGGAACAATAGAGTGGTTCCAAATTGGGAAAGGAGTATGTTAAGGCTGTATATTGTCACCCAGCTTATTTAACTTATATGCAGAGTACATCATGCAAAATGCCGAGCTGGATGAAGCACAAACTGGAATCAAGATTGCTGGGAGAAATATCAATAATCTCATGTATGCAGATGAAACCACGCTTGCTGCAGAAATTGAAGAACTAAAGAGCCTCCTGATGAACGTGCAAGAGGAAAGTGAAAAAGGTAGCTTAAAACAGCATTCAGAAAACTAAGATCATGGCATCTGGTCCCATCAATTAATGGCAAATAGATGAGGAAACAATGGAAAAGTGAGAAGACTATCTTTCTGGTCTCCGAAATCACTGCAGATGGTAACTGCAGCTGTGAAATTAAAAGATGCTTGCTCCTTGGAACAAAAGCTATGACCAACCTAGACAACATATTAAAAAGTAGATACATTACTTTGCTGACAAAAATCTGTCTAGTCAAAGCTAAGGTTTTTCCAGTAGTCATATGTGACTATCAGATTTGGAGTATAAAGAGAGCTGAGCACTGACAAATTGATACTTTTGAACTGTGGTGTTGGAGAAAACTCTTGAGAATCCATTGGACAGGAAGGCGATCCAACCAGTGAATCCTAAAGGAAATCAGGCCTGAATATTCTTTGAAAGGACTGATGCTGAAGCTGAATCTCCAATACTTTGGCCACTTGATGTGAAGAACTGACTCATTGGAAGAACTTTCTCCCTGATGCTGGGAAAGATTGAAGGTGAGAGGAGAAGAGGATGACAGAGGATGAGATGGTTGGATGGCATCACCGACTCGATGGACATGAGTTTGAGTAAACTACAGGAGTTGGTGATGGTCAGGGAAGCCTGGCATGTTATAGTCCATGGGATTGCAAAAAGTTTGACACTTCTGAGCAACTCAACTGAACTGAATTGAAATACCATGTCCTCTGCACAGGAAGGGGATTACTTTCTTGTTCTAAAGTTGGATGCGGTTATAATATTGATTTTGGCCAATGGGAAGTGAGCTGATATGATTTACTTCCTGTCATAGTAAGATTTTAACTTTATGTTGTTAGAGAGCTTTTTATATTTTGGGTTCCTGCCTTCTGCCATGAGAGAAGAACTTATCCCAGGGACTTCTGGGTACATCAGATGGAAGGATGTTGTACATCCTAGAATGAGGGGAAAAGATGCGCAGCATGAAATATAGCCACTGTAGCTGCCTCATAGACTCATACGTAAAAAATAACTTTTAGTTGTAAATCAGTGAGATTTTGGGATTATCTCATACAGCGTTATTGCAGTAAAAGCTGACTAACACAGCCATTAACTAAACAAGCAAATGAGGCATATATTAAAATGGGACAAAAACAGGGCTTGAATTCCATTTCACATACTACTTTCAGATTTCTAGCTGCCCTTTATAGACTTATTTGAGGTTATCTTTAGTGTCTTTGATGTTTGTTTTATTTTGACTTAACCTACATAAAAATGTGAGAGAAGGAGAAAATTGGCTTATCGATAGATTTAGTCAGCATCTAGAACACTCTCAGAATTGGTTTTGATTCTGAATTTTCTCCCTTAGTCCCTCTATGTGTTTTTCCCAGAGTAGGAGCTTTTGCATTTTTGCTGTTTGTTTGATTCACAATAACAACAAATAGTAAAGGTTACTATACAGTCTACGGAATTCTTCAGGCCAGAATACTGGAGTGGGTAGCCTTTCCTTTCTCCCAGGCATCTTACCAACCCAAGGATCAAACCCAGGTCTCCCGCATTGCAGGCAGATTCTTTACCAGCTGAGCCACCAGGGAAGCCCTAGTATATGCTAAGAGTCATCCTAAGTGCTTTCCATGTATTAATTCATTGAATTCTCCAACAACTCTGTGAGATAGAGAATATTTAAAATTAAAAAATTAATTTTATTTATTTATTTATTTTTGGCTGTGCTGGGTATTTCTTGCTGCATGGGCTTTTCTCTAGTTGTGGAGAGCAGGGGCTACTCTTGCAGCAGTGCATGGGCTCCGCATTGCAGTGGCTTCTCTTGTTGGGGAGCACAGGCTCTAGGGCGAGCGGGCTTCAGTAGTTTCAGCATGTGGGCTCAGGAGTTGCGGCTCCTGGGTTCTAGAGCACAGGCTCAACTGTTGTGACTCATGTGATTTTGAACTGTGGGGTTGGAGAAGACTCTTAAGAGTCCCTTGGACTGCAAGGAGATCTAACTAGTCCATCCTAAAGGAAGTCAGTCCTGAATATTCATTGGACTGATGTTGAAGCTGAAGCTCCAATACTTAGGCCACCTGATGCGAAGAACTGACTCATTTGAAAAGACCCTGATGCTGGGAAAGATTGAAGACAGGAGGAGAAGGGACAACAGAGGATGAGATGGCTGGATGGCATCACCGACTCAATGGACATGAGCTTAAGTAAAGTCCAGGAGCTGGTGATGGACAGAGAAGCCTGGCGTGCTGCAGTCCATGGGGTTGCAAAGAGTCGGACATGACTGAGTGACTGAAGTGAGTGAGTGAGCAGGCTTAGCTGCTCTGAAGCATTTGGGATCTTCCTGGATCTAGGATCAAACCCGTGTCTCCTGCATTGGCAGGCGGATTCTTTACCACTGAGCCACCAGAAGAGAAGCCCGGTAGAGACTGTTAATATCTTCATTTCATGGATGAAGAGCTGGGCTCACACTGACCACATAGCTAGATGACAGCCATGGGAAGCCTGACTTCAGAAGCTGATCTCTTGACCACTCTGTCACTGCCTCTAGAATAAGTTTTCAATGCGTTACCCTTCTTTATTTAAAACAGCATGAATGCTCCTCCTAGAAAAAGCAAGTTACCTAATTCTCATCTGGAACAGAAAGATTTCAGACCTCAGCAGTAAAATGTGGGTACAGCACATCCTTGAGAAAAGGACTATCTGTTGCAATATTTGTTTTTTTATCCCTCTCCTCTTCTAGTTTTGGTCTAGAATATTTCTTTTTCCACTTTCTAATTCCCTCATCAGAGAAACAGAAATTATGGCTTTTCATTTCATTTTGACCCAGAAACCTGAAGGCAGATTATACAATTTCCAGCAAAGCACTTCATTAGAATAAAAATCCAACAAAACAACACATTTTTATATATTCCATGAGTTCATGGCAATGAGATGCAACTTGCACAGGGTAAAGTTACAATTTAAAAATTGTGTAAAATAATAGCATCTATCCATTCAGGACCTACTCCCTACTCAGAGACATTTTCCAGTTATTAGTTTTCTTTCTAATAATAAACCTGCAGAGAAATTATGAAGCTTCTTTTGTGGGCAAGAAGGTTGAATCTTAACAAAGTCACACCACTGTGTAATAGAACAACAATGGAGACAGATTTTTATGATTTCAAATTTGTTGTCTGGCCTCCACACCTCGTCACTTCTCTTACTTTGAAGAAATAGTTTTTAAAAACTCTTAAATGACAGCATAAAAACCACTTTTCCCTATTTATTCTCATATTAAAATCTCTGAAATGAATTTGGCTCTCAATCTCTTTTCTACACAGCAAGCTCAATTGATTGAATGAGTACTAATAAATATTGTCTCTCCTCGGTACAAATTATTATCAGATGAATGGTAAGTAGGATTTAAATACAGCAAGAGATCTCTAATTTCTATTAAAAACAACAACAACAACAAACTGCTCTGCTTTTTACTTTCCTTTTAATTTGTGTTCTAGCTTAGTCAAATTTATTCTGCATCTGGGGGAACAAACTGTTCTCTGTTTCTCTTAATGATTAAGTGGAGGACAGATTCTTAACTATTTCCTCTAGCTGATCTTATGGTATAAAGCAGTAGTTTGATCTACAAAATTGTTCCTAAATCTATTTACCTGTCACACTAACTCACTGTAAAAAGACAGTGTTCCAAGAAGAAAATCCTTTTATGTTTGCATATCAGATTCTCCAAAGACATATATTAGCAACCTCAACTCTTCTTTTGGTATTAAAAGTGCAATAAGAATTGTTTGAACAAATGGTTACTTTAAAGAATCTTGATATACTTTGAAGGGAATAGAATAGAAAATGCATTCTTTAATTTTCTCAGCAAAATCACATACTTCCTAAGATTAAAGAAAAGATAGATGGGAGGCAGAGTAAGAAGAAATTGATTGCCAGTCTGTTTCCATTCAAAGCGCAGACAAATGGAAACCATCTCAAAGATCCAGGCACACTGGGAAACATCGTGTATCCATTCTCTAGAAAACCAGGACCATTAGGATGTGAATATATAAAGAGATTTATTAGAAGGAGTTGGATCATGTTATTATGGAGGCAAGTCTAAACTCTGCAGGATGGGCTGACAGACTAGAGATCCAGTAGAGTTCCATTTAGAGTTCAAAGGCAGTATGCAATAGAATCAGGAAGAGCTGATTTATAGACAAAGCCCAAAGGTAGACTGATGGAGAAATTCTTTCTTGTTGGAGTGGGGCGGGGCAGAATCAGTCTTTTGTTTTATTCAGGCTGCCAGTTTGTTGGATGAGGCTTGCCCACATTAAGGAGAGCAATTTGTTTTACTCAGAGTCCACTGACTTAATCTCATCTAAAACATGCTCACAGAAACATCTAGAATAATGTTTGGCCAAATATCTCATCATCCTGTGGCTCAGTCAAGTAGCTTTATTAAGTTAACCATCTCAGTGGACATAAAGAAATCTAATCCTTTCTTACTGTCTCAGGTTAAGAAGACACCTAAATTATTACCATAGGAGATAACTTCAACATTGTTTGGGATTATTACTTACTCAGTGGGCAAGCATTTTTCAGTCTAAGGAAAATTTAGATTTAAGCATAGAAATATTTAATAGGACTAAATCTGCAGTAAGTATTTCTCTTGAGAATACTCAGTTACATTGGTATTAAAAGTATTTATAATAGTTAAGAGAATTTGGTCTATGTATCAGTAGGGATAGGTATGATTACCCTGTGAATGAATAACTCCCAAATCATGGAGACTTAGAAGTTTTCTCTTGCTCATGCTACATATTTCTCAAGGATAGGTAGGAAAATATGCTTTTTAAAAATTTTGGCACTTTTTTCATTTCACTGAGGTACAACTGACATATAACCTCGTGTAAATTTAAGGCATACAATGTGATGACTTGATACACATATATAGTGAAATTATTACAAGGTTAGTTAACACCTTCATCACCTCACAAAATTATCATTTTTTTGTGTATGGTGAGAATATTTAAGATTTATTTTCTTAACAACTTTCAAGTATATAAATCAGTATTACTAACTATAGCTATCATACATGTATATTAAATCCCCAGAAACTATCCTCTTTATAACTGGAAGGTTGTACGCTTTGACCAACATGGTCCCATTTCTCCCATCTGCCTGGCCCTTCACAACCACCATTCTACTCTTTATTTCTATGAATTTGGCCTTTAAAAAAGATTTGTTATATAAGAGTGAGCATGATGTGTATGTCTTTCTCTGATTAATTTCATTTAGCATAATGTTCTCAAGGTCTATCCATGTTTCTATCCATGATAGGAAAGTATGCTTCCTACTGTCCTCGTCAGGGACTAAGCCTTTAGAGCGGCACCACCATCTGGAACATTGCTGATACACATTTCTGGGGGAAGGGAACATAGGACCGACTCTGGAAGTTTTCCAGCTAGAAAGTGACAGATGTTGCTTCTGCTCATAGTTTATTAGCCAAAACAAGTCACGTGACCAGACCTAACTTCAGTGGACTGGGAAGCACATTCTTGTTATGAATATGGAAGGAAGGAATGTGGATTATGGTTATTAACCTTAATGCCTATCATCGGCCATTAAAATAGCATTAGATAAGGATTCTAGTTTTTTCTCCAGTTTTATTGAGAAATAACTGACATGCATCACTGTATAAGTTTGGGGTGTACAGCGTGATCTTTTGACTTACATATATTGTGAAACAATAAGTTTAGTTACCATCCATTATCTCACATTGATACAATAAGAAGAAAAGAGAAAAAAAATTGTCTTGTGAAGAGAACTCCTAGAATCTATTCTTTTAACAGCCTTCCTATGTATCATCCAGCAGTGTTAACTATAATTATGCCACACACCACATTCCTAGTACTTATTTATCTTACTGACAACTTATACATTTTGACCAACTTCCTCCACTTTCCCATTCCTACCCTTTTCCCCTGGCTCTGGTAACTACAAATCTGTTCTCTTCTTTGATGAATTTGGTGGCTGTTTTTTTAAACTCCATAATAAGTGAGATCACACAGTATTTTTCTTTCTCTGTCTGACATCATAATGCCTTCAAGGTCCATCAGTATAACAAATTATAGGGTTTTCTAATTTTTAAGGCTGAATAATATTCCACTGTGTATACATATACCACAAACTACTTTAAGGAATTCTAACTTAAAATGTGCAGTCTGTATAATCAGTTTAAACTTGTGATTTTAGGTCAAAGATCAAAGTTATGAGTAATATTTAAAAGTTTAAAATAACTTGATATCTATCATATGTGTAAATTCTTTTATATGTATATTACATATAGAAATACTTAAACATTAGAAAGTCTTTTATTTTTGTAAATTGGACAATTAAGTACAATTAAGTTTGTAAATATACAAACACAATTAAGAAATCTTTAAAGAAACCTAAATAACTAAAATTTTGAAGGTGATTATAAATTAATTTTAGTCTCTTTGAAATTGACTGCTAATATTTGTTTAGAGTAATAAGCTTTGTATGTTTAATTTAAAAGTTTAAGAAGGAATAAGGTTTTTGAATTTATTTTTCTAATAAATAAATATTAATTTATATTTTGTTGTTTTTTTAGCATTAATTTACTTTTTATTGAAGTGGAGTTGATTTACAATGTCATGGTAGTTTCTGGTGTACAGCAAATTGACTCATATATATATATATATATATATATACACACACACACACTTTCTTTTTCTTATTTTTTTTCATTATGGTTTATTATGGAATATTGAATATATTTTCCTGTGCTTTACAATGGGACCATGTTGTTCAACTGTACTGCAATATTAATTTTTAAGACCAAAGTAAGCTTTTGAAAAGAAACTACCTTTTGGGTGTATCAGAATCTCCCATTAAGTTTGTAAACGCTTATTAAAATCTAAAAGGCCTACTCTATTTTCCTTTCTGAGCATTTATACCAGTGGAATAATGATTATTAGAGACTTGAGCATGAAAGACCCACTTCCAATGTCCAGTATAATAGAGGAAGACCAAAGATGCAGTCTGCTGTGTTTCTGTACGTGCTTGGTCACTTCAGTTGTTTCCAACTCTGCGACGCCATGGACCAGAGCCTGCCAGGCTCCTCTATCGATGGAATTTTTCTGGCAAGAAGACTGGAGTGGCTTGCCATTTTCTACTCCAAAGGATCTTCCTGACCCAGGGATTGAACCTGAGTCTCTTGTGCCTCCTGCATGGCAGGAGGATTCTTTTCTGCGAGCCCCCAGGGAAGCCCTAACTTGCAGTCTGCTAGGCAACAGAGTTATAGTCTTCTCTTTCTTGCTTATGTAAACAAATTTTTAAAAAGCCAAATTTTAAAATAAAACAATTATGTTTTCAATATGGTCTAGTGTTCCTCTTCTACGTGTACAAACTGCAGTGCAGATAAAGTTCATGGAGGTAAAGTACTTACTTGAATTGGTTGCAAGTAAAGAAGGAAGAGAAATCCTGTATTTGGTGAAACCCACTATTTACAGTGCCTTCAAAATGTAGGTCTATGTGGTGATTTACTTCTGATGAGTAAGACCAAGTAAGATGTTCGAAAACATATGACAATTTATACAGTGTGTGTACATATATTTATTTACGGCTTCATCTGCACCACATGAGAAATTATAATGGCTTGTGAAGACCACAAATCTTTTGCATACAAGTCAGAGTGTCTGTTCCATGTGGCTTAGGAAAATGTGTAAAGCTTCCATATGGGAAAAAAGATTTTCTGGTACTGAAACAAATAACGAACCAACCATCAAAGAACCTACTGAAAAGTTTGACAAATATCGCAAAACTTTGAATTCCAGTTTTAATGACTCCACATTTTATTTTACAGTATACATTGCCATTTTGTACCAGAGCTGCACAGACGTTTCCACCCAAGACTATGGGATTTAATATGTGATTATATTGTATGTGCAATGCATACATGTGCATATGTTGTTTATTTCAATTTGCCTCCAGTTTACATAGCCTACGAAATGTCCTAATGATTGGCTATTGCTCTCGCAGTGAAACGAAAGAGGTGCCAGCTCTCTTGAAGTAAATTCCAAAACCTCAGAATAATGATTACATATTTGATTTATACAGGGTACTTCTCCCAAAGTGCTCATTTTAAATTAACTCCACACTGAAGGGAATGATCATCTTAGTGACTGACAGTGCTAGGTTAGGCTGACTTGCCTTAACATCATCAATGACCATAACCAAAATAAGAAAGAAAGGCAAACAAAAGGAAGAAGAGAGAAAACGTAGCAAAGAAGTAAGATCGCGTTAAAATTTGGGTTATCACATAACGTTGAACTAGGCTGTTCCTTCCTATGGGCCATGTGATATGATACTTGAGGTCCCTATGTTCCCCCCAGATCGGCTTTCATCTGCATGCAGCAATGCAGTAGTCCCAAACCACGGCCACAGGCTAGATTTGGCCCATCTCAGTGTTTCATTTGGCTTATACACTGTTTAAAACATTTTTGAGCCAACATTTTGAAATTGGAAGCTTTCACACAAAAATCCAGATTTCTGGCATCTCTCAGATAATTAGGAGATCTGGGAACTGGACTCGTATCACCACACTGCAGTCTCTGGTGGGTTGGACAGCTACTGCCCCCTTTAGGTGGGCACGTATTCGCCGTGGTCCTCACCAATTCTTACTGCTTCACGACGCTGATGATGTCAGTCCCCAGTTACCGTGCTCTGTTTCTTTCTACAGGTATCTTCACAGAAAGTATGTAAAAATATGGCAGTCTTTAACTCTGGTTGTTTTTTGTGGGTTCTTTTCTCCTTTTCTCGCGCATCCACTGAGGGCTAATTTCTATCCCCTCTCTCTCACTGTTGATCGGTTTTAGTCTGAAAGTTTCTCCGAGGCATATTTGCTGGTTTGCTTTTTCTCCCTGGGGCCATATAAGATTGGGCCTGGGGACAGTAAGAGGAAAGTGGAGAAGGGAGAAGCAGATAAGAATGTGTGTCAGTTTTAGCTGAGTTGGCTTGGTGATGCTGGGACTTGGACTCTGCTAGCCACATTTCGCTTGTGCTGTGAGGTTCCGCCAGGGGAGAGGCCAAGAAGGGGCGCAAGAGGGACCACAAGGGTGGAGGAGGCTGAAGGGATTTGCTTCTTTTTGGCTCCCACCAGCTTCCTATTTCTTGCGCCCATCCCCAAGCAACACTTCTTCACCCCGGCAGCAGGAGTTTCTTCATGACATGGCAGCGGAAGGTGGTTTGCCATTTTCTCCAAGCTTGCCAAACCACTTTAACAGATATACACTACTTATATAAAAGAGATAAACAACACGTATATATTTTATAGCACAGGGAACTATATTCAGTATCTTGTGATGACCTATAATGGAAAAGAATCTTATGCGCATTCCCATTCCCTCTTCAGAGGTCTAAGTTCTCAGCTCATGGGTGCCTTGCCTCCAAACTTCTACGTTCATGTATCCTGAAGTCTTTTGTTGTCGTTTCCTCAGTTCTGGGGAGTGGAAGCTGGAGTTGATAACTTCGGTGATGCATTGGAGTTCTCTTTTAAAATACTCAACAAATTTAAATTTAGTTAACTACACAGAAATTCCTTCCTGACTGGATCCTGACTAACAGGAAAAGTTGATTGGGGTGTGCGACCTAACTTGGTAACTATTATTCACCTTAATTATTTAAATATGAATTTAATTATTTTAAAATAAAAAACTCAGCTTCCCAGTTATATTAAGCACATTTCAAGTGCTCAATAGCCACATGAGGCTACTGGTTGCTGTACTGGATGGTGCAGATAATAGAACATTTTTATCATCACAGGAAATTCTCCGGGGCAGTGTCGGGCTAGAGAAATGAAGGGGTCTTCAAAGCAGGGGAGGTGGGACATGAAAGGGAGTGCTTCCTTCGAACCTGGAAATGAGGTGGAGGATACTTAGCTCTTGTCAAGAAAGATCGAAAAACAGAGCGAGATTCTCTGATTGCTCTCAGCATCTTTGAATGTCAGTGAATCACTGATTATGTGCAGTACGTGTTTGAAACTTTGCCTCCTCATTATTGTGGATGGGCTTAGGAAATAAGGAGTTAACGTGGACTTTGGAGGTTTAGCTAATTTATTGGATGACAGAATCAAGAGCCCAAATCTAGTTAAAATAGAAAACCAGGTTTAACAAGATGAAATCTAGTAGGACTAATGTAAAATGTTACAATGGAGGCTTTTCTGGTGGCTCAGTGGTGAAGAATGTGTGCAAATGCAGGAGACACAGGTTCAGTTCCATGTCTGGGAGGATCCCACACACCATGTGCCACACTAGACTGTCTCTAGAGCCCAGGAGCCACAGCTGTGGAGCCCACATGCTGCAATTACTAAAGTCTGTCTTCCCTAGAGCCTGTGCTCTGCAACAAGAGAAGCTGCTGCAATGAGAAGCCCTCGCTCCACAACAAGAGAGTGGCCCCTGATCCCTGCAACCAGAGAAAGCCCTAACAGCAGCAAAGACCCAGCATAGCCAAAAATAATAAATAAATAAAATTATTAAAAAAAATGTTATAATGATTTCAGAATCAACTGAGCAAATGTAGAGTAGCCAAGATTAACATTAATTTCTTTGAAAAGGACTGAAGGTCTTTTGTCAGTCATGAACTCATGACACGTAGATAATATAATAGGTCTGCCTAAAATCTATTTCAACCTTACGCTGCATAGATAGATAACCACAGTGACAAGGAGGTGACAGATTAATAATAGTCCACTAACCACATCTTACCTCATTTGTCACACTTCATTTGGGTGCCACACTTGGAAGGTGATACTGATAAACTAAAAGCTTTTCAAGGAAAAGCACACAGAACAAAGAAGAGATTTGACTTAAATAATATTAAGAAAAGTTGTATACATTTAGAGTACAGGAAGGAAGGCATAGTGTCATTTTGGGAGTTCTTATTAAATAGAAAAGTATTCTTTTTCAGTTTTCTAGAAGGAAAAGTTAGACACATGGGAAGAAGATATATATGTCTTCTTTATGGATGAAAAAGTTTGCAACCATTAGAAATGTCCAAAAGTAAAAGGGTTCCTATAGGAGAGACTGCTTTCAGAATGTTTGGTTTTTGAGTAATATGACTCTAATATTTTTTCACATAATTCTTGTTATTTTAGAGTTATAGTCAAATTCTATACTGAGATTAGTTGAGATTTGTCTATATAACCTATATCTTTGGAACCTTGAGTTTTTGGAATCAAAAACATAATTTTAAGCATCCTAAGGTCAGTTTTGGAGAAGGCAATGGCACCCCACTCCAGTACTCTTGCCTGGAAAATCCCATGGATGGAGGAGCCTGGTAGGCTGCAATCCATGGGGTCGCTAAGAGTCGGACACGACTGAGCGACTTCCCTTTCTCTTTTCACTTTCATGCATTGGAGAAGGAAATGGCAACCCACTCCAGTGTTCTTGCCTGGAGAATCCCAGGGATGGGGGAGCTTGGTGGGCTGCCGTCTATNCCTGCCCCCAATCCCTCCCAGCATCAAAGTCTTTTCCAATGAGTCAACTCTTCGCATGAGGTGGCCGAAGTATTGGAGTTTCAGCTTTAGCGTCATTCCTTCCAAAGAAATCCCAGGGTTGATCGCCTTCAGAATGGACTGGTTGGATCTCCTTGCAATCCAAGGGACTCTCAAGAGTCTTCTCCAACACCACAGTTCAAAAGCATCAATTCTTTGGCACTCAGCCTTCTTCACAGTCCAACTCTCACATCCATACATGACCACTGGAAAAACCATAGCCTTGACTAGACGGACCTTAGTAGGCAAAGTAATGTCTCTGCTTTTGAATATACTATCTAGGTTGATCATAACTTTTCTACCAAGGAGTAAGCATCTTTAAATTTCATGGCTTCAATCACCATGCAGTTACCATGCAATCATCTGCAGTGATTTTGAAGCCCCAAAAAATAAAGTTAGCCACTGTTTCCCCATCTATTTCCCATGAAGTGATGGGACTGGATGCCATGATCTTCATTTTCTGAATGTTGAGCTTTAAGCCAAATTTTTTACTCTCCTTTTACTTTCATCAAGAGGCTTTTTAGTTCCTCTTCACTTTCTGCCATAAGGGTGGTGTCATCTGCATATCTGAGGTTATTGATATTTCTCCCGGCAATCTTGATTCCAGTTTGTGTTTCTTCCAGTCCAGCATTTCTCATGATGTACTCTGCATAGAAGTTAAATAAGCAGGGTGACAATATACAGCCTTGACATACCCCTTTTCTTATTTGGAGCCAGTCTGTTGTTCCATGTCCAGTTCTAACTGTTGCTTCCTGGCCTGCATACAGATTTCTCAAGAGGCAGGTCAGGTGGTCTGGTAGTCCTATCTCTGTCAGAATTTTCCACAGTTTATTGTGATCCACACAGTCAAAGGCTTTGGCATAGTCAATAAAGCAGAAATAGATGTTTTTCTGGAACTCTCTTGCTTTTTCCATGATCCAGCGGATGTTGGCAATTTGGTCTCTGGTCCTCTGCCTTTTCTAAAACCAGCTTGAACATCAGGAAGTTCACGGTTCACGTATTGCTGAAGCCTGGCTTGGAGAATTTTGAGCATTACTTTACTAGTGTGTGAGACGAGTGCAATTGTGCGGTAGTTTGAGCATTCTTTGGCATTGCCTTTCTTTGGGATTGGAATGAAAACTGACCTTTTCCAGTCCTGTGGCCACTGCTGAATTTTCCAAATTTGCTTGCATATTGAATACAGCACCTTCATAGCATCATCTTTCAGGATTTGAAATAGCTCTGCTGGAATTCCATCACCTCCACTAGCTTTGTTTATAGTGATGCTTTCTAAGGCCCAGTTGACTTCACATTCCAGGATGTCTGTCTCTAGATGAGTGACCACACCATTGTGATTATCCGTGTCATAAAGATCTTTTTTGTAAGCAATCCTAAATATCTATTTCCCCAAAGAAACATTGAAAACAAGCATAAACTGTCAGGATCAGTTCTTTCATACTCTAAAAAATAGTCAAAGATATAGCAAACAAACAAATTATAAACAAACAAAAATGAGAAATAAAATATTAAAAAAAGAAACAAACTTTAGGCACTTTTATTTGTCTTTGTCCCACCCCTCCCTAGACTCAGTAGTGGTCTTGAAGATAGTAGTTGGTCCTTCCAAAGGAAGGAGAGCAGATCTCATTCACAAATTATGTTACTTTGTTCTAAGTTGTCTGAAGACTAGCTGAAGAATAGATTACAGGTGTTCATTTTTGTTTTACCTAACTCAAAATTTGTTAGGGACAGAAAAGTGATAGGCATTGTTAGAAAACACTGTAACACTGTAAGGTTAATAAAAAACCACTAGGTAACAGGGACAAAAGATTACAGTTGGGACCTAAAATACACTCCCTTAATATGCTAGGTAAACCTGGGAAGATAATTTATTTGGGAAATTAGGATGTTCACAAGTACCCATCACTTCAGTTCAGTTCAGTCACTCAGTCATGTCCAACTCTTTTCGACCCCATGAATTGCAGAACGCCAGCCTCCCTGTCTATCACCAACTCCTGGAGTTCACCCAGACTCATATCCATCGAGTTGGTGATGCCATCCAGCCATCTCATCCTCTATCGTCCCCTTCTCCTCCTGCCCCCAATCCCTCCCAGCATCAAAGTCTTTTCCAATGAGTCAACTCTTCTCATGAGGTGGCCAAAGTACTGGAGTTTCAGCTTTAGCATCAGTCCTTCCAAAGAACACCAGGACTGATCTCCTTTAGAATGGACTGGTTGGATCTCCCTGCAGTCCAAGGGACTCTCAAGGTCTTCTCCAATACCACAGTTCAAAAGCATCAATTCTTTGGTGCTCAGCTTTCTTTACAGTCCAATGCTCACATCCATACATGACCACTGGAAAAACCATAGCCTTGACTAGATGGACCTTTGTTGGCAAAGTAATGTCTCTGCTTTTGAACATGCTATCTAGGTTGGTCATGTATAACCAGGAAATTCACAAAACCACATGAGTGCCCAGGACAGGATACATTAGCTCAGAAGAGACCTGAAAACACTCAAAACCTATACCTCTGCCTGATTTCTAGAGTCAGTGCTAGTAAGAAGTGTACAATAATTGAAAGGAAATATTCATAGAGGGAATCAACAGTAGAACTAAGAAGTCAAAGAAAAAATTGAACTCAAAGATAGCACAGTTGAAAGTAACTAGTTTGAGTTTTAGAAGGAAAAAAAAATGAAGAAAAGTGAATAGAGTCTCATGAGAAATTAATACATTTCCAGATAAATAAAAGTAGAGTTTTTCTACCAGTGGTCCTATAAGATATGCTAGAAGATATCCTTCAGGTAGAAATGAAAGGACACTAGACAGAATGCAAAGCAGTACAAAGGAATTAAGGAGTTTGTAAGTATAGCTACACAGATAATCATAAAAGTCGTATTATGTGTTTTTAGTTTGCAACTCCATTTTTTATTTCTGACATGAGTTTAAAAGCTTTAGAAGGGAATGCAAACAGAACATTACTATAAAGCAAATAAAACTGAGCAAAAAAGAATGCTAAATATGGAAATTAAGAGATAGAAATAAGACAAACTGAACACAAGTAGAAAAATGAACGAAGTCAATTCTTTCTTATGAGTCAGTTTTAAAGTAAATGACTTAAACTCTTTTATTCTAAAGACTCAGGTTATCAGAATGGATTTAAAAGATGATCAAAGTATATACTGTCTACAAGAAACTCACATTAGGTTTAAGGACACAAATAAATGGAAATTTAAATAATGGGAAAATATATTCAATGAAAAATAGTTATTGAAAGTGTTAAAGCTGGCTATAATTATATCAGAAAAAATTAAATCCTTTATAAGAGAAAGAGAAGGACGTTAAGTGAGCAATTCATCTGTGAGTATATATGTATGTGTATATATATATATATTCAATAAAAGGTAGAATATTTTTAAAAAAAGCAGGAGAGATGAACACTATATACCAAGTAGACCTAATAGACATATAAACAACATTCTACCCAATGACAGAAGAATACACATTATTCCCAAGTACAAATGCAACAGTCCATATATTAGATGGACACCCCATGATAGACCATGTATTAGGTCACAAAACAGTTTTCATTACATTTAAAAATATATTATATAAAGTATCTTCTCCAACCACATTAAACTGAAATTAGAAATTAATATCAGGAGGACTGGAAATTTCAGAAATATGAGTGAAATATCACACTCTTAAAAATACTCAGTGGGTGAAAGAAATCTATTGGAAAATAGAAAACATTTAGAAAAAATTAAAAAACAAAACAAAAATCCAAAAGCATACATGATACATTGAAAGCAGTGTCCAGAAGGAAAGATATAGTAGGAAATACTATATTTCAAAAAAAAAAAAAAAACCATCTCAAATCAATAACATAAGTCTACACTTTTAGGAACTAGAGAAAAACAAATCTAAATTAGACCCAAAGCTAACCAAAGGAAATAAATGGTAAATGTGAGAATGGAGATTTAATGACAACAATAAAAACCCAGAAAATTAGTAGAATCAATAAAACCAAAAGTTGTTTTTTGAAAAGATTAATAAAAGGACAAGTCTTTAGCTAGAAAGAAAAAGAAACAAAGAGTGAAGGCGTAAATAACTAAAATCATAAAGGCAGCAAAACTGCTATTAAACTTATAGAAATTAAAAACACATTTTAAGGACATACTACGAATAATTGTATGCCATAAATTTGATAACATTGATGAAATAATTTCTTAGCAACACATAAACTACCAAAAATGATTCAAGATGAAATTTTAAAAATCTGAACAGACTTGTAACAGTTAAGACTGCATCAATAATTTTAAAAACAAACAAACAAAAACACTTTAACAGAAGTTCAGGACATGATTGTTTCCCTGGTGAATTCTACAAAATATTTAAGGAAGAATTAACTGAATTCCCCAAATTCAGGAATTCCTAGACTGTCTAGTGTTTAGGACTCTTCGCTTTCACTGCTAAGGACCTGGGTTCTATCCTTGGTCAGGGAACTAAAGTTCCACAAGCTGCACAGCATGGCGAAATCCCCAAACTCTTCCAAAACAGAGAAGTGGGAACATTCCCTAACTCATTCTGCAAAACCAGATACCAAAGCTAGATAAAGATTACCGTCAAAAATGTTGTCGATGAGCCTCATTAGATCAACTGAAGTCCCTAAGAACAAATCTGGATGTTTTCTGAAAAGGAAACTCTGCTTCAAGACTTTAGCATTAACTCCTGCTTGAGTTTTCAGCCTGACAACTTGCCCAGCAAGCATCAGACTTTTAAATTAGTTTGCTATATCACGTATACCGCATGAGCAAATTGCATCAATGCCTTAAAATCTTTCTCTCAACATACACACACACACACACACACACACACACGATAGATATGCTCTCTATAGACAGTTAAATAGAAATATGTATGATATCTAATGATATATGAGTTATGTTTTAGTGTTATATACACAAATATATGTTGCCTTAGTCAGACATCTCCAGAAATGTAGAACTACTATGATATGAATGTATATAGAAAAGGATTTATTATAAGGAATTGGTTCATGGGTCATAGAAACTGGCAAGTCCAAATCTGCAGTGTGGGCTTACAGCTTGGAGAGCCAGGAAAGCCAATGGTGTACTTCAAGTCCAAAGGCCAGTAGGAGGAGACCCAGGTTACATGATAGTAGAGGATATTGGCAGGCAGTCTGCTGGGGAATCTTGCTTGCACAAGGAAACCAGTCTTTTTTGTTCTACTTCCAATTCCATGGTGGCTCAGACAGTAAAGAATCTGCCTGTAAATGCAGGAGACCCAGGTTTGATCCCTGGGTAGGGAAAATCCCCTGGAGAAGGGAACAGCAACCCACTCTAGTATTCTTGCCTGGAGAATTCCTTGGACAGAGGAGCCTGGACAGAGGTGTCAGAGTGATCTAGGGGTCACAAAGGGTCAGACATGACTGAACGACTAACACTTTCACTTTTTTCAGGCCTTCAGCTGATTAGATGAGGATTATTCCCATTACAGCAATTAAGTATATTCCCATTATAGTTACTCAAATATACATACTCAAAGTTCACCGGTTGAAATGTTAATCTCATTGAATAACACCTTTCCAAATTGACACATAGAATTGACCATTACATACATACATACACACACACTCACACACACACAGGCACACACACAGTTGGAAGTACAGATCAGATATCCACCTAATACAGATTTTGTTACTGAGATTTGAGGTTCTGTTGTAACAAATATCTAAAGATGTGAAGTGGCTTTGAAATTGGTTCAAGCCCCTGTGGCTCAAATGGTAAAAAATCTGCCTGCAATGCAGGAGACCCAGTTTCTATCCCTGGGTCAGGAAGATCCCCTGGAGAAGAGAATGGCAACCTACTCCAGTACCCTTGTACGGAGAAATCCGTAAGACAGAGAAGCCTGGTGGGCTAAAGTCCATGGGACTGCAAAGAGTCAGACACAACTGAGTGACTATCACTTCAGTTCATATATATCTATATAAAGTAAGAATTTTGAGGAGCATGATAGAAAAACACTAATTTTCCTTGAAGAGACTCCTGGTAGAAATATTTTGTTAAAGCTGATTCCAGTGAGAACTTAGAAAGAAGTGAAAAATTTCTATCATCTTAGAAAATACATATATCATTATGAGAGGAATGTTACTAGGAAAATGAGCATTAAAAGTGCTTGTGAGGTCTCAGATAGAAATGAAGAACATGTTATTGGACACTGGAGGAAAAGTGTTGCTTGTGATGAAGTAAGAGTTTGTCTGAATTATGTTTTATGATTGTACATGAAGGTAGAACCTGTGAGCTTTGAAGCTTGATATTTACTTGAGATTTCTAAGCAAAATGTGGAAGATGAAACCTGGTTTCTCCTTGCTTCTTTTAGGAAATATGTGAAATATGAAAAGAAAGAGATAAATTGAAGGAAGAACAGTTATGCCAAAAGAAATCAGCACTTGATGAATTGGAAATTTCAACATACCCAGAAAACATGCTATGAGACAGGGCAAGGATGTGTCTGAACAACTGTTTGTTAAAGAGATTGAAAATGAAAGTGAAGTTGCTCAGTCATGTCCGACTCTTTGCGACCCCATAGACTGTAGCCTACCAGGCTCGTCTGTCTGTGGGATTCTCCAGGCAAGAATACTGAAGTGGGTTGCCATTTCTTTCTCCAGGAGATCTTCCCAACCCGGGGATCAAACCCGGGTCTCCTGCACTGCGGGCAGACACTTTACCATCTGAGCTACCAGGGAAGCTAAAAAGATTCAATTCAGTTCAGTTCAATTCAGTCACTCAGTCATGTCTGACTCTGCGACCCTATAAATTGCAGCACTCCAGTCTTCCCTGTCCATCACCAACTTCCGGAGTTGACTCAAACTCATGTCTATTGAGTAGGTGTGTGTGATTTATGGATCCAATCAGCCATCTCAGCAGAAGCCAGGACTGAGGATGAGATTACCTAGAAGTGTTTGAGTCTAATGATGACATCCATTGAAAATAGAAACGGTTTTTGAGATTTTACTACCAGAAGAAACGCTATCAATGTGGACTGAAAGGTATAGAGAGGAAACAAAATGAATTAACAATACAGTGAGAATGATCATAGATAGAGTCCAGATTGAGCAGACCCAGGTCTCAGAAAGCCAGGCCAAGTATTATGTTAGGTACCAGGAATACATCAGTAGACAAGGTGAATATGACCCTGAATCATAGACATCATCACAGTACAATCACTCTTCCATGGATAAACTTGGATGATTTCCATTTGGTTGTACCATCTTGAAGGCTTTGTGTCTTTAGTAACACACAGCAAAATGCTCTATGAGACAGATACAATTAAAATATTTGTCTTAAGAATTTCTAATTAATAGGTGAAGAATTTAGATATAATATTATGAATCAATATCAGACACATTTGATATATTCATATAAATTGTAAATATTTTAATACTTATTTTAATGTCTATTAAAAGTGCTAAATCTTACCTATAACATTTCCTTAATAAATATATCTAAATAAAAATTTTGATGTCTTAAAAGAATAAATTAAGAATGACATGGATATTTCTAATGTAATTGAGATTAATTAAATGTCTAAACATTTTTTATTTCCCCACTTACTTTGTCTCTACATAGTTCTAGAGGTTCCTCAAACCACTCTCACTTTTCACACCAACTACAAATTTGGGAGTCCTTTGGACCATAGTCAGATTCTATCATTTACAAGTTCTCACAAAACTCCAACAAGGCGTTATATTCATGGTTATGATTGATTACGATAGGTTAACATCACAAAGGAAAGATGCACATAGGTCTCGGTCCTAGAGATACCAAGGATTGGAGCTTCCATTTGTTTTCTCCCAGTGGAATGGTGCAGTCAGCACATGTTTTTACCAGCAATGATGTGTAACAGTATGCAGAGAGTATAGCCAATCAGAGATGCTCATCTAAACCTTGGTATCCAGAGTTTTATTGGAACTGGGTCATGTATAAATGTTTGACCCTGTATGTGGCTAACTTTAGACTCCATTCTCTCCAGATGTTGAGCTGGTTCTTTGTGGCCAAATGCCCCCAACCATGAATCATACCCTTAGCATAGTACATCTGACTGGCCAAAACCCTACAGATAAACAAGGGCTCACTAATTAGACAGAACATTACAAAGGTTCAGAGGTTACCTTTCAAGAGTTGAACCCAAAGCCCAAACCTCTTTTGAGTATGCTACATACCCTTAGTGTATTTATGCAGAAGAAATATTGAGTGATACCATTTATTATTTTATTTTCTTCTGGTATGTGATTGCTTATAAAAGTATTACACGTTGTAGAATCATTTGTGCAACTTATGTTAAAGAAGGTTAATACACCATACATTAATTAGAACATAGGTATGTAAATATAAATATATATAATTATTTACATATATAAAACCAAATTAAATAGTATATAAATTTAGAATTCTCAAATTTGAAAATGATATAAACTCTTGATAGATAAATATAAATTTGAATATCAGGGAAAGTTTTTCACCTCTCTGGGCATTTTTTTTTTCAGCAAGTAATAAATGAAAACTGAAAAAAAAATCTAGTTTCATGCTTGTCTGCCTTCCATGGAATATGGCCTCTTATAATAGCATTTTGCAGACAGTTCAACTTAGATTTTATTGGAGAAAGAATGTTAAGAACCTTGTCTAACTTGTGTATACTGGTATATTGGAAAATGAAGAACTTGGTTACAACTTCACAGTCTATTGCTCAATTGTTCTGGGGCTATGTTATTGGAAAAACAAAATTTACTTCTAGAATATTTTGCAAAAGTATGGATGATTAAAGCAAACTTAGATTTTTTAAAAACAGTTGGATAAATCCTTATGCTGTGCTACTTGTTATAGATTTAAATTGCTACACCTGTTACTACTCCCTTAATATAGATAAAAGCAATATTAACTCTCAATCTCATGGGAAAAGGTATAAAAGTAAAAGAATGGAAGCTATACTCATTAGACAAAAAAATGTTGTACTATAAATTATTCCAAATAGAAAATATTCAAAATATATTTTCAGATACTTTTATAACACAATATAAATAATCACATGCTTTTAATATTTTTTATTTATTAAAATAAACTTACCGGTAAGTACATTAGGAATGTCTATTAGGAGAGATTGATCAAGATGGTAAGTAAGAGAACATGCAGCTCACCTACCCCATGAACACATGAAAAATACCTCTACCTATGGTACAATTCTCACTAAAATCTTATCTGGAAGCTAGCAGAAGAACTTCTGTACAATCAAGGCTGTAAGAAACACACATAATTGAGTAGGAAGGAATGAAAAACAATAGGGTCAGAAGTTGTGTTACTGCGAGGGGAGTCAAAGGAAAAAGGAGACTATATGAGAGTATGCCCACCTGGTGAGTCAGCAGTGAGAGCCACAGATTAAGCACCAAACTTCGGGGGTCCTGTAGGGAGGGGAGATGAGCATCCTTAGCTGTTAGGAGAAACTCTGTAACTAACAGGAGGGTGGTGGGAAGCCTGGCTTGCCTCTGAGCAATGTGGAGAAAGGTCTGCTCCAGAGGCTGCCAGATTTCCTGAGACCACCTTGTCACACACCTTAGTCAAGCCAGACAAGCACTCCAGCCCCACCCCATGTCTCAGTGCAGCACTGGATCTGGGGTGGCCACAACCTGGAAGAGGATTAGACCATGGAACTCAGAGCCTAGATTGGCATTTGCCAAAGCCATCTTTGATAGTGGCTGCTTTACCACAACTCACCCCTCAATAGACAACAAGAGTTCTCATGGACCCAGCCTGCCCACAGCAGGGCTCAACAAGAGGGTGAGGGTTGAGGCTAGGGGCAGTGATTGGCTATGAGGGACAAAATGGACTTGGCACTAGAGGCTGAATCTGAAAGAACCATGGAAAACAAATGTGGATGCATGCCCAGGCAGCATATCTGAGTCAGCTCAGATTTTTATCTTCAGTAGACATAAGCCTAGAGCCCACATGGGCCCCACTTGCTTTAGCATTCCCCCATTCTGGGACAAGGGTCCTGGTGCCAGGGAGAGGGGAAAATATACACTGAGAGGGAACACCACCAGCTCAGGCCCAAACCTCAGGGCTTCTGCTCTAGTAGCTCAGGGTCAGACCAACAGGCTACAATTTAAAAATGTTAGAAAAGATATAGAGAAGTGTACAAGGTACCCTTGTACACTGATGGTGGGAGTATAAAGAGGTACAATCACTTTGGTAAACAGTATAGGGATCCCTCAAAAAATTAGGAATAGAACTGTGATGTTGTTGTTATTGTTCAGTCACCCAGTCTTGTCCAACTCCTTGCAACCCTATGGACTGCAGCACTCCAGGCCTTCCTGTCCCTCACCATCTCCTGAAGTTTGCCCAAGTTCATGTTCATTTCATCAGTGATGCTATCCAGCTATCTCATCCTCTGATGCCCTATTCTCCTTCTGCCTCAATCTTTCCCAGCATCAGAGAATTTTCCAATGAATCACCTGTTTGCATCAGATGACCAAAATACTAGAGCTTCAGCTTCAGCATCAGTCCTTCCAGTGAATATCCAGGGTTGAGCTCCCTTAACATTGACTGATTTGATCTCCTTGTTATCCAAAGGACAGAACTTCCAAGGGACTGAACTACCATATGATCTAGCAATTCTACTTCTTGTAATTGATTAGAAAAAGGAAGAAAGAAAACACTAATTTGAAAATTGACTCATTAGAAAAGACTCTGATGCTGGGAGGGATTGGGGACAGAAGGAGACGAGGACGACGGAGGATGAGATGGCTGGATGGCATCACCGACTCGATGGACATGAGTTTGAGTGAACTCCGGGAGCTGGTGATGGACAGGGAGGCCTGGCGTGCTGCGATTCATGGGGTCGCAAAGAGTCGGACATGACTGAGTGACTGGACTGAACTGAACTATAGCCACTATCTTACAATAACTTTTAATGGAGTTTAATCTGTAAAAATAATCACTATATTGAATATGTGAATTTAACATTGTAAATGACTAATCTTAAACATTTTTAAAATGTCCGCTAAACAGAACAGAGATGCTGTGCGTCATAGAAGAGAGAGAGAGTCTGTCCCTGGGTGTTGTTCATCAGTAGTAATAATAGAAGTCATTGTCTCTAAGAACAAATTTCCTTCTTAAAACACACGCGCACACACACACACACACACAAACAAACGTAAATCATTGAATTTTTAAGCAGACATTTACCCCATCCAGGTAAATAAGAAAAAAGTAAAGCATAGAACAAATTGTTTCTTCAAATTTGCCTTTCTTTGGGAAATTAATAAATAAAATAAATACACTTATTTTCCTTCAAGCTATAGAAATTTAGCCCAGATTACAAACACTAGAACTTTTTTCTCTTAAATAGCATCTTTTAAAAAGAAAACCACTTTAGTTTTAAATTATTAATTTATAAGTGAAGGGGAGAAATAGAGCCAGCACTCAGCAAATAAAATAATTCATTAATGAGTCAAATTCACCAGAAAAAAATTTAACAGTGATATTCAAGTTACATGCAATTTTATTGTATAAAAATGAAAAGAGAATATAATTTTTTCTAAATATTCAGACCAAATTGCTTGTGGTCATTCATACCTTTGATTTCAGCAGGGGTTAGGATCTTGGCTGCAATAAAGTTCTGCAATAAAGTTCTGAACATGGTCTTTAACACTTGATTAACATAAAGACACTGCATATTTGGGTTTTTATCAGCCAAAGAGGGGGGTGGATAGGTATTGATTTTATTTTCTCTGAAATAAAATTATTCACATTAATAAAATCCATGTAATAGATATCAGTTCAGAAGTTTTATGCTTGGGTGAAAATGAACAGAGAAAAATATGGAACATACAAATTATAAATAGAAATAATACAATATTCACTTAAAACTTTTGATTTTACAAGACACTGTAACCCATGCCATCCACTTTGTTCTCCACAACAAAAATTCTACCAAAATTCATTAAGAAAATATTTTCAATATCCACAACAAGTAGTTCAAGGTCATTCAACCAAGTAAGCAGTATACTGGGATGGGACTTAAATACATATTTTTCTCAAAACATATTGTTTTCTATGAGACAAAACTGCTTTTATCATACTTTAGTATCACCAAACTATATATCATTCATCAAGAGAAAAAAAAAATTGAGACTGGCTATGTTAGAGGTCTCCAGGCAAATATTTATTTCAAAATCATGTAGTTTATTCCAATGTATTATTTATCATGCCAAATAAACCAATAGAAAAATGAATCCAAACTGAAAAATATTATAAATGGTATGTTCTATGCATTAATACTTTTGACATATGGCTACTGAAAATTTTTAAATAAACTTTATAGACCCTAAAATCCCTTTATCTTTTAAATCAAAATGGTTTCTTTTATTTTCTCAATACCATAAAAAAACAGAATATATTTTAAAATAATGTTAAGAAACATCTTTCTTTTTTTGATAACTAAAATGTCAATTTTGTATTCTTACATGACAAAACAAACTTCTGAATTTTCAAGTAGCTGTCATGTGCCAGAGATTTTCCCTATCATAGTTACTCATAATTTTTGAAGAGACACTCAAGATTATTTATCATCCATTTCAATTTTCCTGGATTTTAACATTTCATTTTAATTTAATATGAATGACAGTTTCTCAGCTTGGTCAGCGAAAGTTTTGTATAAGTTAGCAATGTAGGGATGGATAATGACACTAGGTTAGTCACTCATTTTTACTGCTGGCATAAATAAGCCTTTCATATAGTAACTGATATCTCTGTTGGATATATAAAAATTATAGGATGAACACGATTGGAATTTGATAGTGTTTCATAATCTGTTCAATTATCACTTGGAGCAGAGCTAGGAAACTAATACTTGTCTAAGCATTAAAGGAATATAATCATCTGATGAAAATATGTCTTACTTATAGAAAAAGTAAAATATATACTCTCATTATTATTACTATAATTTCCCCCACAGCCATTACTGCTAAATATCCACTTAATTCATTTGTTAAGTGATAAAAATAACGTATATGTTGTTATGGCGGTCAAATGATTCAAGGTAAAATCTCCAATTTTCCTGTTTACAATTCTGGGAGTTGGCTCTCAGTATAATGTGACCACAAACTGTCACATGCTGGTATGGAACTGGGAAACTGAATAATCATACTCAGTCATTGTGAGTGATGCTTAAATAGTTCATCTATAAAATCCTTATTAATTTTCAATTCAAATCATTAAAGTTATGTGTTGGGTTTTCTTCATTTGGGCTCATTACAATAACAGCTATGACCACACTTTAGATAATAAACTAACACAAAATACAGGAATTTTGTCTATGAAGGAATAAAGGAATTATAGTGCAGCTTCTTTAAGCTAAGATTTTTTAATTGATGAAAAGTACTTGATATTTTTAGTTTCTTGAGGAAATTAAAAAAATACACTATACTCTTGCATTTAAAAAATTTGAAGATACTTGCATTTAATTTTACTGAACTACTAATTCACAAATACATAATCATATTCTGTATCAGTGTTCCCTGATACTTAGTCTAGCAGAATATAAAACAAGATCAGTTACAAAGTGTTCTAGAATTCAACCTTATGGGATTAGTTCTGCATGGGTGGATGTTGTAGATTGTTTATCAGATGGCTGAAATTATTTATCTCTATTTGTGTCCCTTTACAATGTGATTTTGCAGCTTTTTCCATTAACTAGTAGAGTTTATTTTGCTACCCCTCAAATATCTACTGACTTTGTGATTTCTTTGGCCAGTAGAATGTGACTACCAGTTTGGGCCTGACCATACAACCATGAAAACAAGACTAGTTGGCCTTCTGAAAAATAAGACTACACAGGAGAAAATCAAAGCAGCCAATAACAAGCTGACTTCCAGACGAGTGCCATTTAACTAACTGGCCCTCAAAGGCAATAAGTGTCTTCACAGAGGGCTCAGTGGTAAAGAATATGCCTGTCAAGCAGGAGGCTTTGGTTTGATTCCTGAGTCAAGATGATCCCCTGTAAAAAAACAAAAAATGGCAACACATACCAGTATTCTTCCCTGGGAAATCCCATGGTCAGAGGATCCTGGTAATGTATAGTCCATGGAGTTGCAGACTCAGATAGAACTTAGCGACTAAACAACAACCATAGAGGATGTAAGAGGGAGTCCAATCATGATCAAAAGAACCACACAGCTGAATACAGATTTGAGAATAGTAAGTGATCATTGTTTTAAGCCACTAAATTTTGGAGTGGATTGTTAGGAAACAGTAGGAACTTAATATAGGCGATGGTAGGTGGCAGATCCTAAGTTAGAAAGTTTAAGACTGATGTGTCAAGATAAAAAAGATGTGGTAGGAGTAGAACTTTATTTTTCACTAATACTATGGAGAGATACTGTGAAAAAATAATAGTCTTCGTTTTTAATTTCCTGCTGGTATTTTTAATAGACTCCTTTTTAAAAAGAGTTTTAGATCTGTATTGAAAACAGTACAGAATGTTTCTCATATATTCTGCATCTAACTTCTCCCTTTAAAAAAACATTTTATTACTATGGCATATTGCTCTAAGTAATGAAAAAAATATTGGTTCATTATTATTAACTGAAGTCTCTACTTTATTCAGATTCTCTTATTTAGCCTAATGTCCTTTGCTGTTATTTCTGTATCACATCTAGGATACTCCACTACATTTAGTCATCTGACCTTCTTAGATTCCTCCTAGTTGTGACAGAATCTCAGACTTTTGTTTCTGATGACTTTGACAATGTTGAGGAGTCCTGGTCATATATTATGTACATCTGTTGTGCCTATCTATTAGAATTTTTCTGATGTTTTTCACAGATTACTAAAGTTATGGGTTTGGGAGAAAGATACCATGGAAATAAAGCATCACTTTCCTAATATCATGTCCAGTGTACAAATATATTACCACGGTATCAGCCCAAATTTTCATTGCTGATCTTGACCTTGATCATCAGGATGAGGTAGTGTTTGTCAAGTTTTTCTACTACAAAGTAATTCTTCCTCTTTCCATTCTATACTAAATAGAAGGCAGTCTATTATAACACAGCCCACACCAACCAGGAGAGAACTTTGCTTCCCCTTTCTTCAGGGCACTGTATCTTCATAAATTCTTTGGAATTTTTCTTCAGGCAAAAGTTGCCACTTCTCTAGTAAACTTATTTATTCAATAATTTATTTATATCACTATAGATCTATGATATTAATTCTACACTTAAGGTTGTAATCCATTGCTACATTATTTTTACATGGTTTATGTTTTTCCTGTTTTGATCATTAGAAGATAGTTCATTTTGGCTCTTATTTCCTTTTGCCATATCCTCTCCAAAGTATGTTTCTTTTGCAGGGGGGTGGAGTTGGAATTTCTTTACTTTATGACACAGAAAGATGCTCCAGACTCATCTTGTATATTTTCTGCCTCAGGTTTAAAATCAGCCATTATCTCAAGAAGTCCTGGTTCTTTTTAATAAGGAATAATATTAATAACTAAGATCTTTGGATAAAACATGTTTGTTGCTACTTGCAAGCCCTTGCTTTTATGCCCTATTAACTCTCACAGCAAGAAAATATATGTGTACCTTTTAATGAATGTATGTAAGCATATCTATAAATAGTTCTATATGTAACCATCTATATCTGTATTAAGCCAAACATGAGTTCATACAATGTTTCCAAGTCTATTGTAGTACCACACAGATCATTCTAGATCTCACTTCTTGTTAACTCTAACTTCAACAGAAACTTTTCTCAGCAATCATCCATTTATTTAGTTGTTCAATTCCAGTTTAACCATCACTTAGAAAGGTCCTATATTAGTTCTCCTCATCTTTTCCCTGTGTTACAATAACATTTCAAGAAATAGGACTTCATTGTGCTTTCTGCAAATACTCTTGTTGCTATTGTTTGCTTTTTCTCTGCTTTTAGTTATTTTTCATTTGCTCTTCTTTTTCCCATAACATCTTTTTCCAAATCTGCATTGACTCTCTCCTTGCCATTCTTTACCTGAAGACAATGCTTCTGGGTGAGTGTTGGAAGTTCTCTCCCAGTTCCTCTCTATCAAATTAGCCATGCTATTTCCAATATAAATTTAAATTACTTTTTTTTTTCAGATTTGATTTTATTTTACTTTACAATACTGTATTGGTTTTGCCATACATCAACATGAATCTGCCACAAGTGTACACGTGTTCCCAATCCTGAACCCCCCTCCCACCTCTCTCCCATACCACCTCTCTGGGTCATCCCAGTGCACCAGCCCTAAGCATCCTGTATCCTGCATTGAACCTAGACTGGTGATTCGTTTCTTATATGATATTATACATGTTTCAATGCCATTCTCCCAAATCATCCCACCCTCTCCCTCTCCCTTCTTTCTGTCTCCTCCTCCTACAATATAACCCCCATGAGAAAGTCTAATCATAATTGAGTATGTAATATCGAGATCAGGGACTATTGAAGATATATTACTGAATAAGTGAACTAATGAATAAAATAAATGCAATAACATTGTTCTAAAACAATGTAGTATTAATGTTTTGCATTAATACTAAAAATTAGAATATTTTATGCCAGTTTTCAACCTTTCCTAAATTTTCCTGTGGACTTAATTTTTGTGACAGCTAAAATTAATCAACGATTACTTAGGCTGAGCAGAGAGGGTTGGAAATTAGAGAACCTATCACATAACTGGATAGACAGATGCTTGTGTCATTCAGAATTTATTTTCTTTCTCTTCATAGATATTGATGTATTGTTATAATTGAACAAATAAAAATGTTATCTTATCAATTTGAGCTTTTGCTATTGATATTATAGAAAGAAAAAATTCCTAACTTACTTACATTTTTGATAAGCAACATGTAGTACATTGCATATAATAATATTTCTGTTCTGGAGTACTAGCTGGCTTGCCATTTTGACTTTCTTCAAATGGTGGACATATGGTTTAATCATTCCCTGAGTAGTTACATAAATAAGTAAATGAACATATAAAATTGAATTAAGTAGAGTCACCACCGAGAATGTGAAATAAGGATGTTTTACAAGATTGTGGGTATTTTCTTTTGATTTTTTTTTTAATTTAAATTGACATATGGAGAAGGCAATGGCATCCCACTCCAGTACTCTTGCCTGGAAGAGCCCATGGACCGAAGAGCCCGGTAGGCTGCAGTCCATGGGGTCACTAAGAGTTGGACAGGACTCAGTGACTTCACTTTCACTTTTCACTTTCATGCGTTGGAGAAGAAATGGCAACCCACTCCAGTGTTCTTGCATGGAGAATCCCAGGGACGGTGGAGCCTGGTGGGCTGCCGTCTGTGGGGTCACACAGAGTAGGACACGACTGAAGCGATTTAGCATCACATAACATTCTTCATTTTGTCAAGGTGATAGTATTGTACACTACCAACTGTCAGATGAAGTCATTCTCATTTGAGAAATAATTCAACAACCTTGTTAAAATCATAAAGGTCTTCACTTTAAGGAAGGAAAAAATGTATTCAAAAAAAATTAACAATACAGGACATAGAAGGTTATTTATTTAATGACACTAGACCTTGGGGTTAGTACAGAGAAGAGGACACCCCACTCCTGTACTCTTGCCTGAAAATCCCGTGGACAGAGGAGCCTGGTAGGCTGCAGTCCATAGGGTCGCTAAGAGTTGGACCGGACTGAGTGACTTCACTTTCACTTTTCACTTTCATGCATTGGAGAAGGAAATGGCAACCCACTCCAGTGTTCTTGCCTGGAGAATCCCAGGGACAGGGGAGACTGGTGGGCTGCCATCTATGGGGTTGGATAGTTAGACACGACTGAAGTGACTTAGCATCAGCAGCAGCAGCAGCCCTTAGTAAATCTGACACATGGGAAAACGTCTTATATTCAACTACATGGAATGAAGCTTAATTTCAAAATCTGGCCTCACTTCAGGAAAGCACACAAGTCAACTCAACAAAATAATTTACTTTTCTGTAGTCAGTTTTATGTAGTGTTCTTCTTGCTACAATTAAATGCTGGAAAAATATCCACTATAATTTTATTTTTTAATTGATGTCTTTACTTGTTTATTTGTTTCTGTGGTTTCCTGTTTTTTTTTTTTCAGTGTTGAGAGAAAGAAATATTTAAATGCAAGTATATAAATCAGTGAATTTTAAGAAATTCACACAGCAATTCAATCATCACTGCAATCAAGTTTCAGAATATTTTCAAAGCCTCAAAAAGTTCCTTCATGTCTTCTGTAGGTAATTTTCTCTTGGAGAAGGTAATGCAACCCGCTCCAGTAATTTTGCCTGTAAAATCCCATGGATGGAGGAGCCTGGCAGGTACAGTACATGGGGTCGCAAAGAGTGGGACACGACTGACAGATTTCATTTTCATATTTTCTCCCCAAACCCAGGGCCTGGAAATCAGTGATTGTATGTCTTTTCCATGGTTTTGCCTTTTATAAAACATATAGAAAGTTACTTAGGTAGAATCATAATTTCAGCTTTTTCTACCTGGTTTTGTTTAAATCCCAGATGTTTCTTGTGTTTCAACCACATGGTTGCTTTCAGTGTGTTCTTTCTGTTGCTGAATAGTATCCCATTGGATGGATAAATTGCAATTTGTGTATTGAATGGCCCATTGATAAACATCTGAGTTTCCTCCAATAATTTCAATAACTGTGAATAAATCTGATATATATATATATATATATATATATATATATATCAATGCAGAGGTGCTTTTGTGGACATATGCTATTATTTATTTAGAAGCCCAATTGCTACTATGTTAATATTTAGCTTTAAAAGATACTGGATCTTAGGTATTTTTGTACTGGAAAAGTTAGTACTTTTCCCATCTGTCTCCTTCAGTGCTATCTACCAGCAACATACTTACCATTCCACATTTCTTTTAGGCTCAAGGTAAAAGCTAGCCACCAAATAGACAAATGACTAAAAATCTGTTTATTTGGTCTAAATGATTTCTTTAGTTCATTACATATACCTTTAAAGACTATGTTCCTACATATAACGTAGTCAGGAAGTGATTTATTCATAATGAAGATAATTAAAAGTTTAATTCTCTTGGTGATTGAATTTGTTCTTTCATTTATGCAGATACTTTTGCTTAATTTTTGTTTGAGATTTTCAAGTCTACTTTATTTTTTCTAAAAAGACTTGGTAGAGTTCTCTCTCCTGGAATAATAGTATTTCAATAGGAATAGATTTTACTTCTTGTATTAGTAAATATAACAGGGAAGTCAAACTAAATAAGAAATTATCTACAACAAAGGAATTTTCTTGTATCTTACCTCTTGCATGAGCAAATAACTCTGGAGAATATAATATATATGAACATTGTGTAATCAACATTGATATAGTAAGCAACTCTATTTTACCATAAAATCAGAGAGGAAAAACAAAATATTAATGCAAAGATATGAAACTAAGAGAGAAACTCTGCTATAATTATTCTTTAATATTTTCACTTTGGCATAATATTATACTCCCCCACCAAGTAATAGATGCCTGTAAATAATTACCCCCAATTGGCTTAAAGCTCAACATTCAGAAAACAAAGATCATGGCATCTGGTCCCATCACTTCATGGGAAATAGATGGGGAAACAGTGGAAACAGTGTCAGACTTTATTTTTTGGGGCTCCAAAATCACAGCAGATGGTGACTGCAGCCATGAAATTAAAAGGCGCTTACTCCTTGGAAGAAAAGTTATGACCAAACTAGACAGCATATTCAAAAGCAGAGACATTACTTTGCCAACAAAAGTCCGTCTAGTCAAGGCTATGGTTTTTCCTGTGGTCATGTATGGATGTGAGAGTTGGAGTGTGAAGAAAGCTGAGTGTCAAAGTATTGATGCTTTTGAACTATGGTGTTGGAGAAGACTCTTGAGAGTCCCTTGAACTGCAAGGAGATCCAACCAATCCATTCTGAAGGAGATCAGCCTTGGAATTTCTTTGGAGGGAATGATGCTGAAGCTGAAACTCCAATACTTTGGCCACCGCATGTGAAGAGTTGACTTATTGGAAAAGACTCTGATGCTGGGAGGGATTGGGGTCAGGAGGAGAAAGGGATGACCGAGGATGAGATGGCTGGATGGCATCACTGACTCAATGGATGTTGAGTCTGAGTGAACTCCGGGAGTTGGTGATGGACAGGGAGACCTGGTGTTCTGTGATTCATGGGATTGCAAAGAGTCAGACACTGAGTGACTGAACTGAAGTCATTAATATAAAAATCTGGAATAAAATGTTATTTTTTTGTTATACTGTGAGCTATTTTATTCTACTTTTCACTCTAATGACCCATCATACTTATGTATACATTACAGTCCATGCATAGGTTGATTTATGATTTCTGAACAAGCCGTACTGTTTTTCTATTTTATCGGTATGGAATGACCTTAGTTTGATTTCCATTTTACATTCATGCAAATCTATGTGAAAGAAAGTTAAACTCTATTTCAACTCCTGTTTATTTTTTCTCTCCTACCTATCCTTTAGTTTTTCCAGTGCAACCCATAACCTGTGGTTTGTAATTTCAGAGGATATTTAACTAACCTCTAGTAAAATTATATGTTTCAATATTATCTCTTCATCTTCTAAACTACAATGCAATATTATTAGATATAGAAAACACAATATAGTTGAGGGCCATTCCTGGATGAATGCTACACAAAGGTGAATTAGGCAACAAAATGAAAGACAAAATGTGTTGTTCAATAGAAAATTAAAATAAAAGAAATGAAAATTAATATTTATTGTTACAGATGTCATTAGAATGAACAACTTTGGATATTCAGATGATACCACTTTAATGGCAGAAAGAGAAGAGGAAGTAAAGAGCCTCTTGATGAGGGTGAAAGAGGAGAGAGAAAAAGCTGGCTTAAAACTCAACATTAAAACAATGAAGTTCATGGCATCTAGTCCCATCACTTCATGGTGAACAGAAGGTAAAAAGTGGAAGGAACAACAGATTTTATTTTCTTGGGCTTCAAAGTCACTATGAATGGTGACTGCAAGCACAAAATTAAAAGACACTTTCTCCTTGGAAGAAAAGCTATGGCAAACCTAGATAGCGTTTTAAAAAGCAGAGATATCATTTTGCTGACAAAGGTTCCTATAGTTAAAGCTATAATTTTTCCACTAGTCATGTAGGGATGTGAGAGTTGGACCATAAAGAAGACTGGGCACCAAAGAATTGATGCTTTCAAAAAGTGGTGCTGGAGAAGACTCTTGAGAATCCCTTGGACTGCAAAGAGATCAATCCAATCAATCCTAAAGGAAATCAACCCTGAATAATCTTTGAAAAAGTTGATGCTGAAGATGAAGCCCAATACTTCGGCCACCTGATATGAGAGCCAACTCATTGGAAAAGACCTTCATGCTAGGAAAGATTGAAGGCAAGAGGAGAAGAGGGTGACAGAGGATTAGATGGTTGGATGGCATCACCAACTCAATGGATATGAGTATGAGCAATCTCTGGGAGACAGTAAAGGACAGGGAAGCCAGGTGTGCTGCAGACCATGGGGTTGCAAACAGTAAGACATAACTTAGTGACTGAACAGCAACTTGGAATGAAAGCATGCCTTGATTTTTTTGTATTCTTACAGTAATTAAGGGACTAATTTGATAAAAACAATTAACAAATATATTATAAAAATAACATATTTCACAGGAAAGATATTGATTTTATGTAGTAAATTTAAACAGAATATGACAAAATTGAGGAACACACACACTAGGTAATGTCTACTTGTTCAACTGCAGTGATAATTCTGATGCTAGTTTCTTTAGTTTGTGTTTGGCCTATAAATCATATTAGGAAGGAAAATTCAACCAATAATGTAAATACACAGATATATTGCAATAGTCTGAGAAATATAAATGGATCATGCTAAGTAGAAGTGTATATTTTTAACATATTTTGAGAAACAGATAACATATTGATCTAAAAAACAAATAGTTCTCAATGTATCTTGATTAATAAGTAAATGTCTTTTTTTTGTCCTGCACCACTGGGCATATGGGATATTCATTCCCTGACCAACCAGGGATAAATCGCTCCCCACACCCTCATTAAAAAGTAGAGACTTAATCACTGGAGCCAGGGTAGTACTGTCTTACATTTTTTCTAAATATATTTACAATATTTAAGACTCAGAAAAAATGAAATTACATCTTTAAAATTCAAAACTTGTAAATATGCTTCAAGATAGCTAAAATTTAAGGAAATGTCAGTGTGGTGAATGAGGAAAGCCTCTTATAAAACCATCATAGGTTTTGATTTGCATTTCTCTGATAATGAGTGATGTTGAGCATCTTTTCATGTGTTTGTTAGCCATTCGTATGTCTAAAGAGGGTTCCCTTTTCTCCACACCCTCTCCAGCATTTATTGCTTGTTGACTTTTGGATCGCAGCCATTCTGACTGGTGTGAAATGGTACCTCATTGTGGTTTTGATTTGCATTTCTCTGATAATGAGTGATGTTGAGCATCTTTTCATGTGTTTGTTAGCCATTCGTATGTCTTCTATGGAGAAATGTCTATTTAGTTCTTTGGCCCATTTTTTGATTGGGTCATTTATTTTTCTGGAGTTGAGCTGCATAAGCTGCTTGTATATTTTTGAGATTAATTCTTTGTCAGTTGCTTCATTTGCTATTATTTTCTCCCATTCAGAAGGCTGTCTTTGAACTGTGGTCCTGAAGACTCTTGAGAGTCCCTTGGACTGCAAGGAGATCAAATAAGTCAATCCTAAAGGAGATCAACTCTGAATATTCATTGGAAGGACTGATACTTTGGCCACCTGATGCAAAGAGCCAACTCATTGGAAAAGACCTTCGTGCTTGGAAATATTGAGGGCATGAGGAGAAGGGGATGACAGAGGATGAGATGGTTGGATGGCATCATCAACTCAATGGACATGAGTTTGAGCAAACTCTTGGAAATAGTGAAGAACAGGGAAGCCTGGTGTGCTGCAGTTCATGGTGTTGCAAAGAGTTGGACACGACTGAGCAACTGAACAACAACAACCCATTATTTAGAATAGGACCTTTTACCTTTGACTTTACAGAAGTCCAATTCCTCAATAAGAAAATGTATAAATGAATGGTGTTATATTCATTAAAGGAATACAACACAGCAAATTAAGAAAAAGAAAGACTGAATGTTGGCACACAAAATGACTGATGAATCCTACATAAATCATGCTGAGTAAGAAAAGTCAGACACAAAATAATATATACTATATGATTCCATTTACATGAAATTCAAAAATAGGCAAAACTAATTGATATGGATAATAAGGATGGTTATCTTGGTTAGGGGTTGAATACAGACTGCAAAAAGACAGGCGGGAACTTTCTGGGGATGTTAGAAATGTTTTGTATCTTCATCTGGGTGATGATTATATGGATGCTGTACATGTGAATTATCATCAAGCTATACACAAGATCAATACACTCAATCCACCTTGTTTGTCATCCCTCAATTAAAAAACAAATCATTTTCTGATGCTAAAACCAGGTCCTATGTCCCACTACCAGAGATCCATTTCCAGAAAAGTTTGAAATTGAGCAAACTGATTTCAATGAAACAACCTCACTTTAGGAACCTTGGGGAGGGGCTTTACAAACACTTTTCAATGCTTCTGAGCTGTTAACTGAACCTTATGGTCTGCATCAAAGTCTGGGACGTTGCATAGCTGCTCTGAATGCCAAAGGTTGGGGGAAATATGTATGGATGAAGTAGAACAGAACCTGTCATGATTCTTATATATTCATTTTTCTACTGCCTTACAATTTATTTCTGAATAATCTAGAGTAGAGCCTTCCACATAGGTTATCTCATACAATCCAACAGCAACTGTGTGAGGTAATCAAGACAAGATCTGTGTTATTTCCTTTAGGAAAACAAAACCCAGAGGCTCAAGGTGTTTAAGGGATTGCACAAGATTTCAAATCCAATGAAGGCTAATATCATAAAAGAATCTAGGCCTCCTAGCTCCTAATCCAGTGTTCTGTCCACCAAAAAAAATATTTATTTTAATTATGTGGGCTGAGAATGTAAAAAAGATCTACAAAGAAGTTCCACCCATGCCCAAGTTCATAAATCCATATTCTGATGAAAACTGAATATAAGTGAGAGAAAAACCATAACCAATGGTTTAAATTTTCCTTCCAATTTCCTTTGGTTATTGGCCTGATTTCCTTTAAGCTTGCCTCGATTTGCTGTGTTTTACTTTCATACCTACCCTTTAGCCTTTTCCTTACTCAAGGGAATTCAGACGACCTACCTCTTCATGCACCTGCTGTCACTTAGCCAGAAAGGGATGATTCAAGGAACAAAGTCCCTTAATTAACCATGTGGTTAGGTGTATCTGCCTCAAAGGAGATCTCTTTCTGAGATGTTCTTGGGCTTCCCACTTTCTGGAATGTCTATGTTATATCATCAAATGAATTTGATAAAATTTCCCTGGGAAAGGGCCGAGGCTAAGAACAGTTCTGCTGAAAAAATAATCATAATATTTGCTGAAGAAAAAAAAAAGCTATTCTGAGAAATCTGGCTCACCCAAAAATATATAGGGTACCTCCCACCCCCTTACTATCTCACCACCAGGCCAACACTTGCTTTAAACTGCTCTAATCTCACACCTTGACTGTGTGAAATAACAGGTAATCATTAGGTTAAGAAACACTGGGCATACCCTAGATTGGAGGAAAAAGCAAAGGTTCTAAGAAAGAAGGCATTCACAGGGCTCCTTACAGGCTATTTGCTATTCTCTCTACATGCCCCCTGGCCCTATAGCCAAGCTCATCAATACTCACGTTCACCTCAAGCAGAGATGAGATCCATGCGCATCTTTTGGAGGCAGCAGCTCATCTACGGCTCAAAACAAAACACCATCTATAAAGTGCAGCGTGGATGCTCCACGACTTATTTTAGGTGAAGGTAACTGCCTCAGAAACTCGGAATGGGGTCCACTGGAGAAGGCAATGGCAAGCCACTTCAGTGTTCTTGCCTTGAGAACCCCATGAACAGTATGAAAAATCAAAATGATACGATACTGACAGAGGAACTCCCAGGTCATTAGGTGCCCAATATGCTACTGGAGATCAGTGGAGAAATAACTCTAGAAAGAATGAAGGGAAGGAGCCAAAGCAAAAACAATACCCAGTTGTGGATGTGACTGGTGATAGAAGCAAGGTCAGATGCTGTAAAGAGCAATATTGCATAGGAACATGGAATGTTAGGTCCATGAATCAAGGCAAATTGGAAGTGGTCAAACAGGAGATGGCAAGAGTGAACATCAACATTCTAGGAATCAGAGAACTAAAATGGACTGGAGTGGGTGAATTTAACACAGATGACCATTATATCTACTACTGCGGGCAGGAATCCCTTAGAAGAAATGGAGTAGCCATCATGGTCAACAAAAGAGTCCGAAATGCAGTACTTGGATGCAATCTCAAAACGACAGAAGGATCTCTGTTCGTTTCCAAGGCAAACCATTCAATATCACAGTAATCCAAGTCTATGCCCCAACCAGTAATGCTGAAGAAGCTGAATGGTTCTATGAAGACCTACAAGACCTTTTAGAACTAACACCCAAAAAAGATGTGCTTTTCATTATAGGGGACTGGAATGCAAAAGTAGGAAGTCAAGAAACACCTGGAGTAACAGGCAAATTTGGCCTTGGAATGCGGAATGAAGCAGGGCAAAGGCTAATAAAGTTTTGCCAAGAGAACGCAATGGTCCTGGCAAAGCCCTCTTCCAACAACACAAGAGAAGACTCTACACATGGACATCACCAGATGGTCAACACCGAAATCAGATTGATTATATTCTTTGCAGCCAAAGATGGAGAAGCTCTATACAGTCAGCAAAAACGAGACCAGGAGCTGACTGTGGCTCAGATCATGAAATCCTTATTGCCAAATTCAGACTTAAATTGAAGAAAGTGGGCAACACCACTAGACCATTTAGGTATGACCTAAATCAAATCCCTTATGATTATACAGTGGAAGTGAGAAATAGATTTAAGGGACTAGATCTGATAGATAGAATGCCTGATGAACTATGGTTGGAGGTTCATGACACTGTACAGGAGACAGGGATCAAAACCATCTACATGGAAAAGAAATGCAAAAAAGCAAAATGGCTGTCTGGGGAGGCCTTACAAATAGCTGTGAAAAGAAGACAAGTGAAAAGCAAAGGAGAAAAGGAAAGAGAAAAGCATCTGAATGCAGAGTTTCAAAAAACAGCAAGAAGAGATAAGAAAGCCTTCTTCAGCAATCAATGCAAAGAAATAGAGGAAAACAACAGAATGGGAAAGACTAGAGAGATCTTCAAGAAAATTAAAGATACCAGGGGAACATTTCATGCAAAGATAGGCTCAATAAAGGACAGAAATGGTATGGACCTAACAGAAGCAGAGTATATTAAGGAGAGATGGCAAGAATACACAGAAGAACTGTACAAAAAAGATCTTCACCACCCAGATAATCACGATGGTGTGATCACTCACCTAGAACCAGACATCCTGGAATGTGAAGTCAAGTGGGCCTTAGACAGCATCACTACGAACAAAGCTAGTGGAGGTGATGAAATTCCAGATGAGCTATTTCAAATCCTGAAAGATGATGCTGAGAAAGTGCTGCACTCAATATGCCAGCAAATTTGGAAAAGTCAGCAGTGGCCACAGGACTGGAAAACCACCAATCTCAAAGAAAGGCAATGCCAAAGAATTCTCAAACTACCGCACAATTGCACTCACCTCACACACTAGTAGAGTAATGCTCAAAGTTCTCCAAGCCAGGCTTCAGCAATACATGAACTGTGAACTTCCAGATGTTTAAGCTGGTTTTAGAAAAGGCAGAAGAACCAGAGATCAAATTGCCAACATCCGCTGGATCATGGAAAAAGCAAGAGAGTTCCAGAAAAACATCTATTTCTGCTTTATTGACTATGCCAAAGCCTTTGACTGTGTGGATCACAATCAACTGTGGAAAATTTTGAAAGAGATGTGAATACCAGACCACTTGACCTGCCTCTTGAGAAACCTATATGTAGGTCAGGAAGCAACAGTTAGAACTGGACATGGAACAACAGACTGGTTCCAAATANTCCACAAAAACATCTATTTCTGCTTTATTGAATATGCTAAAGCCTTTGACTGTGTGGATCACAATAAACTGGAAAATTCTGAAAGAGATGGGAATACCAGACCACTTGACCTGCCTCTTGAGAAACCTATATGCAGGTCAGGAAGCAACAGTTAGAACTGGACATGGAACAACAGACTGGTTCCAAATAGGAAAAGGAGTACGTCAAGGCTGTATATTGTCACCCTGCTTATTTAACTTATATGCAGAGTACCTCATGAGAAATGCTAAGCTGGAAGAAGTACAAGCTGGAATCAAAATTGCCAGGAGAAACATTAATAACCTCTGATATGCAGATGAGACCACCCTTATGGCAGAAAGTGAAGAGGAACTAAGAGCCTCTTGATGAAAGTGAAAGAGAAGAGTGGAAAAGTTGGCTTAAAGCTCAACATTCAGAAAACAAAGATCATGGCATCCGGTCCTATCACTTCATGGGAAATAGATAGGGAAACAGTGGAAACAGTGTCAGACTTTATTTTTGTGGGGCTCCAAAATCACTGCAGATGGTAACTGCAGCCATGAAATTAAAAGATGCTTACTCCTTGGTAGGAAAGTTATGACCAACCTAGACAGCATATTCAAAAGCAGAGACATTATTTTGCCAACAAAAGTCCATCTATTCAAGGCTATGGTTTTTCCAGTGGTCATGTGTGGATGTGAGAGTTGGACTGTGAAGAAAGCTGAGTGTCAATGAATTGAGGCTTTTCAACTGTGGTACAGAAGAAGACTCTTAAGAGTCCCTTGGATTGCAAGGAGATCCACCAGTCCATTCTAAAGGAAATCAGTCCTGGGTGTTCTTTTGAAGGACTGATGCTAAAGCTGAAACTCGAATACTTTGGCCACCTCATGCGAAGAGTTGACTCATTGGAAAATACCCTGATGCTAGGAGGGATTGGGGGCAGGAGGAGAAGGGGATGACAGAGAATGAGATGGCTGGGTAGCATCATTGACTCGATGGACATGAGTTTGAGTAAGCTCGAGGAGTTGGTGATAGACAGGGAGGCCTGGCGTGCTGTGATTCATGGGGTTGCAAAGAGTAGGACATGACTGAGCAACTGAACTGAACTGAACTGAAGATAAGCCAGGTAACTGCATTTATGGACACTACATTTAATTGAACCAATTTATTTTGTTTTGTCTTGCTTGAACAATTTCTCTTTTCAGTTTATAGAGAGACTATTTTTGTGTCAACTGCCTTGCCAACTCCAATTATCCAGGCATCCTTACAAAGCTTGCATTATTATACCTATTTCCTGCTATGGAAACTATAGGCTCAGATATATAAAAGGATGCATATACAGTAAAACTACCAAATTAATGATTCAGCTATATATGGAACCATCATTTTTTTGTCTGGCTGAAAAATACTCTACCTATCATATCACACAATTCTTAGAGATTTCCAAAGGAGGGAAACGATGGCTGGATATCTCACAGGCAGAAGTAGAAACTGCAGCTTAGCTTGGGAGCAGAAATACTTACAGATCATTATTGTAATTCAAAGTGATGGTAATAAAAAGAACACTCCTCCACATTTTACTTAACATACCATAGCTTTAAAAATGAAAAGTCGACTCTTTTGTGGTCACGTCCGGGATTGCATGTTCTTCCTGTCAACCACATAAACTCTACACCTAACCACACCATAACCTATACGCCTTCACACTGCATCTGACTTGATTCATCCAGAGCTGAGCACCTAGCCAATTTCCTTCTTTTTTTTTTTTTAACACAAGACCAGATAAAGTGTTAGGTCAGTCATACAATATAAAAATAGAATGTCAGTCGTCATACTTCCCTGTACATGAAACTGCAGAGAAAAAAAAAAAAAAAAAAAAAAGAAAAATCTGCCGAGAAAAGAAAAAAAACATATCTGTAGAGAAAAAAAAAATGTGCGTAAAGAGAGTGATAGAGACAGGATTGATCCAGCGGCTTTCAATCATGACTCTAATTGTTCTGGATGTCCAATATTTTGGCTTGACTTTGTCTTACATTATAGGTACTTCTATTCAATTTTTTTTTGATACATCTCATTTGACATTTTACTTTCATTTGCTTCTAGGAAATTAGATAATCCTTACTACTACTAAAACTGTGTATTAACATGCCCAAATTATTCTCACATCTGTTAGTAATCTGAGTGAGATTACTCAAATGATTTCATTCTCTGGATATCTCTTTCATAACCTGCAAAATTCTTAGCCATGGCTACTTCATAGAGATATGAGAATGAAATTGGACACTGCATGTAACAGCACTTGATGATACACGAGTTACTACTTGCCTATACACATGGAAAGAATAACAAAAAATTAAGGAGTCAAATGTGTAGATATCTTGAATGACTCTCCTATGTGTTACTTGTAAAACCCTTGGAGAGCACATGTTCACTTGCCTTTCCAGGCAGTTCTGCACTCAGCCTGCTCTTCAGTTATACTGAATTGCTCATCATTCTCTAAACACATACTTTGACCTTTGCATATGCTATTCCCTCTTTCTGGAATGTCACTTTCTCAATCCTATGAGAAGGTATTGAATTTTTTTCTCATTTTTCCAGATCAAATCATTGCTCTCTTTGTAAAGCCTTTGTTCTGTGACTTCTTTCTTAATAGGGAGAATGGATAGTACCCTCCCTTTACTGTTTGGGAACAACTCTTCCGTAGAACTCATGGAATTCCTAATTAAGGATTTACTTCTAACTGTGTCACTTTGGTTAGAATCTTTGGATTCAGAGGCCATACTTTCTTCATCTTTAATTAACCATTCAACGCTTTAAATTCTTCATCTTCAACTGTCCACAAAATATATGCATTACATATAGATTCAAAGAAGACAATTTCTGTCTTGAGCTTTTCTTTCCATTTTTCCCTTAGAACACTCCATATAAAGTGGTGATATCATGGTATTTGTTTTAATTTCCTCAAACATTTTATTCTGCAAGAGCATTAATATATCTTGAGGATCTACATCTTTTGTTTAACTTTAGAAGAACTATGTCCCCACCCAGGGATGAATGATAAAGTGTCAACAAAAAGCAAACATCCTTTCTATTTATATTTAAGAGATCACTGTTTTCTTTAACTTGATCATATCTTAGCAATTCTAAGTCAGTTTGGTTTGTGCACCCTAAAAGATCAAGACTGATCTGATCCACATTTTCTCAAAAAATTATTAACACTTATTGGAGAAATTAAACAAGTTTGTTAATTTGTTTATTAAAACAAACTAAACTTGTTAATTGCAATAATTGTGACTATAACTTAATATTGTTCATTTTTTCAATGGAATTGTTTTCCATACCCAAACTGTATGCTAGATAATTTGAGAAATTCTATGCTAGATAATTTGAGATACTGGTATGTTACTATTTATATAAATCATTCTTTTTCATTCTCCAATAGCACCATGAGGATTTTATTAGCATCTCATCTAACAGATCAGGAATCAGAGATTTTATATGTCATGCTTGAGGCCACACAGCTTTAGATACATAAAGGTCCAGTACATAGTCTCAATGGCTTCAAGGAAGAACAATCCTTTCGCTATTTGTAACTCTTCCTAAAGTCTAAAATCCCGTATGTGCCCATTTTCAATTTACTAGTTTCTACCTGCCTCATGGGTCTTTGGTCAGGAATCATATCTTTGACTGTTAGGCTAGGTGTGACACTCTTCTACTCAGCTTCCATGTCTACTTGTGCTTTCTCTACTACAATCTTCTTAAAACATTAAAAAAAAATTCTATGGATGTGTTTATATGATGATCTTACCCCAAATTGTTGAGGTACTAGAGGCTGTGAACCAACAATTAATTATATTCTTTTGTTCTCAGTACTTGGTACAATATGTAGCATATTGATTGCACTGAATATATATTTTCAAACAAAATAAATGATATATCTTTAATTTCCAAATATTTGCATTTTCAAGTTGGTGATACACAGTCATATTTTGAAATGATCCTATTATGAAATGTGACCATGTGACCAGACACCCCTCAAGATGACAACGTTTGATTGCCCATCTGCTTACCTGGTATCTAGCACTTAATGCTTCAGAATGTCTTCTACTCTTCTGTACTAATAACTGGGACAAAATTACTCTAGCTTAACCTTTTCAACTAAATTTATCCCCATGTATCTCTTAGCTTTCCTGAGCAGAAGTTCTCTAAAGATGGAAAAAGCCTTCCTAAATATTTTCTCCAGCTATAGAAGAGAAGATATATTATTCCCTTTTCCCTGCCATACAAATTCCAAAAAGTGGATCCTTCATGTGACTTTGACCTAGAGCAAAATGAAGCAGCATCAAAGAGCTCCTCCTGAGGTTAGCATTGAGGTGGGCTATAGGGCTAATATAAACATTACTACAACGTTTTGAACCTCTACTATGTGAGAGGTGCTCTATGCATTATCATAGCATAAGAAAGAAAGAAAGAGAGAAAGAAAGCAAGCAAGAAAGAATGAATGAACTTGGGAAGTAGATAGCCTGTTTTATCCTCAGCAGTAAAGGTAAAATCTTAACTGGAGCTCATTGAGGATAAGTACATGTTCCAAAGAGACTTGAGATGGCTATGCTTGAGAATTCCCTGCTCTGTATCCTCAAAGCACATAGTTCATATCACTTTGCTCAAATTACCTTCCACTTGGCTGTAGCCAGAAAAGCTAAATAAAAATAAGGAAGATTTCTTCAAATTATAGCTTCCTGGCTTTCTTACTGAATCAGCACCTGAGATGGTCCAGGAATCTATACTTCTATTTATCAGTTGACCCTAATATATACCCAAGCTTAGTGAAATAAAATTTTATTAATGATATTCTCTAAAATAAACAACTTCAGGCAGGACAATTTAGTATAATTTATTGAAACTTGTCCCACAAGCATTAGTGTATACCCAATATATGCCAGGAATCTGCTGGGTTATAGCAACAAAAAATCTAAAAGAGACATTGAAACTGAACCCAAGATACAGTCCAGGAATTGATAGGGAACTGGCGCAAACAGAAATAAATTGAAATGTGCAATGATAAACCAAAAGTAAAAAACCTTAGGGTGAAAATAAGAGAAAAGAACGAATAATTAAGGATAAGGGAGGCTAGGAAAGCATCCATATAGGAGAGGATATATTTATTAAAAGTACTTCTTTTAAATTACTTGTAAAAAAGATAGTATCTAAATGATACATATCCAGTCCAAGCCTTAATTGTTCACCAAAGAAAGTGAAAGTGAAAGTCACTCAGTCGTGTCCGACTCTTTGCGACCTCATGGACTGCATAGTCCCTGAAATTTTCAAGGCCAGAGTACGGGAGTGGGTAGCCTTTCCCTTCTCCAGGGGATCTTCCCAACTAGGGATCAAACCCAGGTCGCCCAGATTGCAAGCGGAGTCTTTACCAGCTGAGCCACAGGTGAAGCCCAAGAATACTGGGCTGGGTAGCCTGTCCCTTCTCCAGCAGATCTTCTCGACCCAGGGAAACAGTTTGAATTTTTCAATTTTCCTCTATGTTCTGTGCGTGTGTGTGTGCATGTGCACACACACATGCACACACACACATATATATACAATTATTTGTTTAAGACCCATATTCAGGGGATCTTGTGGTAACTCATAAGTACACCGATGCCCACGCAGGTGAATTTATTCTTGTTATTTATTCTATTTGGTCTTTTATTAGATAGCTTTATTTCAGCATGTGGAATATACAGTACTGTAGAATGAAATTTATATTCTATTCTATGTATTTTCCTGGTTTATTTCTTTTATTCTAAAATCTCAATATAACTTGCAGGAAAATATGATGAACCGTGGATATTTTTCTATTCCTGATATTGTCTACTGAAACTACCTTTATCATTTCCTCTGGAACATCATGGGAGTTGAAGCTTAATGATTCCAATTTAAAACTGGTCTAGAACAAACTGCAAATGCAGTCCATGAGAACATTTATCTGAATTAGGTTTCTTCTATTGCCCTCTGACTATATCTTTGTGGAGGTTATTATAAATGAAAAGAAAGTAGATTTCCAAGTGTAGAAGTGGTTTCTAGAGTATTTACTGAATCTTTGACATTTACTGACAATATCAATGTTGTTCAGAGAGGGCAAGAGATATTCCCAAGGGTACACAGCATCTCTAGCTCTCAAATTTGTCTTTCCATTCTCAGTTCATAATCTTTTCATTTCCTCTATCTCTTTAAAATAATATATTAGAGGTAGAGGAAATTCTTGCAAATAATTTTTTTAGGCACAAGGGGATTTAGCCATAGAGGGCTGACCTCTTGACTATGAAAACATTCACGTTGAGGTTTGACAGAAAACAACAAAATTCTGTAAAGCAATTATCCTTCCAGAGAAAACTAAATAAACTTTAAAATTGAGAAAATCATCAACAACAAAAACTATGCCATTTACTAATTAGCAGAATTTTTAAAAGCTCTCTGAACCTAGAAGGCATATTCTGGGAGAGGTTGACTTTTGATTGTGTTTCTTTTTGATTATTAATGATGAGAAAATTGGTACTATCACTCTCACTCTCTCCACCACACATCTTTCAAAGTGTCTTTATGTTATGTTGCTGATATTTCCCTTACAGTATTGCTTGGGGGCAAGTTATTACTATTTTTTCTTGTATCTGGTATTTATTCTTCACCTTGAAGAGTAAGATACATCTTTAAGTCAAACCAGTCACATCACTGCAGCTTTAAATCATCAGTAGAAAACAAACCATCACCATGGAAAACTAGAGGGAAAAGAAAAAGTAGCTATACCATGTTGGCCATGGAAGAAATCTTCTGTAGCCTGTTATTTTTCATGAAAACAAATGGCAGTGGTGATAGGTAAGGGACTGCTATCCTACACATATTTGAACAGGAGTGAAAAGAGGTGGTTCTTATACCTGAGGTCTAGCCTTTAATTCCAACATGAAAATAGGACCACAGGTGATTGGCCTATGAGTTTCACTGTAGCTCAAATCAGAAAGAAGCAGTGGGAAGTCTCTCAGAATTTCACAGATCTCAGGATCTACAAATAAGACTGGTAAAGTGAAGAACAGTACCTGGGCACAGCTCAGGGGGTGTGCCCAGATAAGCTCACTTCAAGTAAGTGAGGTATTAATAACTTCTCCCTCATGAATTATTATTGTAGTATTTATTTTAAAAATCTAAATTAATATGTGCTACATTTCATTAGCTGGGGAACAATGCCAAATGTCTTCATACTTATAGGGAAAGTTTGGGGTTATTGTCACTTATACATATCACTATGTTTATTAGAAAGCTCAATGTTGTCTGGTTTGAAAAGAAATAAACAAAAATAAATAGTAGTCATGTGCAGGAAGTTGGAAAGATGTTGCAACTGAGACTAAATTACATTTTCAAATGTCTTAGAGAAGCGAAGAGTTAAGCCATTAAGAAAAATCACTTCACATATAGAGACATTTACCAGTGAGGTATTATTATTCTTATTCTTCCACTTAACAAATGGAATAAGTAAGCCTTTATAAGCTGAGTATCTTCCAAGCTCCCACAAGCCAGTACGAGTGTGTAGCATGATTCCTGTTCTGTGTTCTTTCTACTGCATTGTGCTAATGGCCAGACTGGAATGAAATTTAAATGTCACATCTCCTCCATGACTGATAAGATGCCAAATGCCATTAGAGGTTGATTTATTGTGTGTGTCCAGAAAAGAATCTGTAGCATAATAGACTATAAGAGCCAACTATTAAAAATGACCATGTGTTCTCATTTTATAGATGAGGAAATGGAAACATTGAAGAGGAAATGACTGCCAGTTGACCATCAATAGGATTTATTAAACTCAGTTCTGATTATATTACTCTCCTTTTTAATATTATTCAATAACTTATCATTGAATTTTAAATAAAGTCCAAATTCCTCACCATTACTTATGAGACACTTTGAGGTTCTTTTCTGCCTCTTTTTCATTGAAACAATTCAGTCCTCCTTTCGCTTCATCAATTATTATTTTTCCAGGACTAAGTTTTTTAAACATTGAGTAGATTCTGACTAAACTTATTTCCCTCTGCCCCTCCCTACATACATGATTTCTGAGAAATACCCATTTATACTTTTATCTTAGGAAATAACCTTCCTAAGTTGAACTTCCAGATGTTCAAGCTCGTTTTAGAAAAGGCAGAGGAACCAGAGATCAAATTGCCAACATCTGCTGGATCATGGAAAAAGCAAGAGAGTTCCAGAGAAACATCTATTTCTGCTTTATTGACTATGCCAAAGCCTTTGACAGTGTGGAAGAGTTTTCTTCACAATAAACTGTGGAAAATTCTGAAAGAGATGAGAATACCAGGCCACCTGATCTGCCTCTTGAGAAATCTGTATGCAGGTCAGGAAGCAACAGTTAGAACTGGACATGGAACAACAGACTGGTTCCAAATAGGAAAGGAGTACGTCAAGGCTGTATATTGTCACCCTGCTTATTTAACTTCTATGCAGAGTACATCATGAAAAACGCTGGACTGGAAGAAACTCAAGCTGGAATCAAGATTGCTGGGGAGAAATATCAATAACATCAGACATGCAGATGACACCACCCTTATGGCAGAAAGTGAAGAGGAACTAAAAAGCCTCTTGATGAAAGTGAAAGAGGAGAGTGAAAAAGTTGGCTTAAAGCTCAACATTCAGAAAATGAAGATCATGGCGCCCAGTCCCATCACTTCATGGGAAATAGACGGGGAAATAGTGGAAACAGTGTCAGACTTTATTTTTCTGGGCTTGAAAATCACTGCAGATGGTGATTGAAGCCATAAAATTAAAAGACGCTTACTCCTTGGAAGAAAAGTTATGGCCAACCTAGATAGCATGTTCAAAAGCAGAGATATTACTTTGCCGACTAAGGTCCATCTAGTCAAGGCTATGGTTTTTCCAGTAGCCATGTATGGATGTGAGAGTTGGACTGTGAAGAAGGCTGAGCGCAGAAGAATTGATGCTTTTGAACTGTGGTGTTGGAGAAGACTCTTGAGAGTCCCTTGGACTGCAAGGAGATCCAACCAGTCCATTCTGAAGGAGATCGGCCCTGGGATTTCTTTGGAGGAATGATGCTGAAGCTGAAGCTCCAGTACTTTGGCCACCTCATGCGAAGAGTTGACTCATTGGAAAAAGACTCTGATGCTGAGAGGGTTTGGGGGCAGGAGGAGAAGAGGACGACCGAGGATGAGACGGCTGGATGGCGTCAGTGACTCCATGGGTGTGGGTCTGGGTGAACTCTGGGAGTTGGTGATGGACAGGGAGGCCTGGCATGCTGCGATTCATGGGGTCGCAAAGAGTCAGACACGACTGAGCGACTGAATGGAACGGATGACATGTACTATTTTTTTTGCAATTACCAAATCAAAATTAGATAATTAATGTTTTCAAAATTTCTGTTTAAAATCTATATTCCCTTCTAAACTGTAAACTCCATGAAAAATATAAACAGAACATTTTGAATGACTCATTGAAAAAGACTCTGAGGCTGGGAAAAGAGATGACTCATTGGAAAAGACTCTGATCCTGGGAAAGATTAAGGGCAGGAGGAGAAGGGGGTGACAGAGGATGAGATGGTTGGATGGCATCATCGACTCAATGGATGTGAGTCTGAGCAAACTCAAAGAGATAGTGACTGACAAGGTAGTCTGGCATGCTGCAGTCAATGGGGTTGCAAAAAGTCTGATGCGACTGAGTGACTGAACAACAACAATTTTGAAAGAATAAATGTTAAGTCAAAATTACTAGTAGTGAAAAAATTTTTCAAAGGCAATTTCAGATCCTCAGAGAATACTTAAATTTATCTGCATACAATTTCCCCCAAATAGCTCTCTCTCATTTTTTTTTTTAACTCCATATCATCTTTACTATGACCCATGCTTAGCCACTCAGTCGCATCCAACTCTTTTCGATCCCATGGGCCTTAATCCACCAGGCTCCTCTGGCCATAGGAACAATTTTAATATCAAAATAATCATTTACACAAAAACATTTAGCGGTGGTTAAATAAAATTCATAACTCCTCATATGTCATTAAAATATCAAAAGGCCCCCAACTTATAATATTGTCCTAGATTTGCAATAATATATGAAATACAATGGAAATAAACACAGAGATCTACAAAATGGCCAGTGCAACAGAAAATTTTATAGTGTAAGGCCCAAGTTTTAAAGTGATTTCTGTTCTTGGAATGTAATTGAAGTAAGTCTAATGGTCAATCAGACTAAACATTCCGCTTTTTCTGTGTCTTTATTTCCCTTCCTTTGGTTCTGTGAGAACAATGAAAACCTCTAAGTCAAACCTAACTTTTCCTTCTAAGGAAAATACTGAGTTTATTCCTCTCATTTCAGTAGAATTCTGTCTTCCACTGACTGTCAAATAGGAGTCTCTCTCTCTCATGTATATATATACATGTTGGGGGAATGTGTAATTTCCTTGGTTATGTCTCGCCGCGGCAAAAATTGAAAGGGGCGGGCCAGTGTTACAGCTAGCGAGCTGACCCAAAAGAATAGAGGGGCTCAATTTTGGCTTCTCTTTTTATATGTTTTTTCTCCTCCCCCTGAGCCTGTCCTATGTAAATTGGGCTAGCCAGGAGGGCTGTTTGTTTCACCTGAGGTTCTCACTCCAGCAGATCTTCCTTTGTGCCATTTTTGCAGGCTTCTCCCATTTTTGTCTTTTAGCCACTGACATTTTGGACTCATATTTCCTATTCTACCTAACATATATATATAGAGAGATATAGATATATATGTATCCATATCTATCTATGTGTATATATGTATCTTTTCTACTCAAATTTTCATTCACAGCATTTCTAAGACAACAGCCTTGTGTCTAGAAGAACAGTGTCATAGGATTTTATCTATTGACCTTCACTTTCAGAATTTTAGACCCAGAGTACAATGTCAGTTGCTATCAAACATCAATTCAAAAAAACGTTGTCTGCTTAATAATTTTAGTTTACATAACTCTCCCATCTCTCAGATCAGGCCAGAAGGATTTTTAATAAAATATAGTAAAAATAAAAATATTAAATTTTCAACATTTTAAAAATTGTATATACACCTTAAATAATTCTAATCTGTATTTACAACAACAGCCTTTCCCTAAAGCAAATAACTTCTAAACTTTGGAACCTTCCACTTGAAATCCACGTTAAGTTACCCTTGTCTCAGTTCTCTGCAGAAGAATGCTGATCACTTCTCTTTTAGAAATACACGCACTTGACCCCTAAATGCTACATGATAAGGCAATGTAATCATGACAAATCCAAAGCTTTAGAAAGGCACAGTTAATAAAATTAAGTGCAATTGGATAATATTTAAAATCCTTATTGTTGGTCAAGTTGCATTAGTTTTGCATGTGCACTGATGAAACTGTGTATGTGTTTATGTTTCAGGTATGTTTGTGTGTGTTTTCATGTGTATGTGTTTCTTTCAATGACACCCAAACCATCTACATTATCCTTTCTGTAAAGGAAAATAAATGTTTTTAGCCCATGTAATGATTATCTCATTTCATCCTCCCAATAATAATCCTGTGAAGTATTTTCATAAGCATGGGATGGAGAAATTGTGGCTCAGAGAGATTAAAAAATGACCCAAGGTCACATGTCAAATGGGTTATTAAATTCAGATCTGAAAGCAGGATTATAGAAATAGAAAGTCTGTATTGTTTCCAATCACCTCTCTGTCCTTTAAGCAGAAAAGAGAGCTGTATGTGTAGACTTTCATACTCTTTTTTGTCGCTGCTTAATCCAATCAATTCAAAAAACACCCCAGAGCTCTATGTAGAATTTTCCAGAGGGCAATGCATTGATTTTCAAAACATGGAAAAAGCTGTTATCAGACCATATGAAGAAAAAAAATAATACAGACACATATCTCATTATTGATAGACAAAATTTCCCACAACAGATATTTCCCAGAAATAAAGTGAGAAAAATAAATTACCTATTGAATGAGCAAGCCATAATATCATTAGCTAGTTTTATGTACTGTGCTCCTCACTGAATTACATTTCAAAACTTAAAATATCCCAAAGCTCAATGCAAAGTTTAGCAAATGAAGAGTTACAGAAATGTTGATGCTGTTACATCAAATAAAAACAATTTCAGGGAGAATATAGAGGAAAAAAAAGAGAAAAGAACAAAGAAAGAAAAAAATGAAAAGGAAATAAGTTGGAAAAACATAGTCTTGTATTCGAGTCTGATGTTACTGCTTGATTCTCAGGAAATGAAAGGGAAAAATGTGGGTAGATTTCTTTCTATCATTTATCATTTCTAACTGCTATAGATGGTTGGAACCAATGGAAAGAGCAATGACAAATAGCTGTCAGAAGGGATGATAATGACTTGACTTTCATATGTAAGTCATTATGTAGTAGAGTCATATGTAGTAGATTTGGAAACTGTTATCATACTTAACGATGGACAAATTTTAGTATAACTGAAATATCTAGTAGGCGTCTGGATGGAGGAACATTCTTGAAATTCAGTCATCACTGGTATCTTTTATCTTGTTTTCTCTTCAAAAATTAAGCAAAAGGACAATGGAGGATTTGAAAACTACTCTGCAGGGCACACTTATCCTATGAAAAGCCTCAGAGTTTCCTCAATGAAGCACACATACAGCATAATGATCTTTCTTCTTATTCATTCTTTTTTCTAAACACACTGAATTTTTCCCCCTATAACACGTTAAGGTCATTATTTCATCCATCTACATATTTATTGTGTGCTTACTGTATAGCAGATTCTGTTTTTATTCTAGGATTATACTTGTAAATAAATTTAAAAATTCCTCTGGCTCAATCAATCTTTTAGTGAGGGAGATAAACAATAAACAAATAAATAAGGAATATTATTTCAGATGTTCTAAACTGCTATGAAAAGAGGGTGAGTTAATACTAACCAATTTGGAGAGACAGGTCATTTAGGAAAGCAGAGGAAATTCCAGTGACAAGGTCACATTTGTGCAGGGACCTGAATGACATGAAGTATCTGATGAACTGCATCCAGAGTTTTTCAAAAAGAGAGCAATGGGCCCTCAAAAGTAGTTGAAAAAGAGCATAGTTCATGTTTCCAGAGCAGAAGGGAAGGTATTGTGAATGAAATTTACTGAGCATGAAGGGTTAGGTTTGAGAGTAACTCATAGGTTAGATCCAGTAGGGATACAATACACTTATTTCCTTCTGTGTAATCCACTCTGAATTCTCTGGATTCTTATCACCTGTCTTTTATTCTGTGATTCTCAAAAGCAATGCATTTTATATTGAACCGAGCCATCAATATTCACTTGGAGTAAGTCCTAGCATTAAATTGCCTAGAATTGTCAGGGGCATATCTATATGCATTCTTTCTCACATGAGCATCTGTCAAGTGAAAATGTGCCAGGCACCATGCAGTTTCGAAAGCAGTGTGGGGAAATTGAAATAGACTGAGACGGAAGTTAGAGACCCACTTTCTAACTCCTTTCTTTCATGATCTCTGCGATTTCAATCAAAACATCTACCTCCTCTTCACCCAATTTCTCAACTGTAAAACGGGGATAACAGAGGTGGGTCTGGCTCAACAGATCATTAAGTGGACATAGGAAGGACCTTGAACAAGAATAGGCTGCTCCCTGAGAAGGCAGACTTGACTAAAGGAAAATGCTGGGAAGGAAACAGCCAGCAAGGAAACAATCTATAGGACAGGGTTGGGAGAGGAGGAGTAAGCTCAAAATTTGTAGTCATGTCAAAAGAACACTGAGGGAGAACACTGCTATAACCTTGAAAGAATAATCCAGGACAGTCTGGGGAGTAGGTGTGATTTAATTTTCTTCGTTGGTTTTGTTTTTTGTTTGTTTGCTTATTAATGAGACAAGGTCATCCTATATTCTATCCTGGCATAGTACTTAGTACATGTATATGTATGTGTGTGTCTGTGTTAGTCGCTCAGTCATGTCCTGTTCTTTGCAACTCCATGGACTTTAGCCATGGAATTCTCCAGGCAAGAATACTGGAGTAGGAGTGGGTTGCTATTCCCTTCTCCAGGGGATCTTTCCAATCCAGGGATCAAACCCAGATCACCTGCATGACAGGTAGATTCTTTACCATTTCGGCCACCAGGGAAGCCTTAGTATATATACACACACACATACATATAGTATATATAGTGTGCATATATATATATGTTTGTAATGTTAATACATTTGTAATGTTAACAACAGATGTTTGTTAGATGAATAAACAAATATAAATGATAAACAAGTAGATATGTACACCCACATAGACAGTTAGCAAAGCATTCATGTTTGAGTCATCCTCTCAAAATTTTCTGTGTTCAGGTATGCAAGAGAAATTGAGTGAGCCAGATTCATCCTATTATCTTGGACCTAGAAATTTCTTCCACAGTATTAACTCTGCAGGGTCTCTGATAAAAACTAAGTAACTATAGAAGTAGTTAATATAATTAGTAACTGATCACAGGTCAGGAAATGGAAGTTCTCTTACGTGAGTTTCCCATAGTGGGTTCCTGGATCACCTGCTTCAAATTGTCTTAGGAGTGCTTCAAAAAAAAGTCACCAGGCTCCACATTGATCAGATTATATGAAATTCTTGGATTGGAGCCTAAAATCTGTGTTTTAAAAAGTCATATAGTCAATGTATATGTTCCCTAAAGTTTGATAAGCTCTGTTTTAGTGGCTTAAAGACATTTTCTCTTCCATTTAATTTGTATTTGTGGGTGATATAAAGTAGGGTATATTACTGACTTCATTGGGAAACAGATTTAGAGATAAATGTATGGTTCTCAAATTATATCCAAGAGAATCATTTTGATAAAGTGAAATGTGAGAGGGAGAAAAAAGCAGAGACTCAATGCATGTATAAAGATTAAGGCTTTTAAGATGACAGAACAGTGAATGTTAGCTGCTCAGTCATGTCCGACTCTTTGCAACCCCATGGACTGTAGCCTGCCAGGCTCCTCTGCCCGTGGAATTTTCCAGGCATGAATACTGGAGTGGGTTGCCATAAGATGAAAGAAAATCTACTGCTAATCAAGTATGTGATGCAACTGGTTCAAAAGCTAATTAATTTTTAGCTATAGTAATAGAAATTGCATACTCACGAGACCTGGGACAATGATAGTCCCATATTTGTTAGACTACAACAGGAATGATATGTTTTTAGGTGCTAACTTTAAAAGTTAAAATGCCCAAGTTAAGAGACCATGTCCTAGACGGAATAACCAAAGAAATTCAGAGTTAAAAAAAAAAAAAGAAAGAAACTCAGAGTATTTGACTTATATGAAAAAAATATAGACCATTATGAAGTTTACCTTCAAATTACTGGAAGGCTGCCCAGAGAGAATAACTAGATTCTCTCTGGATGAAGACAGCGGGTGAAAATTGCAGGGTGATTGTTTGCCTCAATATGAAAATCTTCTATTCTCTTCTCTATTTAAAAGTTATACTTAAATTATAGAAATATCATTTAAAATGTGGGAAAATGGTATCTGTAAATCTTTCCTCTAATATACATGTTCGTAGTTGCATAATCTCTTCTGATTTTGTCCATAAGCAGGTCTATTAAAAACAATTGTATCATGGTACATGATGTTGCATTTCTTATTTAACATTACATTCTGAGGTTTTCATATCAATTTGTATTTATCATTTTGATAGCTGCAGAATAGTCTACCAAGTGACATACTAAAATAAGCTACTTTTCTGCTAGCAGCTATACGTATGAACAGCTCCAGACAAAAAAGATTTAAAAAATGAAAGGGGGCACCTCAAAACAATAGAATCTCACAGATCAATAAATATTTTGAGGTCATTTCTACAGAAATCAAGTTTTATGAAGAAGAGATTCTGAGTAGCAGGGAGGGCTACTTAGGACCTTAGTATGTAGAATAACCAATTTTGCCTCCTCTTTTTCATCCATAGACTGGAAAAAAACTGGTCCTCCTCTTTAAAATACTCAAATAGGTCACAGCGATGACTTGCAGGGACATCATAAAGGAGATTCACAGTATCAAAGGGAAGACATGCAGTGCAATCATTAAGAGTCTTTCCAATAGAAATATTATATGGCTTTGCATCATAAGGGCTAGTCACTATTTCATAGATTGGTCTCAGAATATTCCCTAGAAGAGATGCCTGGTCTGAACAAATAAAATTATAGAAGTCCTCAGTTACAATCTGTCTTGAGCTGTATACATTGCTGTGGTTTTCAAAATTGTGCATGCTTATGAATCTGGCACAAAGTCATTATAGTCAGGGTATTCTAAATATCTAAATTTTCATTATATCATTTATGCCTTAAAATAAAGCTGTAGTTACTACTTGTGTGATTTTTCCAATATTAGAAAGGTGGAGGGGAGAATGATATGGACTCTGGAGAGGCCACCAAAATACAATCTGAGGCAAGTTCTCTATACCTTCCAAGTTTTCATCCTTCTTTCCAATCATCTCAAGTAAATACATTTAGTATGAAAATGAAAGGCTTCAGAATGTAACCAATGAGAGTTTGAGATATTTCCCTGGGGCTAACACCAGGTGTCTTGGTAGGCGTGGCATTATGCATGCCAGATGGATGTTTTTATACTTTTTTTTTAATCCTATTTTTGTAAAAGTCCCTAAAAGTGAAGCTAATTGAATAAAGTGTTTCTACTGTATTTGCAGAAGATATCTACTGCCAAATTTGGTCACCTATGTATGGCTGTCTATAATTTCTCAATTAAGAAGGTAATTTATTCATGACACTAATGGATAATGAAAAGATTATTAAAGCTACATAGTGTGTCATTCTTTCCAGTTTCTGTGTTGTTTTACACTGAGTTTGGATCTGTCTTTTCTGAATTTCATAATTATATGGCCATATGCAAATCACCCCATCCCACTTCTCTGATTTTTGAATGAAAACCAGGGATGGATTACTGTAGATCCATAACCATTTTATACTCTTCACAAAAGGATTTTCAGAGCTTAATACAAACTATAAGGTGAGGATTAATTTGACAGAGTAGTTTTAGGACATGTTATCAAAAATTAACTTTAATGATAAGTTTGGAGGGTTTTAAACTTAAGCCAGATGAAAGCTGAACTATTAGTCATTTATTCTCTTTACCAACTTCTTGTTAGACACTCTGTGACTTGCCCTTTATTTTATGACAAGATATTTGAAAGGTTGATTTGCATGAGTCATAGACATAATTATTAGGCAGTATAAAAAGATAATAGATTCCGGAACTTCTTTTTTATTTTTTAAAGTCTTAAAATACTACCATGAACTCTTGAACTATGGAATCTAAAATAGGGTTTCTTAAGTGTCTGACTTTCTGCATCAACCTAAACTTCAAAAGTGTATAAAAATGAAACCCCATATTGACGACTGTAAGTCACTTTTCATAATGTATAGATTATTGTCCTTGTGTATGATGAAGAAACTGAGGAATACAGGAAGGGTTATCACCTAGTGTGGTGCAGAAACAAAAATGTAGTTTTCAGGGAGTAGCCAAATAATGGCATTGCCTTTCTATTCTTTAGGCCAAAAATCTAAGTATGATTCTTCTCTTTTCCTCACACCAACATCTAATCAGTTAGAAACTCTTGTGGATTCATGCTTCAAACACATAAAAGAGGTTATTTCCCCACAGCTTTCACAGCTGCATCATCAACTAAGACACCAATGTCTTTTGCCTGGAATACTGAATAACCTAACTGGCTTTCCTGGTTTCACCCTTGCCATTCTACAATATATAATATCTTCCATTCAGTAGATGGATGAGGTGAACCCTTGAATATGCATAATATAATGTCCCTTTAGTTTAGTTCAGTCACTCAGTTGTGTCCCAGTCTTTGGGACCCCATGAATCGCAGCACGTCAGGCCTCCCTGTCTATCACCAACTCCCGGAGTTCACCCAAACTCACGTCCATCGAGTCGGTGATGCCATCCAGCCATCTCATCCTCTGTCGTCCCTTTCTCCTCCTGCCCCTACTCCCTCCCAGAATCAGGGTCTTTTCCCTTACCTGTAGAGAAATCTCCAATGGGTTCTTATCACACTCAAAATGAAATTAAAAGTCTCTACATAGCCTACCAAGTCAAGTACAGTGTAATTCCTACCACTCCAACCATATTCCCCCAAAATCTCCTGCTCTTCTTGTCAGCTCTAGCCATACTCATCATATTTGCAATTCTCAAAGTACAAAGCTCATGTCTATACCAGGGCCTTTACACTTGCTATTTCCTGCCTGGAACACTTCCTTGCCAGGTATCTTTGCAAGTTATCCAGTCTTCTTTCAGGCAGATATCCAATGAAACACTACCTTCTCCAAGAAGCTGTCCTTTGGCATCAAACTAAAACAGCCCCTTAAATTATCTTTATTATCCTGTAGAGATCCTTTACTCACTTTATTTTCATAGTATTTACCATTCTGTTAGATGTGTTTCTCTGATAGTTGAGCTGGTAAAGAATCTGCCTGCAATGCAGGAGACTCCAGTTCGATTCCTGCATTGGGAAGATCTACTGGAGAAGGGATAGACTACCCTTTCCAGTACTCTTGGGCTACCCTGGTGACTCAGCTAGCAAAGAATCCACAGGCAATGTAGGAGACCTGGGTTTGATCCCTGGGTTAGGAAGATCCCCTGGAAATGGAAAGGCTACCCATTCCAGTATTCTGGCCTGGATAATTTTATGGACTGAATAGTGCATGGAGTCACAAAGAGCTGGACATGACTGAGTAACTTTGACTTTGACTTTAGATGTGTTTAGCATTATTCTCCCTCAATATAAGCTCAATAAAGTATCTTTCTCCGTAAGATGTAGAGAAATGCCTGTCCATAATGCATGCCAATTTAGTGAATGATTGAACAGTATAAGTAAATTGATAATTTATATAATTGTATGAAGTAGCAGCATGTTTTCTTTCTTTCCAAACCCACCAACGTCCATATAACTGTGACTTTAGTCTACTTGATAACTTTCTTTGGCTTAATAATTGAAGGTTCCTTTGACTCAAAATTTATAAGTACATTCTCTAACATCTAAAAGTTCTTAAAACAGTCAACCCTCGCCATACTGTGAACACCATTTTCCAAAGTGAAATGGACTAGCAAGGTCTAGAACACAGCTTTAGTTCTCCTGGGCTTTCATGGTATGACGGAAGTCTCTCATAAGTAAGACCCACCCAGACAGAAACGTTTAAAGGGAAATACATAAAATGAGGAAAAAAATCATATTCATTTGTGATGAATCTCAGTTTACAAGGTGTGCTATTTAAAAGTAGGTACCATATGTCCTTCAGTTACCACAGTGGCAAGTTATAATATGAACAAAAAGATCAGATCAGTACTGGAATCTAAGGATGAACCAACAGTATTACCATTGTCTTCCCATATAAATCATCATCATCACTGTGATTATCATCACCACCATCACAATCATCACCATCATTACCATCTTCAATATACTCACTAATTACATAGCAAAATAGAGACATTAAGTTTATTTCTTTAGAAGAAATCAGTCTCATTGATACTTATGTAATCTCATACAGCCTCTAACTAAATTGCCTCCTATAGGTCATCTATAATCTTTTCTTCAGTGCATCCAGTGGTGATTTTCTTGGTCCCTACCTTGGAAACTTAGAGAGATAACCTTACTTCTTATTGTATGATTACTCCTTTTGTCCTTTGACACTGGAGTGACTGAGGCCTCTTTCCCTCAATTCCTTCAAACTTTTTCATGTTTTACCTTTGTTATAGTTATATGAGGCTCCACCTGAGAGAGAATCTGAATTTTTTTTTTTCAAAAGTAAATCCAGGCTTTGAACTCCATGATGACTGAGTTACCATCCTCTGAGTCTGAATAGTCAATCTATCTTCTCTTCAGAGTTTCCCTGTTACTTGTATTTATATCAGTGCTCTGAACAGGTTGCCTGTCAGTATGTACAGCCATAAAAAGCTTTAAAGCAAGGCCTAACATTACTATGCAGAAACAAACACAGAGGTTGCATTGGATAGGTAGTTTAATATTCACTGCCCTAATTATGAGTAAGCAAGAGACAAGCAAAAGGAAAGGATCCAAGGAAACAGGTCATAAAAGAAGAAAAATAATTGAGTATCTGCATTGTTCCAAGTGATACTTTGTTTTAATTTTGTTTTCTTATTTCTGTTATAATACTGGAGATAACTATTGCTATTTCCTATGTTCAGACAAAAATAATGAGCCTTGCTATCTAAAAGTTATATGTTACTAAGAGCATACACAAGACTTCTAAATAATGACTTCAAAGTGAGTAACTGAGTGGATATGTTTCCATGAACATGAAGAAAGTGTCAAGATTTCCCTAAGTCTATATGTGTCACACAACCCTTGTTTGTCCCTCCAGATCCACCCTTTAAACTTTTCCAAGGGCTCAGTTGCCCTATTTACTGTTATCTGTACTGCTGACAGTGTCTACAGAGAGGGTGGAAGATTACCTTGTTAGTGCTGAGTGGCAGTGAATGTTCTAGAGAACCTAGGCTTCCACCTTTGCCAGGCTCCAATGAGGCAACCTAACTTTGCTGTTGGGAGTGGTTTCTGAGAATCCATATAGGCAGCAGGGACCTAGTTCCCACCTGGTTTAAGGAGTGTACACCCACTCAGCATAGGGGAATGTCAGAGGAAGCCTAGTAGGGAGTGGATGTGTGCTTCTTTAAACTCAGGTGGAGATTAAAAAAAAGTCTCCCCACATGGCTTTTCCAACACTGCTCTGGTTTGGGGTTTCAGTGTCTTGTCTTGTTACAGTCTGGTAAGGGTGGAAAGCCAAGTTCCCCATTGAAAACCTTCTGGTGTGGACTAGGGTAGGGGGCAGTTTTTCCTTGGTGTTCGGCTGAAGCAGAACATTTATTATCTAAATATTTTCTGTTTTGCTAAACTACCCTTTTCTTGGTCATTTGTCTAGAAGAACAGGCTATTATGGATGGCTTTTTAAAAATATGTGCTCATTGGGATTTCTGATTTGCTAGCTTCTTCTACTCTATATCTAGGATATATGAGACAATGAAAACCAAGGAAACTCATCACTGTATTGATCCTTCAGTACTCAGATCTGTAGCTAGTGTGTCTTCTTAACATAATTTGGAGGCTCCTTATGCTTATTTTATATAAAATGTCCAGAGTTGTTAGTTACACTTAGCAAGAGGAAAAGGGAAATATATATCTACTCCATCTTCCTGGAAGCAGAAGTCCCTGCCACATCAATTTAAATGAACTTTTATAAACTTTTCTTCAATTATCTGTGTGAACCAGATAACTGGTTTTGTGTGACCAGATATCTGGTCTGTATGGACCATCTATTTTCTGCTAGAACTCTAACTGATACAACTTATTTATTTGTACTGATATATGTTATCTCCTAAAGAATGCTGCCTGCAGGCAGCTGCGATGGCACACAAGCGCGGCTGAGAGGAGCTACCCCACGTCTGACGTCAGAGGCAGAAGCCGGGAGGACCCCATGCCCAAGGGGCGGCAGTCAAGAGGAGCTACCCCAGGTCTGAGATCAGGGGCGGTGGCTGAGAGTGCCAGGCTGCAACAGCGCAGGAGCAGCCAAGAGGAGCTACCTCACATCCAAGGTCAGGGGCGGTGGGCGGGAGGAGCTACCCCTTGCCCGAGGCCAGGGGCAGCGGCCAGGAGGAGCTACCCCACTTCCAAGGAGCAGTGGCTGCAGGGGCACTGAGGGCCTAGAGGAGCTACTCCACGTTCAAGGTCAGGAGGGGTGGTGGTGAGGAGATACCCCTCGTCCAAGGTAAGGAGCAGTGGCTGTGCTTTACTGGAGGAGCTGTGAAGAGATAACCCATGTCCAAGGTAAGAGAAACCCAAGTAAGATGGTAGATGTTGCAAGAGGGCATCAGAGGGCAGACACACTGAAACCATAATCACAGAAAACTAGCCAATCTAATCACACTAGGACCACAGCCTTGTCTGACTCAATGAAACTAAGCCATGCCTGTGGGGCCACCCAAGATGGGTGGGTCACGGTGGAGAGATCTGACAGAATGTGGTCCACTGGAGAAGGGAATGGCAAACCACTTCAGTATTCTTGCCTTCAGAACCCCATGAACAGTATGAAAAGGCAAAATGATAGGATACTGAAAGAGGAACTCCCCAGGTCGGTAGATGCCCAATATGCTACTGGAGATAAGTGGAGAAATAACTCCAGATAGAATGAAGGGATGGAGCCAAAGCAAAACCAAAACCCAGTTGTGGATGTGACTCCTTGTCTGACTCAATGAAACTAAGCCATGCCTGTGGGGCCACCCAAGATGGGTGGGTCACGGTGGAGAGATCTGACAGAATGTGGTCCACTGGAGAAGGGAATGGCAAACCACTTCAGTATTCTTGCCTTCAGAACCCCATGAACAGTATGAAAAGGCAAAATGATAGGATACTGAAAGAGGAACTCCCCAGGTCGGTAGATGCCCAATATGCTACTGGAGATAAGTGGAGAAATAACTCCAGATAGAATGAAGGGATGGAGCCAAAGCAAAACCAAAACCCAGTTGTGGATGTGACTGGTGATAGAAGCAAGGTCTGATGCTCTACAGAGCAATATTGCATAGGAACTTGGAATGTTAAGTCCATGAATCAAGGCAAATTGGAAGTAGTCAAACAGGAGATGGCAAGGGTGAACGCCGAGATTCTAGGTATCAGAGAACTAAAATGGACTGGAATGGGTGAATTTAACTGAGATGATGATTATATCTACTACTGTGGGCAGGATCTCTTAGAGAAATGGAGTAGCCATCATTTTTAA